>HG993124.1:128034550-128096626 GCA_905231855.2 Eristalis tenax
GATCTTGACGCGCCCCAACTCCTGCCTCATAAAACCAAGCACACGCACGCATCCCTTTGTCTAGTCCCCCCACACCGTCCCCCGGCGTGTTGCTCCTGCGAAATAAGGATATATGGTCGCGCGGAAAAGCATGTGCGAATAAAATTTCATTTTCATTAGTCGCCCCATCTCGGCGTTTTGTTCCGATGCTGCCGCTGTTGCGTCAGTTCACGGACCGCATTTAAGTGAAACAAATTGTTGCCCCTCCACCTCTCTCCCATCCCCGCCGTCAGCGTCTTTCGAACTCCATCTAACACGCCGTCATTGCGCTTGTCGGGACAAGGTTGTTGGAAGGACAACACACAGAGGGTCCTTCTGTCGTAAATGTGAAATGATTATGCGTGAGCCTGTGCGTGCCCTTCGCCGCGAGTGGATCCGGGCCGGGCGGTGGCAATGCCGTGTGTGCATTTGTGTTTGTATTGCCGTCGCTACTCGTGGGTATTGTTATCTAGGCGAACATCCTGTGCACCACCACCACAATGAAATGTCAGTTTTATTAGCGCCGCCGTAACGTTGCCTGTCGCTCATGTGTCACGTGGCAACTGAAAAATGTTTCATATTTCTCTCCGAGAGTAGGAATAAGCATCTAGCGTCAATTTGGGAGGCGGTACAGCATAAAATGTGAATCAAGACCAAACGCACACTTTTCCAGGACCATCATGATGCTGCATCGGGCGAGGGGATGTGGGATGCTGGGACGCAGGATGTGGGGGGGGGGGGGGGGGGGGGCGAAGAAAAAAGTACAAAAAGAAAAAAAAATTGAATTTTTTGGAGCTCAAGGCGGTTTTTATGAGCGGAATTTATGGCGAAAGCCTACGGAAGGAGGAATTCCACGCGGGAAACGTACGAGAGCGGGCATTTTATTCCATTTTATGGCATTTCCTGATATCTCAAGGAAAAGTCGTAAAAAGCGTTCGCTCTCTTTCTGAGTGTGTGGAGGCGAGAGTGTGTTAGATGGGGGGTGGTGGATGGAGGGAGGGTGTTGGGTGGAGGGGAGTGGATGGATCTAGTGCAAATGGAACGATATGTGATAAATAACTTGCGAAGGAAGATGATGATGATGTGTTGGCATAGGCGAGCCATTTGACACATGGTAACGGGGGGAGGACAAAGACGCACGGATGTAATTTTTGAAACATGCGGGTTTGTCTGTTTCTTGTTTCTGGTTGGGAGCGAATCTAGATAGTTTTCTGTCGTTAAAGCGTCACAGCGCAGTTTGGCGCGGGGGGGGGGATCGAAGTCATTTCACGACACGACTGAAGACGTGTTCAGCAGATACTTGCCGAGCTAAGTGAATAATGTCCCTGTCTGACAGCTGAGGAGCGGGGGGAGACTCTGCGGAATTTCGAATTTATCTGAAGGCCATTCAACTAATGTAGCCTTGCTCCAGGCGTGTGTTAGTTGGGTCACGAGCGAATGTGTGCATCACCGGGCAGGAGGGTCATAGTCCAGGCTGTGACCTGGATACATATGCCCCCTCCAGTTACACGGTCCGCAGACCACAGAAGCTCTTCCCCTTTACTGAATCTCCGCTCCAAAGCAAAGCTTAGCCTTCGGCAGTGACCAGCAAACGCCCATTTGTCGTCGCATCAAGCCGTTCTCGTTCTCAGCGGAAATCTCTTCATCGACAACGCAGGAATCTCGACGATCCATTACAATTTAATCTTATCCCAGCACAGAATCTAACGCCTTATTAATTAAATTGCTTCGAATGATGACGATAATTGCCGCGCCATACCAATGTGCTATGGCAGCGACATTATTTCTCTGCCCGAGAAGCCGAAGACATCTTTTTTGTTCTGCTGTTTTGTGCTCAGCCGCATGATGATTCCATCTGCGTGCAGATCCCATAACAATCGCGAGACAATCTCAAAGACGGGCAACCGCAACGATTGTCGCGGAAGACAAGGTACAAGCTGTGCGTGTCCGAGCCCGTGTCGCGCTGTCCGCGAACCCTCTGCGTTTGGCTATCGCCTTTGGTGATCTAATACTTGCCGACAACGGCGGCGGCGGCCGCGGACGCATGTCTTAATTAGTTTATAATTATCGGTAGTGAATTCCACGCGGTCGTGAGCACCCATCTAATGGTGTACATCTCGTCTCTGGTGGGACTTGTGTTCCTTTCTTAGTGACTATGGACGAACGTGGAGTGAGGTGGAGCTGTGGCTTACTTTTTGCTGGAGTGCGTACGAGAAAATCTGGCTCAGAGGTGGTCGTTCCTAGACTTTTTGATACACGCGTCTTGCATGAGTTTTGTTCGAGGAGAGATGGAAGGCGAACAACAGCTCAAAGATCTGATGGAGTCCGGATTGAACATGCGAAGCATGAACATGATGTCTTTATTTGTCAAGATCTCCATTTCGATAGGAGAATTGAAGCAGCTTCATGATGTCAATGAATATTTGATCAGATCGACAATAAAAAAAACCCTTCAGTTAAAATTATCTCTGAGGCGGATGAAGAACATTTTGTGGTTTCGAATTTGTCTCCCTCTCCTTCTAAGAAGTGACAAAGTTCGGCTACAACCTGGGCATCAACCAACAAGCTCAGCTTATAATCTCATCGCTCTGTCGACACCAGTCGATAATACCACGATGGCAAGTGAAATCGGCGTTACCAGATTATTTTCTCCAAACCTGCTAAGGCGACGATGAAAAACTGCTAAGCCTGCTAGACAAAAACGTAAGAAATGCTAAAAAAAAAACTTATAGCTAATTCTCCTAGCGGCATGAGTTTTTTTTTAACTTCCGTGAATACATTTTATGTACATATACAGTGAACTCTCTCATTAGCGGACGGTACCAAGAAATTTGTCCGCTCATGAGATGTGTCCGGTTATAAAAAATTACGGCATTAAAAACCTTGAAAGAAGGAAGAGAATAGACATACGTGTTTGTTTTGTTTAGTTATGTTTTTGAATAAGGCCAACTTTTTCTTTCAATGTTAACGAATGTTTAGAGTTTCTTTGGGGGAGCTTTTCGACCAAATTACGAAAAAATAATAATTTTCATCTGCGTTATTCAAGATTCAAATTATGCATGTCAGGTTATAAGATGACGTGATGATTGTTTTCTAATAGAGAATGTAGACGAATACCTACGACTCCTACTTGACTGTAATATGAATTTTCATCTCACGCTAATGTATTGAAGAAGTACTTTATCACAACCCTTAGGCATTTCTATTACCTTCGAAATACATATCATACTAAGTTGCTAACCACAATTTTTTATTGCATCTTTAGTTCTAAGCTTCAAAATACAGCCATTATTAGTCTTGCAGAAGAATATCGTCCGAAAGATTTGTCGTAAATCTGGCAGGCACCGTAGTTTTTCTTTATTTTGTCAATTAGGAATTCTTCCTGTTCGTCACTTATACTGTTTTAAGGTTCTAAAAGCATTCTTTATGAAGTCTGGTAACCGAAACTTTCGTATGATCTCAAACTATAACCCACGAGTACGTTATAACTCGCTTAATATTTTACAAGTACCAAACTATCGAGACAATGCATATAGAAATGCTTATTCAGTTGTATGTAATCGTTTATTTAATGTCCTCTCGGAAGAAATCAGATGTGTTCACATGTCCAAATGTTTTCTAAAGCGCGTACAAAATCGGCTGTTTTCGCATGATTATTATACTTTAGACGCTCTTACTTCTAATATTTTGATCTAACCTTTATTCCAACTGTTGATATTAGTATATTTATTACATAAATCTTGCACAAATTGATAACTTGTTAAATGAATTAAATTAATGAAAATAGTTTTCTTCTCCTTTATTTTTTTGCTCAACACCCCACCCCATCTTATTGCATTGTTCCGTTTGAAGTGTCATTCAACACTATTTGAACTCAATCATTATAGAATATCGAATGCCACCAGATTTCTTCTTACTTTACATTGCAAATCTTAACGTACTGAATTTGTATCTGGATTTGTTTTTATGTAATATTTATAAGTGATTTAAGAGAAATAAATACAATTTGTGAGAGAATTATTTACATTGAAAATCGTGCACATAATTCCATTTTTCCTTCAAATTTGTCCGGTTATGAGAGGTGTCCGTTAGGAGAGAGTAGACTATATTAAGTATACATTTGTTATAACAATGATTTATTTTATAAAGAATGATCATTTTTAAATTTAGCACAGGTTCAAAGTTAATAAATGAAATTATTCGTAATCTTTATAAAGAACATTCGTTAGAGATAACATTTTAATTGTTGGAATAATGTTTAAGTGACTTTCAGAGGCCCCTGCTTCCACAATTTACCTGTGAAAATAGTCTTTCACCAGCAGCATTAGATGTCGGTCAAATTTACATATATTTTGCAACATTTGCTCAAAATTCTTCAAGTGACTGAGTCTGATGCAAATTACTATCACATTTTACTTACTACTTAGAGAAATATATCAGGAGACCCCTTTGACCATCTACTTAATGGATGTTGGCAATTTGACTGACGGCTAGACCAACCGAGGGACACATTTAATAAATACATAATTTGGATTAACGTTTTTAATTTTAGCCACGAAAAATCAAACAAAGAAATGGTTCAGAGTGACCTTTTGGGTATACAACTTAATCCGTGAGCTAAGAGATGGCGTAACTTGTATTATTCCATTGGAACATGCATTGGAAAGCTACTGTCATTGTACGTCATTTAAGTATATGGCATTCATTTGAAGCGTAAACAACAGTAATTTTTTTTTTCACTCAAATATGTCCGACCTTTTGCCTGAGTTCTTCTTCATTACTTTAATATGAAGAAAACTGCTGCCGAAAGTCATCGTATTTTGGTGGATTTTTATGGAGAACATGCTCTAGCTGAGCGAACGTGCCAAAAGTGGTGATTTTGGCTTGGCCATCCGGCCAAATCAACGGCAAAGCCGAATACCAATGGCGCGAATGTAATGCTCTGTATTTTGTGGGACCAGAAGGGTGTGCTGTATTATGGGCTGCTAAAACCATGAATGGACAACCCTGCCGAACACAATTAATCCGTTTGAAGAGAGCAGTAGCCGAAAAACGCCCGTATCTTGTGGAAATGACTATAACATTGATGAACAGGGATGAGAGTTTGCTAAATCTGCCTCTTTTTATTGGTGAATCGGAAGAAGTCGATTCTAACTTTATACAAACAAGTTTCTGGACCTCCTAATTTCAAATGTCTGTATTTGCCTTGTATTTTGCCTGTTTTTATCATTATTGTCTATTTTTGCTTGTTTGGGCCATTGTTGCCATTTTCTGCCTTGGCGTATCGGTTTTTTTCTCTAGGACTCTTCTCTAAAAGGTTTGTAGAAAAATCCGCGTTTGCAAAGATGTATGTCTGTGCAAACATTCTTCTTACTCACACTACGTAATACGCATACCTAAAGTCGTAAAAAGAAACGAGCACTGGTAAATTCGGGGATCAAACCTGGCACCCTCTGAGCAGAAGTCGACGTCGACAATCCACTACGCAACGGCGACTCATATTTAAGTCTTTAATCGACCACAAAAAACTGAGAAACATAAAAATTACAGATTTTGAGGGTCCACTTATAATTTTAACGTGCATTAATCCTATCAAGAAACATCAATTGGCGAAGTGTTGCCGTGTTTCCAAGAACATTAAAAAAAATCATACTTGATAAAAGCAAAAGGGCCGATTGCAAAGGAATCCCTGAAGAAGTTTACTGTCGTTTGAAAAGCAAACACGCGACTGAAAACTACTGAGTAGATACAAATTAAAAGCAAAGACCGCTTTAATTTTATCTTTCCTCTATGAGGGTCTTCATTTGACTCTAATGCGATCATCCTCGATCGTTGCTTAGTTATTATAACATGTCCTAATCACACAACGATAATGAGCGATGTCCTTGACACAATTCCGTCCCACGGTGGATGATCGGCGACGCTCCCACGATGGTGTCGGTTTGCTCGGCTTGAAACGCTGACCTAAGGTCTGGCCGTTTACATACATTCTGGCGTCTGGCTGTTCGCATACATTTGCAATGTGAGAGCGTGTTAACCTACATTCTGTAATGAAGGATTCTACGACTTGGATGCCAAACTTCCAGAAAATATTGATGTTAATAAAGTTGAAGGCATCAACTCCCGTTTCCACTCGTTTCATCTGAACAAGACAATTCAATTAACTCCTTAAATGCGCTTCTAAGAGACAACCGGAGAGGATCATAACCAGAAAATGTGAAAAAGCTCTTTGTATTTACATGCTACTACAATCAAAATTTGCATTTACGTTCCTTTTCGTATTTAATGCCGTGGTTGCCTTTTTTCAAGAGTTTTGGTTTGCCTTTCTTTACTTTTTTATATCAACAAACTCCTGACCCTGCTGATGAGCAACTTTCGTGCCCGACTATAAACCTGATCGAACACCGTTGCATTGTGATACACGGCGACTCGTTGTCGATGGTTTCTAGGGTGTTCAAACACTCAAACCTTAAATTTGGAGCACGTCAGGACCGTGGTATGGACTGGATGGAGCAGTTGGTTAAGTGATTGCCCATCGCCCCGGTTCGAATCCCAGTGAAAGCAAAGTCAAAATGCTTTTATCGGGTTTTCAAATCTGGTCCAGTCACCATTTGGCGTTGTGATCAAATTAACGGCACTATCACAAGACCACTCTTGTAAGATAAGAGGAATTCTGACCTGCTTGGCAGTAGAACGAACACCGTCGTTATGTCTCAGTGCTCCAGAATGGCGTTTAATAACATCTGACAAAAAAGGTGGTATGGACCTTTAAAAGATGAGGTCTCTATCGTTTGATAGTTACACATGAGACACCTTTCCCTTTAGCCAGACGGCAAGTAGAACGCTGAGTACCTTAACTGGTTGACTTATGCAAACTTGCCGGAATATCACACTGCGTCCCATTGTTGGGTACCGGGACATATTGGGATCTGGATCCCCGGAGAAAAAAGCGACAGAAACTATCCACACACATGTAATTGAATTTTCTAAGATTTGAGCTGACGATGCGGAAGGTGAAACCTTGGAAAAAGGAAATCCATCGCTAGAATGTAGTTCCACAAAAGGACCGTCCCTAAGGGTCATGGCATGCATCGTCGCTCTTATCGTTGTTGTCTTGTGCATGTCCAATCTTACAAAACAACACCAGTAGTCGAAAGACATAGGATAAGATTATGTTTAGCTTAGAGTGCCCGCATAGGGCCAGTAAGTTAGATTTAATAATACTGTTCGTTTAACTAGTTGTAAGCATTTTTGTCTGGTTTATTATTAATATTGCAATAAAAATTAATAAAACAAAAAAACAACTGCTAGTCGATCCGAGATATTAGAAGAATCACTTTTGTGGAATGTCGAAGTCTGATGAAGACCAAAATACCGCTGTTAGGACGGAATGAAGGAGCTGAAGAGGCCCTGGTTAACCCCAGACTGTAGGGCCACAAATTAGAAGAAGGTGCTATTTCCACTTATTTACTTATCAGGCCTGCTCTGAATCTGAGCAGTATATGCCTTCTCTTATGGCCTGTCTATTATATGACAAATCTGTTATTCCGGGTCCGATTCGGTCGTTATATCAGACACTCAGTTTGGCCGTGGCGGCCGTAGCACTGTGGGTTAATGCGACGACCTACGCTCTTGAGCCTAAGAGCAGCCCAAGGTCGATCCCCGGTAGGAGCAAATACTTTCTAGTCGCTGACTTTCTAGTCGCAAAACAAAGAGTGGAACTGTCTAGAGAAGTTTGACCGTTCGGAGTCGACATGAAATGGTCCCTCTCACGAGTGGAAGAGTACAATAGAACGCACAACACGAGTGCTTGTTGAGAAGCTAGGCTTTTGCCCTCTACTGGCTGTAGCGCCATATCATATATTTTTTATATATATCATATAGACTTAATTCAACTCAAGGGGCACACCCACCGTTAGATGGTCTATTTGTGGGAGGGTATTAAAACGCACTCCAACAAGAGTCGGACGTTAGTGGTGGTCCAAAGCCCCGAGAGAGGTGACATTTCTCATTTTAGCGCTAGACGACCGTTTGTACATATTCGACCGCCGCGCCGGTGTCCTTTTACGGCAAGTGTAACATGATGGAGATAGACAAAAATAATCCCATGACCCGGAGTGGAGTGGGCTAAATTTGCATTTAGTTTCACTGTTTCCGAGCGGCCGCCGCCGTTCTCTTTTCTCTTATCCCTGGCGATCTGCGTTATATTCATTGCAAGCTGCGACAGCCGCATGAGTGCTCGTCGTCGCAGAACCCCTCCACTCGCTTCCTACGCAAAGCAGAGAATGGCTTGCTGATTCTCATTCATGCTACGTTTCGTTGCTCTGGCCGCCTTTCATCTCCAAGTCCATGGAGCCAGCGAGTACGTCCTCATCCTCAGTCTGCGACAGTGCAAAATCTGCAAAGCATTTCCCTTCACAAATGGGATTCCATTCTAGTCCTAATGAAGTCTTCATTTAAATAGGCCCACATCCCCGAGATTCGAATGCACACGCAATCACAGCCAGCCGCTGCCGTCTAATTAGCCGACCATTTGCATATTCAACATGCCGGCCAGGTCCGGTCGGCTGCGAACGCCTAAACCACAGGCCCAGATGTAACCAAATAATTAGCCGCAACAGTTGAAGCTCGTCCTCAGCTGCGCACTGGCCATCGCTGTGAGACCGAATGTGTTCCTGTCCACTGCGGCGCATCCACACTGACCATTGTGTCACACACACGCGAGTTCCCATTCTAATCGCCGAGACTGAAGCTGCACGCAAGCCTCAAAAAAGATGACCACGACGGCCAAGATGGGACAAACAAAACACGGAAACGAAGCCCACAAGGATCTCAGCCGTCCAAAAGCGGTAATAACCCTCCGTTACCGACGCCGCCGCCGCCGCAGCGGTCCGAGAGGAAACGCAGTCAGACAAACGGATGGCTCTCGCACAAAAGGCTCTCCGATTCCCATTGTGGCAGTCATCCTTCCCTGTCCGGGCGAGCTAAAGAAGTTGTTCTGCCTCCTTGATGCCTTTATGCAGATCGCTGTCGCCTCCTTCGCGTCTCCCCGGAGCGGGGCGGTTGTGTAATGTCAGGCAACGACGCCGCCGACGACGCCGCCACCGCCACAGCCGCCGCCGCTGCTGTCGTTGCCAGGAGTTAGTCGGGTTTTGTCACGATTCCGCAAATTGAGTTGTAAATTGAAGCAGGAACAGGAATTGTGTTCTCAGATCCTTCTGTGTTGTCCGGCACTCTCTGGGCGGATGCGGCGGCTCTGGTGGTTGTGGCGGTTGTGGCGGCTGTTGCATTCTCATTCTCATTCTCGCTTTGTCCGATTGTCATGCGATCGAGAGCAATCGGATGAGCTACGCGGATGCTTTACGGAAACGTAAATGGAGTTGACCCTCGGCCGGCTGGTGCAGGGAATGGCTGTGGGCACACATGTGTTGGCCGATGATCGTGTATGGTTTCGTAGAGCAGCCGCTGTCCATTCTATTACCATGCCGTCAATGCTCGGATGCGGACTGCCTTTCCGAGTGGAAAGTGAACATGATTGGATTTTATCAATGTACCTGCTCAGGGTGCGAACGAGGATGGGTGTGGATGGGATGAGCCGTGGACCATCTGAGATTCTCGGGATTTCTCTCCGTTCTCGAGAGATCATGGGATCAATGACAGCAGGCGTGGTGGAGGGGAATGGTGGATCGTGTGTTGGTGGAATTGTTATGCGGATTTGTTGTTCGAAATGATTTGCATTGCAAGCTAAGCAGCGCCCATCTATTAACCACCTCAACCTCGGCAGTGTGCCCTTAAGTAGTTCTCCTCGCCGACTTTCTTGAGTGCGCCACTCTACCGTATTGCAGTCAACTCCGCCCGACTGCACTTCAAAGCGGCAAGACTTCATCGGGGACTGCTTCAGTGCCATCATCAAATGTCACCACAATTGCTCGTCCTTTCCGCAATTACTGTTCGTAGCTTCGACCCCCGTCAAGAGCGCCAGTTGAGTGCAGTTCAAGGCTTCTGCAAGACCAACGCTGAAAAGCGACTCCGAGACGGGTCGCCGAAGCAAACTAAAGGAAACAACTGAAATCGCCGTCAGCGGTGCTTGTTAATTTCAACATTTTCACTCTTGAATATCTCCGAATAAAGAACTCCCTGAAGACAGGAAAACTTTCCCCCGCCATCCTCCTGCCGTCTGTCTGGCTGGAGTGGAGAAGTCAAAACCGAAAAAATGCCAAGAAAAACACGCCGAACGCAGGAAGATGAAATATCCTTCAGAGTGCAAAGAAAACTTGGAATTCCTAAGACATTTCGCAAGGATTTCCCACTCCCCCAGCGGGCCACACAAGAAAGCACGAGCCGCACTCGTTCAGCGACTGAACCAGAGAAGGTCCCGCTCTCCCAGATGCGCAGCAGACCAATTAATGCTCGTCTATCCGCCGCACTTGGGCCACTGTCGCTGGCATTGGCCACGAACTCACACACTCATCACGGTCATAGTCGACATCCCGTGCGGGACCGCTCGCCCGCACACGCTGCCTTCGCCGCCGAGCGCCCTTGATTACAATGGCTGGGTGGCGAGTACCGCCGCCGGCGGCTCGAGCGGCAACACAGTGTGGTCTATGGGCAACTTTTGTATTTAATTTTCATCTGCTTTGTTGAATTTTAATTTGAATCCATCCAAGCAGGAGGAGTTCCCGGCTCCCCTGCAGCACCAGCAGCAGCAGCGTTCTCCTGGAAAAGCCATTATAAATCTATAATTATGCACGAGTCCTTCGGCTCCGAATGGAGTCCTGGTCTATTTTTTTTTTTTGCTTTTTTTCAGCTGGATAATACTAAATGCATGGTTGATTACATTTTGAAAGGGAACGCTTTGTATGCACTAAAGTAAGCGTCCATCCGGGGCTGGCGCGGCTGGTCTGGGGAGCGGTTGGGCTCTGGAGGGAATTCGTTTTCTATGCGAAACCGAAGTGCTCGGATGGATATGGTTGGTTTGCTTCTAGACGAATGAGCGAATGAGGAATCGGTGGCGGATACTGCTGCAGATACAGACAGAGATGCAATTAAAATATCAATTAATGTTTGATGTTTGGAGACGCGCTGGTACACACGGCTACGCATTGGGTTGCTGGGACGTTCGATGCGGTTGTCCGAATGGCGATACAAAGTGAAGCGAAGAGGGGAGTTGGATAAAATGTGCATTTGACACTGAAAGGGGGCGGATAGTAGGGGCAATCAACGAATGTGCAATCGTGTCCATCTGATGGCGAGCGAGTGCTGCTGTTTTGAGTGCGGTGGTGACGTCCATTGAGGAATATTGATTGCACGCTTGCGGAGGGTATGAGTGTGAGGTGTGTGACTTGCTGCCCTGTATCGCCGATGAACCCGAGGTGCGGTCTTCGTCTCCTTCGAAGACCTCTTCCAGGACTTGGCTTAGTACCAATGTATGGTCTATACCCGATTTTCCGCACGGAAGCCGCACTGGTACGTGCTGATCAGTGTGCTGTTAAACGGTTTTAGACGTTTACGCAGCACGCGACGTTGAGCGGGGGTATACCTCTATTGTTGTTGCTAGAGATTGGGTCGCCTTTTATGTGGATGGGTCGCATGGAGCTGATATTAAAGTCGTCCGGCATGCTCTAGTCTTCCCAAACTCTCGAGTTTGGGCTCCTAACATATTCGAACGACTGTTTATAATCAGCCGCAATCGGTGGTTGCTTTTGTAAAAGTTGCAGGAGACGGGAGGACTCCTTCTATTCCACCGTGCTGCCAAGACGCCACGTCCTTGCCCCTCTGAGTGTTCACCTATGAACAATTCGATCAGCTTAGGTGGCTATCCTAAAGCCTTCGATATCCTTTGCCGGTGGCCTTTTCTAAGGCTTATCTTTCTCCTGTCCCCGATACCGCTCTGGCGCTTCTATTGTTTTGCGTTGTAGCGCCAATGTCAATGCCGGTAAAGGCCAATCCACAATGTTACGTTCGCGCTGTCGGGCGTTGATAGGCTTCAGTGCGCATTTTA
Organism: Eristalis tenax; assembly: GCA_905231855.2. Classification (NCBI taxonomy): domain Eukaryota; kingdom Metazoa; phylum Arthropoda; class Insecta; order Diptera; family Syrphidae; genus Eristalis; species Eristalis tenax. Next base: position 128,046,570 of record HG993124.1, read on the forward strand.
TCCAGCTTACGAGAATGGCATGTCAATGAAAGCCGCTCGTTTGATAAGTAAAATGGTCTAAGATCCATTTTACCGGAAAAAGTTAAATTATTTCACATAAAATCTCTACTAAAAGTTAATGACGTGCACAAATGGTTGCCTCAGCCTGCCAACACTGAAAAATCACGAGTAAGTAAAAGAAAATTGTTTCACAACCGTCAAAAGCCCGAGTTTTTAGAAGTAGCTCTACCTAGAAACTTGTGCTCCCGCTTACGATATGACGGTCTGTGAACTATCAAAGTGCGACCGCTGCATTGTGACTTCTGTAATGGAGTCATGTGCATCCTACTTGAACTGTCAGAGCACGATCGCGGGGACGTGATATTGGGATATAGGAATAAACTCCGGCGTGCTGGGGTAAGAGTCAAGGTTCATCTTTGTTGGCTGGTGCACCTACCTTGACAGTGGACAATCGGTCTCTGAATCACAGGCTGGTTCCATAGTCCAGAGCTTCGTTGGCTCAGATTATTCCCGACCCATTTTGGAATTCGAATGTCCCTTGACGGATACTAATGCCTTCAGCCAGCTTCTACACAGTTCCGGTGATGCCTGATAACTCAGCATTTTGTTTGACTTAAGACCACTTGTGACTGCTTCCATCGACTGCTTCCTCTTCTGATGTCATCAACGTTTTATCATGACTTCTCAACACTTCTAAAAACGCCGACGAATTTTGCCATCAACTGAACATTTTCGACAACTCTAAAGCAATTGTGGCGAGCTTTGACAACAGATGCTAACTTCAGACCAAGGCTTCCCACATAATCGAACTACCGTTAATAATCAGCTGTCGCATTCGTAATGTTTTTTTCTTTCAGCGGTTATTAAACACCATTTTGGAGCACTCGGACATAACGACTGCGTCCATTGTCCTGCCAGGCAACAACCCTCGGCCAGACTTCTGCCACTGATCGACCACTCCAGTGACCGCCAAACTCTGTCAAATGCCTTAGAAATGTCAAGCGCAACGACCTTGCTTTCGCCTGCATTTTGGAAAAATTGGTTCCAATTTTCGGTGAGATCGCCAGTGGACCTATTGCTACGGAAACCATACTGCCGGTCATTAAGAAGCTTCCGCGATACAAGATATCTCTTAAGCTGACGATTTATTAGCGTTTCCCTGACCTTGGAAAGAAGGGACGTAAGTGACATGAATTGGTACGAGGTGGGTGACAAAGATTCGCCATTTTTAGGAACGGGCTCAACAAATGCTTTTTTCCATCTCCTCGGAAGAGAGTGTAGGAAGATGAAAAAGCGTATACAGCGGTTTGCCAACACAGAAGAACACCTCTTCAGAAGTAAAAAGGGAATAGCAACCGGGCCAGCGGGTTTGTGCACGTTGAAATCTTTAAGTACCCAGGACTAGGTGGTTGTACAGTTTTAGTGAGCAGCGTTCATTGGATGTTCTTGAAATCAGACATTCAATGTCTGATTACTTACTTTGGAGCAGTGTTAGTGCTGGTAAACTTTGTACAGAAATTCGTTGGACTGAAAACCAGAATTTGTTTTGTAAATTTTTGTATTGGGTCTTGGGTTACTTGATTCGTGCGGTTTTCTAAGAGATGGCGTAACTTGTACTATTCCATTGGAACGTGCGATTGAAAGCTACTGTCATAGTACGTCATCTCAGTATATGTCATTCATTTATACTTTAATATGAAGAAAACTGCTGCCGAAAGTTATCGTATTTTTGTGGAAGTTTATGGTGAACATGTGCTAGTTGAGCGAACGTGCCAAAAGTGGCCGGCCAACCAGCCAAATAAACGGCAAAGCTGAATATCCATAGCGTGAAGGTAATGCCCTGTATTTGGTGGGATCAGAAGGGTGTGCTGTATTATGAGCTGCTAAAACTGGGTGAAACCATGAATGGACAGCCCTACCGAACACAGTTAATCCGTTTGAAGAGAGCAGCAGCCGAAAAACGCCCGGAATATGCGACCAGACACGAGGCAATAATTTTCCATCATGACAACGCTCGACCCCACGTTGCTATTCCGGTTAAGAGCTATTTGGAAAACAGTGAATGGGAGGTTTCACCCCACCCGCCTTATAGCCCAGACCTTGCCCCTTCTAACTGCCATTTGTTCAGGTCAATGCAGAACGATCTCACTGAAATACGGTTTCACATCAGAACAGAATATCAAAAATTGGCTTGATTCTTGGCTGCCAAGCCGGCGTAGTTCTTTTGGGATGGGATTCACACGTTACAGTTCTGATGTGAACCCAGATATAATCTGTTTGGCATCTGCTTCGCTAGTGTCCGGGTTTGGCGAGAAGGAGAAAGCAGTCTTGAGTTGTGTACATTTGAGGAGCCTGCTAAGATTCAAGTAAAACTGAGGGGTCATGGGGTCAATTTACGCCGCAGCAGGAGTTCGCTGGCGGTACTACATGCTAAGCGGGCAATTTTTATATGGCCCATGTTTCCAACACGGCCCTATACACTCTTTCAATTTATTTTCGAACTGCCTATCAGTCGTTGCAACTTGGCCGGTCTTCGTCAAAAGATGTGTGGTTCTGTATTTGAAGACGATGTTAATTATAAATTATTTTGTATGCAAAAACATAATGTTATGTATATCCCTGCTCAACGTCGCCTGTTGATATCCTGTCCAGCGTACTGGGTGAACGTCTAAAGCCGTTTTTCACCGCACTAATCAGCACATACCAGTGGGGCTTCCGGCTCGGCACATCGACTACAGACCAAATATTCACTCTGAGGCAAGTCCTGGAGAAGAGCAGCGAGTTTCAAGTCGATAGGCAAAATCGTTTCATCGATTTTAAAGCCGCACACGACAGCATTCATCGCAAGCAAAGCTATTCGATGCGATGGCCAAATTCGGGATCCCCGGAAAACTGATCCGGGATCGACTTAAGAGCCGTTTAAAACCTGCGCCGGATTTCGACAAGGAGATGCACTGTCGCATGATTTCTTCAATCCGGCAGTGGAGCAGCACTGGGCACCTGTAAACACGGAAGGCACTAACTTCTACAAGTCGGTCCCACTGTTGGGGTACGCAGATGACACCGACAAAGTCGCGCGTTCCCGACGTGCCGTAGTAGAGGCTTTTACGGCGATTGAAGAACTAGCGAAGGTCAATGAGGACAAAACCAATTATATGCCGTCGACCATAAATCGTTCCGTCGCACACCATCTTGGACGAAACATCACGATCGATAGCTACAATTTCATTTGCGCCGAATCGAAATTCCTCTTCTTCTTCGTCGTTGGTACGGCGCTTCACTTCGCACCGGTCTGTATCTGGCTCTATCTCATTATTCGACAGTGGGAAGAACTTCCCGACCAAACCCACGTCACCCTTTGTAGGAGCTGCTCCGCCAGTCTGTGCGCTATTGTTATCCGAGGCACAGTTTGCTGGTGATCCACAGTTGTAGGCCAACTGTGAGTAGCTTACATTCCTTGCAAAATTATCCAGGCACCAGTCGGCTTTAACGAATCAACGGAGAAAGTCAAACGCATGCCCATTGCTTGTTGTCCTTTAAGAGACTCTCAATATGACTCTGTCCCGCTGAGCAGTTAAACTTTGCTGGTTGGCGGATTTTCGCGAACGTTGGTAGATCACTTTTTTGTTTGTGGATTTTCATCTTGTGTTTGTTCCGTGTCGGAGTATCTTCCTTGAAAGAACCATAATCCCAAGAACTTGCTGATGCTCCAAGAGACAGAGAAGGCCTGTTAAAGGGTAGAGCGTGCGTGACACTTCAACTTGACAAGAATTTCATGACCATCCTTGGGACCGAAGACTTAGTCCAAGTCCAAGGAATGCCACAGCCAAATACCATCGGCAGCGTATAATAAAGAACATCCAGGCGTTCGCTAATGCATCCTCTGCCCTTATCGAGGTCACATTTGGGCGACACACGCAACGCGAGTGCAGTCACATATGTCACCCAAGAGTAACAATAGCCGCCAAAATCACAACAAATTATCGTGAGCCACCGAATTACCCGCCAGTGTGTCCCGTTTTGTGCGGATCATGACCCGCACGCACATCCTCCCTCAGCTCCAGCTGTCCCCGAATATGGCCGACAAGCAGGGAACACGTAAACAACCAAATACTTCGGATGGAAATTGAAATCCAACAAGAGAGTGAAAGACGACGACGACGACGACGATGGCGACGACGCAATTTGTACGAAACCAACTTAAAGTTTTCAATTCGGCGGAACATTTGTCGAATAAACGGCACCACGGTCGTGCTCGGTGGTTCCGATGGTCGAGAACAGCAACAGAGGCTAATTACCATGCCAAGACAGAGCTGGTGCATTCCAACATGCATCCCAGCGACAATGACAACGACAACAAGGAGCCCCTTCCATGCATGAATGGTCAATCGCCAATCGAGGTCCGAAGTCCTGCCTTCGGACAATTGCTGTGTGTGCCGTCATCCGCGTCGGTCGTCGTCGTAATTACCTCGACCAAGACAAAGAGCACAAATCTCTTCGCTGGAATCTGCAATTTCTTCATAAATTAATCCGCAAATCCGTTGACCAAAATGGACATAAAGTACCCGAAATGTGTCACAAGCATCGGACGGGGATTTGGGCACCGCATCAGTGGCAATTATTGCCACAAAGTGTCGTGTCGTGTCTCGCTGTGGTGGAGGCGGATGAGGGCGGGAGGAGGACAACATTTGGTTTTTGACCCGAAATCTGAAATCACGGGATTCGCCTTGGATTGGCCACACGAAGTGCGGACCTGGGAACACGGAGCACGGATGGCCAGGGAACACGAGACACGGAACTGCGCATGCAGGCATTTTTCTCTTGTACGCTGGACTCCAAAACTGGATAATTGCCCGAAGGGGTGGTCGTTGGTTTTTGGTTCAACGCACTCTACGGATGTGCATTCCACTGCGTTGCGAGTGTCGACACCAATCGACCGATGGAGCGAAGGCTATCCCACTTCGAGTGGACTGGGCAATCGACCGCAGTCGATTTTGAATTGCTAGACTCCATTGGTGTCACAGGGTGATGCAGAAACGGAGAGAGCGCGAGATGGGACCAATTCGGGGGAGTTTGTTGCCACCAGATGGTTACAAGTCCGCTCCACAACTGCACCGAGTAGGAGACATCGGCAATGTGCCACTGACTCGTTGACCTCCAGCAAGCATCAGTGCACAGAACTCATGACCGAATCATGTTCGCACTCTTCGCAGTGTCACATCGCAGTCATATCCATTTGCGACGTCAATTGCAACAGTGACGAAACACAGCTCCAACGAACTCGCACGATTCGTTCCTTGTTCGCCGACACCAAGCACACTGCTGATCCTGAAATTGCCATCCAAAGCCCAGCACAAAGTCCCAATGAACTGTTAACCAACGGATATTCGCCGAAGTGGCTTGCATCTGGGTCCCCATTACAGACACCGCTTGCTAATTTCCATTTGCTAATCGCGGCAGCGGATCTGCGTCGTCGCCGAGCGCGTCTTAACTGCCGGACAAGCAGCTCGGCTGCCGGTTGAAAGTTTGGAGACCTGTCCCCCCGCAGACAATTGATTCCGTGTGGTAATTTCGATCACGACAACTGGCTCTCTGTGCATGTGTGGAAATTGCATTCGCAAACCTTGCGATGCAATAAAACTAATGTCACCCTGTGGCTTACGGTTTAATTGCAATCGCGACAAAACCCTCGGCATGGCCATTAGAGTGTAGGCCCGCCACTCGATTGCGCCCTCCCGCAGCCGCCCCGGATCCAGTCGGACATTGGAAATAAATTCCAATTGTCGCGTAGTGCCGCCACGGACGCTTCACACCTTACGCAGCTGCTGCTGCTCTATCAAAGGCGTGGAGTTGTGTCGTGTGGTGTTGGGGGTGGGAAGAGAGTGCAACAATGGGACTTTGTTAATTGAAGTGGAGAACCTGCAAACAAGGGGAAGGTGATGGTCCCAGCTTCAGGACAGCACTCATGTCACATCAGATCTCGTTGAGAGAATAGCTCACGGCGCATTTTTGTGAGCAAAGCTGTACATGTGACGTCTTTCTGTGACATGATCTTCGAATTCATGTCTCCTGACTGGCTTGAGTCGTGAGAACCATAAATTCACAAAAATCAACAGCAGCGCTTCACCCAACTAGGTGCCTGGTTTTAAGTGAACAGTCACCAATTTCACAACGTGGGTCCCTGGCGTGTCCTTCTGATCACTTTCTCAGTGGACAGCTTGATCATTCGCGATCGTAACATCAGCCCGACCCCACCCACAGAGCGTTGTATCGACTCCTGCTCTATGGAGGCTTATGTGCATGTCATCATTGTTAACAGCTCCCTCTATAGCAAGGAACCAGCTGAGTGTTAAATCGTTTCGTAGCAAGCGCCGAAGTGGTGGACCACATATACAAGCCGAAGTTTTGTCGGATCCACAAAAAAAGCATTTAAATTCCAACATGATCCTCCTCTAATGCGAGGGTCGCAGTCATAGAATCCGTCTCTCTATTCCACACCTCACTGACCACACTTTCAAATTTAGGCTCCCCACTACGACCGTTAGTTGTCGTTACTCTCATTCCTTCAAATGTCTCCAGCCTCTTGTCCCTTCCAAACGTACACACTCCAAGTCAATCATCCAAGAAATCTCCTCCTCCCCTCCCCCAAATCAACGTCATCACTGTTCACTAACCACTCATCGCCATGGCCCCCCTCCCGGCGATTAGCGGAATTAATTTCATCTTTCAGTTGACAGGTATATCGAAGGACTCGCGTCCTCAGTGGAAATGGGAAACCCAATTCGGAAGAATACATAACTCATGTGTGAGGTGCATACGCTCCATGCTCCATCACATCGCGCGCCGGTACCACCAGAAGCGCTGCACAGCTGCTCCACATCGCCGCTTTGGTGTACCGACCAGATCACAAAAACCATCCGCTTTGCTTGCGGCTGCATGCTCGACGTGTGCTGGTGCGGCGCGGGGAACACCCCTCTGCTACACTGGCAGAGAGCCAAAAATGTTGCTCCTTTTGCATGCATATCCAGGACAAAGTTTCAGTTTCTAGACAAACCTCGTCCCTCGGGCCGTGGCCTAGTAGTAGGGTACACGGGTACCCACACGAGTGAGGGAACGAGACGGGCGCATTCCGGGGCGGATATTCATGTGAAAATATTCTCCACAGTCCTTGTTGCATAAATACGGGGAATTGTTGTTTTTAAATTTATTTGTTTCCTCTCTCGCTCGCCGGCTTACTTGCTCGCTCTCAGCGGATGGCAGCGGAGGTTGCAGGAAGCCCTGAATGGAGCTGAGCCAACGGCGCATTTGCGCGACTATAATGTTTAATTAAGTTAATTACATCGCTTTCGGAAGGAGCCAGGGACTGGGATTAATGTTGTGCTCTACTTGGGATCTTTTCAAAACAAAAAATATTCAAGAACTGCAGTCATGGACAGGACATGCCGATGGGGATAGTCAAGAAAGATGAAAGACTGCATATTTGAGGTTTTTGGCAGATGTCAGAGGTGGGCTGGGGAGAACAGGATGACGGACGTTCAATGCAAGGAGTGGGGGGTCACACAGTCAACGTTTCTGACGGATGGACTGATGTGACATTGACATACATTTTGTCGAAGGCGTGTCAAATGCTCAGACGACTCATCGTGGATAAGGGCTTCATTTTTCTGAGGCCGTCCTAAGTTACTGGATCCTCCGACTGCAAGGCTAATTCATGAGGATGCCCAAAGCGACTCAAGAGACTTGCAGACACTTACGGGGCAAGTTTCTTGAGTCTGTCTGAGTGTCACAGGCCAGACGACTCATCGTGGATAAGGGCTTCATTTTTCTGAGGTCGTCCTAAGTTACTAGATCCTCCGACTGCAAGGCCAATTCATGAGGATGCCCGAAGTGACTCAAGAGACTTGCAGACACGATCGTGCGACACTTAAGGGGCAGTCTTCTGTCTCTTGAGCCTGTCTGAGTGTCACAGGCCACTGCATAAACTAGAGGTCTTAAGAAACATTACAGGATGAGCACCGTAGTTGTAAGTCTTACCTCGTCTAGTCTTGTCAGGTTGTCTTCAATAATTCTTCTTTGCTGTGTTATCACGAGCCAGGTGAGTAATGGAGCCTTCTACTGACTTTACTTAGACTCTACACTGATTAGCTAAAGTTCATCCTTGAGGCCCTGAGGCTTGGATAATTTCAGGAGTAGATGATCGTGCCTTTTTTCTTGTTGACGTTGGCGAGATCTGGCGACCTTTACAGGTGTCCTTAGGTGTCTACGGCTTCATTGTTAACGACTGCTGCTGACTATGGGACAATGCAGCAGAGGACGTCAACTATTGAAGCTGTAAACAAACTCGGAGATAGGCTTTCACCAACTTAGTATCCGAAATTGGACATACATGTTTGTGTAGCTGGTACCTAAGGTGGTTATGTGGTGTAAGTTGTCTTGGACGTTTTGTATCATAAGACGGACTTTTTCTTCGGTTAACAGCGCAGAGTTCTAGCGACTGAGCTGTGGCCACGATCAATGTCCGCTAGATAAGTTTTGACTGGCTGCCTACCATGAAGGTACACTTAGGCCAAAATTCGGCCCGCTGTGTTACCACAAATGTCTAATAGATCCAGATCCGCGAACCATCTGGAGCTTTTAATAAAGGGATGAAGTTGATTGATGCTAATTGTACGTAGTTCTGGCAAGTCGTATTCCAAGTGACTAAACAGGGGAGGACACTACAATTGCAAAGAAGGTGTGATATGGCTTCTTCCTCCACTTCATCCCTTCACCTTTAGCAGAAGTCGTTAAAGGTGATACACAGTCTTGAAGCGTGCATTCCAATGCCCAGTACCCGATTATGACACCGACGAGAGTTCTATAATTCGGCTAACTTACTCTGATCAAGTCGCGAGAGCGTTTTGGATCGATAGTAGGCCATAATCGCTGTGTAATGAGGCACCCAGTGCCAGTTGGTGAAAGTACGCGTTTTAAGCGTTTCGTTTTGTAGTATCGATTGGAAGAGACGATAGTTCCCCGTCCGGAAAGTGCGTTGGTGTGGTGCCCTTTCTAGCGAGTTCGCCTGCTTCGCAATTCTCTGGGATGTCACTGTGCTCCGGCTCCCAATTAAGTTGGATGATGAGATACTAGGCCATCTTGGTTAAGAGATAGGCGGAATTAAGGGACGTCTTGGAGTTTAATATGACTGCACTCAGAGATTTGGTAGCTGCTTGTCTGTCTGAACAGATGACAATATCTGCTCCTGATATTACATTGTTTTTCAGTCAGAACAAAGCTTCATTAATCGCTATAGTCTCTGCCCGATAGACGCTGCAGTGAGAGGGTAGTCGGAATGACAGTTCAAAATTAAGGTCCTTAGAGTAGACTGAAAATTCGCAGAGGACCGTCCAGAGTCCCAGTGCTCAGACGTTCAGGAAGACCTGGAGGCTATGCTGGTTGACAAATATTTCTCCAAGATGAGTTAAGGTACCGGGAGGTTGGTGCTTCCTGGCAGGGATCCAAATTTATGGAGGATGATAGAGTGTCCGGAGCTGAGCTCCTTCCACATACGCCACGATTTCAATCTAATCGCTGAGCTGGCAGCGAAGCCGACCTATCGGCGTGAGGTTAAGGAGTGTACTGAAAGCTTGGGAGGGGGTAGGTCGCATCGCTCCCCGCTGGGATGGAGGAGCTCCTATGAGATATCATCGAATGGGGACTAAAAATTACTAAAGAGTGGTACTTATCAGCTGGGCTTAATCTAAATCCGGCTAAATCCACCATAGCGCATTTCACAAGAAACCACAAACTGGAACGGCTCAAAACAAAAGAGGTTATATATCTAGGAGCTCTCCTAGACAGCCAGCTCCTCTGGAAAAGACGCACAGAAGAGATCACCAGGAAGGCGACTCGTGCTTTAATGCTTTATACAAGTTTAGCGGACAGATCCTGGGGTTCCTGGTATGAAGGCCCAGCCATTTGTCCTTCGGGTTGTTTTACAAACAAAAATGACCTCCTCACCCACTTGGATTTTGAATTTATGGTAAATGGTATAGCATTAAGCATGCGTACGCTGAGAAAGTCAGGAAATTTGGTGCAGATAGCTCTACAATCAATTAGGAAAGACTGGTTTCGAAAATGCAAAAGGTCTGGCTGGACCCACTCATTGTTAAATATACCATTCTTTCCTTTTGCCCTTATTTCGATTCCTATTCGACCATACTTCCATTTTTAAAGCGAAATGACGTAAAATGTTACATCTGGTCTTAAGAGGCCTTATATCACGTCAGCGATTAAGAGTACGTGCGAGGCTATGTCGAATGGGAAATAATGTTACAAAATTTCTTGTGAAATTATTTCCCATTTCAGGTTCACGTTTTGAAAGTGAAGTTGTTGCTCGCTTGTGTGAAGTTATTACCCGAGTGAAGTTATTGCCTGTGAAGTGTTGCCTGCACCGTGTTAAACATGAGCTCGTTCGAATTCATCCGCACCGCGTGCAAGCGTATTTGACGGAAGAAATACAGAAGTGGGAAAATATGAAAAAAAGACAGAACAGCTGATATTGAAGTGAAATTCGTTCACACATACGTTATGTATATTTGTAGTGTTTGAACTACAATTCAAATGAAACAATAAAAAAACTCTTCACTTTATCGAACTTTATTTAAATGGATATTCTTTACACTTTGTTGTACGAGAACAACTTGTAATGACGACTTGATACGACGCTATCTTGCTACCGTGTCTATATTCTTATTTCTTCTAAGATCTTTTCTCGTCGCGCTCTTGTGGTGAGTATCTTTCGTTCAATATTATGGCAGAGTAGAAAAGGCGCGTTCGCGCTGTCGATCTTTGATAGGAGTTGCTACTCGTTTTATCGAGCTTACGAGAATATTGTGTCAGAACGCGGCAGCAAAGCGCGACTTACGCGTAAACCACCCGTTTCGGTTTAAGAAAAAAAAAAGCTATAAAAGATTGTGTTGAAATGCACTTTATTCTTCTACGGTTCAACTACGACTCCCTGACATCAAAATACAAAAATACATTTTTTTCGATTAACTGCTGATGCAGTGTAACCGATCGAGGTTTCTCAATCCAGGCACTGCGAGTAAGCAGTTTCAAATTTCGGCATCCGCCTCGCGGTGTCTGGGAATTTCGTATATGTTCGTTCCGCGAAGTCTGGGAAGGTGGGAAGCTCGTTCGTTGACACATTTTCATGACTTTGGGTGACCAGTGTCAAGGTAACACGCGGGCTTAGCCTCATCAAATGTTCTGAAATTGATCGCATGAAATAATCATCTCAGTTTGCCAAAAATTCAAACTGAGAAATAACTTTGAAAAAATTGTTTCACAAATGTCAAAAAGCCCGGCTGAGAGGAGAGTACCTAGAATCTAGAAGTTTGTGCTCGCGCTTCCGATATTACGGTCTGCAAACATTCAACGCGCGACCGCCCCATTCCGGCTTTCACAAATGATTCACGTGTATCCTACTAAATATTAAGAAGAGCATGTACAATTCAAGGTATTGCCCATCTGAAGCTATGACTTTTCCCATCTTTCTGGCAATTTGTGGAACCCATCCTAAAAGAACTGTGCCGGCTTGGCAGCCAAGAATGAATCAAGCCAATTTTTTAAATTCTGCTCTGATGTGAACCGTATTTCAGTGAGGGCGTTCTGCATCGACCGGAACAAATGGTAGTTAGAAGGGGCAAGGTCTGAGCTGTAAGGCGGGTGGGATACAACTTCCCATCCACTCTTTTCCAAATAGTTCTTTACCGGAATAGCAACGTGGGGCCGAGCGTTGTCATGATGGAAAATTATTGCCTAGTGTCTGGTCGCATATTCCCGGCGTTTTTCGGCTACTGCTCTCTTCAAACGGATTAATTGTGTTCGGTAGCGTTGTCCATTGCTGGCTTCCGGTTTTAGCAGCTCATCATAATACAGCACACCCTTCTAATGGCACCAAATACAGGGCATTACCTTCGCGCCATGGGTGTTCGGCTTTGCGTTGATTTGGTTGGTTGGGCAAGCCAAAATCACCACTTTTTGCACGTTCGGTCAGCTAGCGCATGTTCACCATAAACTTCCACCAAAATTCGATGACTTTCGGCAGCAGTTTTCTTCATTTTAAGGCAATGAAGAAGAACTCTCCGCTTTTTCAAACACTTTTTCAGGCACAAATTTCGACATATTTGAGTGAAAAACAATTATTGTTGTTTACGCTTCAAATGAATGACATATACTGAAATGACCTACAATGACAGCAGCTTTCCAACGCATGTTCCAATGGAATAATACAACTTACGCCATCTCTTAGCAAACCGCACGAATTAAGTTACAGGCTATATATATATCTCAAAGGCCGACCGCGCGAACTTGGCGTTGCGGTATGAAACGAACTGAAAACGTAAAGAATTATTTCTCTTTCAAAATAAAATGCGAAAAATAAAGCAAGCACTGCAAGAATTTCTAACAGATGGCTGTGTGTTCATTATGGCTATTCATAAACATGACGAAACATTTCGTTAAAATGTCGGCACTAGCTATCAGGCGCTCATGCCTATTAAAGTTGGCCCTAAAGTAAGCAAAAGTGAACGAAACTCATCGAATTGGTAACTGGGGTATAGGTGTGGCTTCATGTTGGGCTTGTTTTTATGGTGGCTGATTCTTACTTGTCGTATACCTTACTTACTGTCATACCTGTCATGCCTGACTTGGTCCAGTCATCCGGAGAGAAATGAGGAGACGTAGGAGAGGCATGAAAATATCAGGAAGGGGAGGTTGTCCACATCTAAGCTCCGAGCCTCGCTTACGGACACCGACAAGGTCTTTAGCCACATGAACGCGTACAAAATTTCGTTAAATTCGTAAACAGATCTCTGCAACTCAGATAGAACTTTTTCTATGGATTCACCGTGAGCTTGCCAGCTCTAAAAATCAGTCTAAAGTGCAGACAAATTACTTAAAGCCATCTCAGGCAAACACCTTAATCAGTCTTATGAAATGGCAAGCATCGCAGAGTGTGCATGTGTAACCAACTCATAATACGTGCAGCGCTCGCTAATTAGTATCTAAATTGAGTTATCTCAACACAGCCACCGAGACATGGCCGGCAACCAGTTTCCTCAGCCACTCCGATGAGTCACTATCTAAATCTAAACAAATCTTGATTAGTCTTACACTGTTCTGTCGGGTGGTTTTCCTTCAAAAACAGAACTATGGCTATCTATCCAATCGAGCCGCTGGAACCAGAAATAAACACTTAGAACGGTGACATTCATAAAAAAAGTCAACAGATACAGATTTTTCTGCAAATCATCGTCACTACGCTGTGATTAGGCAGCCGATGGCGACAACATCGTCCGAGCAGTTTGTGTCTGATTTTCTTTTAACATGAGTTACGAGCGCAAAGTGGACGAACGGTGCGAGGCGTGTAAACGTATGCAATAGTTGTCTGCCCGGTTTATTCGATAAGAGTGGCACTTTACTTGTCGGCTTCACATGGACACGGCTTCACAGAGTGGTGCCTCGGTGAAGGGATCTGTTGCGACTTAAGCGTGGAGCTCTAGACTGACTTCAGTTCAAGTGTATTGCCGTGATGTCAGTCTAACATCTCATTGACTGCGCGATTAAGAAACCGAGAAGTCGTAAGGTAATTTACAAAAATAAGCGGTGATTGACAAAATTGCCGTGGGAATCGCTCAAAAGGTCTAATTACGAGTTGAAAATTTATAAAGTTCTTGGGGCGTTTCGCCTGTAACAAGGTACTTCCTCGCACTGCCCTTGAAACATCCGACTATTCATTGTGGAAGTGGAATGTAGGCGGTAGAGGTGGCTTGGGAAGGGGCCTGAGCTTTGTAGGTCTCAGTGTGGGGTCACGTGGAGCATTCTTGACACAAACGGTACGTACCTTCGAGTGGTTTATCGACATTGTCGCTTGTATCTTCTGACATTTCACGGGATGGCATTCGCACAACGACGCCTACCAATTGTTCTAAAGAAAGAAATCTAAGGGCGGTAGTGGCATGGTCTCAGTGTTCTTCGCTCATCTAATCGCTAGTGCTCTACAGAGATTGAGCCGATAAAACAAACAAGGAGGGTGCGTAGTAGTGCAGAAGTGACACTTTATAACGATTGAATTTCTAGTGATGTTATGGTCTCTGAATCTATTACGTTCTCCAGCTTAGGATGGAACAGGATAGGATCAGCTTAAACGGAAGGTTGCTTATTTTGAATTATTATTTGTTCCAATGGATTTCACCGTCTACAAATAACTGAAGTGCGAATTGAAAATGTGCTAAGACTCCATCAAATCTGGAACCACATTTTGTCGTTGCTTCTGCTCGGTCTTTCGGTATTTCGCAGTTGGAGTTGAGCATGGAGAATGTCAATTAATGGCATGCAAAATTCACAATAAATCTGCGCTGAGGATTATAGGTATTCTGCCAAGTTCAGGGTCAATGAGCTGTGTACTTTCCGCAGTCCATACCGCCGGGGATCGGCATTCAATGCTGGTTGCTGAAGTATTCACAGACAGTGTATTTACTTATGAGAAGCCGCAATGCCACTGCCACACCCGCTGATCGTAAGAAGCAATCAAAATTCGATACATATGTCAATATTGTCTTCATCCTTCAGCCAAGTCTAAGAGAGAAGCATTGTGTTTGACCGCTGCACTACCGCGTCGCACAGTCTTCAAGTCGTTCGAATGACAAAAGTTTGATATCAAGCGACAGGAAAAACCTCAGGTCTTATACTCATGTGAAAACGTCGAGTTCGCGCGTTCGTGATCTGACCTTTTAAGTAGAATTCACGTAAATCCATTGAACGAGTCACAATGCAGCGGTCGCGCTTTGATAGTTCACAGACCGTAATATCGTAGGCGCGAGCACAAGTTTCTAGGTAGAGCTACTTCTAAAAACTTGGGCTTTTGACAGTTGTGAAACAATTTTCTTTTATTTGCTCGTGATGTTTCTTTGTTTTCAGTCTGAGGCAACTATTTGCTTGTAGAGATTTTTTTGAATCTTAGACCACTATACTCGTAAAACGCTCGCCTTTCATTGTGATTTGGAAAAGTGATGGAGCAGCGATCTAACATAACATTCTCGTAAGCTCGATAAAACGCATACCGATGCCCATCAACGCCCGACCACGCGAACGCGACGTTCTTCTATCTGGAAACGGTGTTAAACGTTGTGCGACATCTCCAACAGGTAACATTCTTCGGCAAGAGACCTGAGTCTAATTGATTATGTTCGTATGAAGTAGGTGCTTGTCTCTAATTTAAGGCGTCGTTTAGGTGAGTGTGAACCTTGTGCGACCTCAGCAAGTGGTAGTAACTTTCGTTTGGCTTGAAGACCTTAGGCGCGTTATTCAAATGGTGTGATATCAACCATCTGGAGTTAAATGTAAATAAATGTCATTCGTTTTCTGTTTTCCATATTTTGTTGCCTGTGAATATATGGGACGAACAAATGAAATTAAGACCTTGGTATAATTTTTGATACGAAATTTTAGTTCTCATTTGATATCGACTACGTAATTGCTAAAGCAAACTCAATGCTTGGGTTTCTTAAACGTTCTCGTTATGAATTTTCTAATCCGTATGCCCTAAAGTCAGTTTACATGTCTCTTGTACGTCCGTATCTGGAATACTATTCCGCAATATGGTCTCAATCGCATTCAAGGCACGTGTTACGTTTAGAAAAGGTTCAAAAGTCCTTTGCGAGATTCGTTATAAAAAGAATGAATTGGAACCTTGAATCTATGCCTCCTTATAAAATAAGATGTGCCTTAATAGGACTAGATACACTAGAAAAAAGTCCTGATAAACTGTCCTGATATACTTCAATGTGTTAAACTGTATGCCCCAGAAAGGAATCTTCGATCAAGGAACCTCTTATACCAACCAAGACACTTATATAATTATGGCTTTAATGAGCCGCTTACAAAATGCATCCTCAATTTTAATTCTGCCTGTATCGAAAAAGATCTATGTGATGATAGACTGAAATTCAAAAATTCAATTCCAAATCTCTGCATAGAATTCATTTCGTGCCTTAGTTAAATATGTTTAAATTTCACGTTTATTTATTATTTTTAATTTTATTTATTAGAACTAGCTAATTACTGACTTAAATAATTATATGAGAATATTCCCTTATTATTATTAAAATACTTATTATACTTATATCTGCAATCTGTATGAGAGTTAAACTCGGTAGATGAAATAAAGAAGTAAAGAAACAAATGCACAATGTCCTGAATGTTGCCTTTCAGAATCCATTTTCCCTTTTTGCCCTCAGCCGCCCACCCCATACAGACCTACCTCATGTTCTTGCGATGAAGTTTTAAATCTCATTTCCACATCCAGCGTCAAGTCCTTTATGGTGGGGTATTAGGTCCCATTATTGCAACATTTTTAAAGAGTAAAAAATTCCAACAGACCTACTGTGGTGCTTTATTGCAACATTAAAATGTATCAGTTTTTTAACAGTGATGCTGTCTCCACGTTAAATTTTGCCCACATCTGGCTAATTAGTAAAACGAGTTGGATTTTCAAGAAATGCTCATATCCTTGTTTTACATGCGCTCACAGAAATAAGCCTTGAGTCGTTCAGACCGGTCAGACGTTATTTTTTGTGCAACAGCTGCCCGAAGATGCCCAAGAAGCGAGCAATGAGGAGTACAGACGGTTCCGACAGTCTTCAAGACACAATTCAAATAGAGATGTCATTAACCGATTTTTACTGTCCTCGGATCCATATTTATCGAGCCGAAGTATAAAACGCAGTCAAAAAAGAAATCCACTCCCACAGGAAAGTAGATATTGCCCTGGCTTCCGAAGAATTTCCAACGAGTAGCATCTAAGAAGAAGAAAATAATTATGGGAGCGACTAGTTTCAGATTAAAACAAACTTAGATTGAATTGAGAAATTGTGAACGAGATATGGGTTCCGTGCGGACTGTTTACAAAAAAACAACTTGTTTGGAAGACGTGTGACAATAGACTAGTTTATTCAATTAAATTTTGTTAGATCTCAGCTTTTTCTTTTGCAGTGGTGACTGCATGAACTTAATTTAGAGCGGATGCGTCCCAGACGCTGACATTGCAGTTCATGCGGTCACCTGTGCAATCACAAAAATTTAATGTACAAATGTAAATGTGTGTAGACTGGTTTCCGCTGACGTTGCAGGCTTGCAGTTTTACTGTGAGTTTGATTAGATTGATCAAGGGCGACGGGTGTGCAGGCAGGTGCCGTGAATAGCGCAGCTGAGGAAAAATAGGACAATTTTAATAATTCCAATAATCCAATCGGGCACTTTATTCGGTGGGCCCTTTCAGCTTGACAGTTGACGAAGGAAAGAAAAAGAAAAGGATGCAGTGAGAAAAGGTCGATTAAGGAAGACAATCGTGGAGTTGCTGTGTGTGTTCATTGGATTTTCATTTTATACAATCTTTTCTGAACACATGGGATATTTGAACAAATTCGGTCTTTCGATTAGGGACACGGAGGAGTACGTCTTCGAGATGAAAATGATAGCCCCGCGGGTTCTGTACAGGAGAGCCCCCTTGCGAAGTATAGCATCCAGGACATCACAGACGCCGAATGGCAGGAGGCTTTTAGGACACTAAGGCTTTGAAGCCACTCGGAGAAAAGGTTTTAACAACGAACGCCGAATGCCAGGCTTTTAGGGCACCAAGGCTTTGAAGCCACTTGGAGAAAAAGTTTTAACAACGGACTAAGGACTATGGTATGGATTGGGCCATATAGGCTAGCTAGCCCAAAGAGTCTTGAAGTCCGCCATCCAACTTGCGTAGAATTGTAGGGACCGCCAACGAAACCTATAACGTATACGTGTGTCCGCACGTTCTCAGTCAAATTGGCGGACGTAATTGAAGGCAGATTGCTTGCACTAGTTGAGGAGGCTTGTTTGCTGGGCTGTTGGCGAGGTCCATTCCGGACTATATTGCCATCGGAAGAAGAAGGATGTTTGTGGAGTCCTACCTTCTAAGCTCCTAATCGGATTTGGGCGAAACTGTGTTCTGAAGGTGCACAAACAACAAAAACGCCAGGAATATGAGACCAGACACGAGGCAATAATTTTCCATTATGACAACGCTCGGGCCCGCGTTGCTACTCCGGTTAAGAACTATTTAGAGAATAGTGGATGGGAAGTTTTACCTCCCCCGCCTTATAGCCCAGACCTTGCCCCTTCAGACTACCATTCTTCTGTTTTTGCACAAACACACCAGATACCGTGGAGTTGTGGTTTGGTGGGTCAACTCCTGACAGATTCAATCTCCGAATTCACCACCTTGCATAAAGCACGGCTCCATCTCTTTCTAGTCACTGACAACGTTCAAAGAGTAATCCTGTCTAGGGAAAGCTTCTCAAACTTGTCCGTGCGGAGTCGGCCTAAATCTGTTGATCCCATCCACTCGTGATAGCATGCACAACACGAGCGGTTCAGGTCCAACAGATTTGAAAATCGAGGCCCGATTGAATTGGATTTTTTGTTCAAGGAACTCCGGGAACTTTTCGCTCTTTGCTTACTCATCACTCTCACTGCCTTGTGTCTCTAGAGAAAGAGAGATAGAGAGAGAGACTTCAAGACTGCCCCAGACTGTCATCCCATTCGAAATTGGTGGAGGAACCTCAAAGGCACAGACTATTTAAGTCGATGCCGCTGCACATTAGCTGACATCGTTGAATGATGTCCCACCTACGCCATCACAGAAAAATGTAATCCCTTCCAATGATCCCATCGACAAAGGTAAACAATACTTTGCAAGGTATCTCTTACTGTAGAGGCGCCCTGCCATTGCTAGTGTGAAGTCGCCCCAGTGATTGCACCGCACTTCAGTTCCACGTAGATGCCCTTGGGACTTTCGCACACACTCTCGCCTAAATTGTAATGAAGACGACGTCTATGCCAAGCCCAACATATCGACTGCTTTGAATTCCCTTTCCGTCCATTCCATTCTCATTTTCCCATCGCCCAGACAAACCTCTTCCTTTTGCGGACAAATTCCATCGTAAATAGGTCACTAATCCCCTTTGAATCTCATCACTTTGCCCAGCCATGGCTTTATCCTGCGTCATTCGGTCTCTCCGCATCCACCGCCTCCACTCATCTCCATGCCCCTCAAAACGACTGCCAAAAGAAGCAACAAAATCCGGAAGCGTTTCCACCAGTTCGCCCATCCTTTGTGCACCTTGGCATGCGACGCAAAAAAAAGAACATCGCTTCATACTCATAGCATGAAATCCTGTGGACACTGCCGACGGACCAGTCCCTGAGTCCCTCGGTCCCACGTGCCCCTGAGGTTGGTACTGAGCGATGATTTTGGAGGTTATCCTGCGTCACTTTGATCACCAAACCGTGACTTATTAGATTTTTTGCACTTCACTGTGCAGATTGTTATTTCTTCCTCCGACGGGGCTAACAACCCTCGATACAAAGTGAAAGGCCACAGCCCGCACAACCGCCTCCAATCCCCGCTCACCCACCAGTCACCGCCGAAAGAAACCTCGTGAAATTGAATCTTGTGTTTTACAAACTTTTATCATCGCCATCATCATCGCCGTAAAAAGGATTTTGATTGTTTGGACTTTGCGGTGTCTGGAGAGTGAGCCAGGGATGAAAGGATAAACAAGGAGTTTTCATATTTTTGTGTTATCCCGGTCTGTTCTCTTCGTTTGAGATTTTTTCTTCGCATTTTTTTCTTGCGGTTTGTCTTTTTTCCCCGCCGTCGGTCTTGACCATCATTCTGTGGGCACTGCGGTGTACGTTCAAAGGACCTTGATGAAAATTTATGATTTTTCATCACTTCTGCTCTTTGCTCTGCGCTGTGGCCTGTGTCCTGGGAAAGCTGTCGATCCACGAGAGAGAAATGAAGAGAGTCGCCAGCGCAACGTCCTCGCAGAGTCGATACGTTAAGCCGTTTGACAAGTTCCAAGCTGTAATGATGACAGCCTGTGGACACCGTCAAAGGGGTAAGCGGTCGGGTTGTTTTTTTCGAGTTACGGGAAAGTGCTTTAAACGAGTGACGGAAAAATGCATAAAGGAATGGGTGACATAATAAATGTCTCACTTAAGTTAGAGATTGCATGCGTGCTGGACTCTTGGCATTGATTGAAGTGACAGAAATGAGCTCGCTTCAATGGGAGATCGTGTTTTTCTTCTTCTTCTTTTTTTCGCGCTACAGTCTGGGGTGGACCTGAGCTTCCTGTCCAGCTGCCTCCAGTTGCGCACACCAAATTGGTTGAGGTCCTTCTCCACTTGTGTGCGCCATCTCGTTCGAGGACTTCCGCGACAGAGGCTCGGTTCGATAGGTTCCAGTGGCTCGGAATCGAAGACTCTTCGGGCCGCAGCTGTGGTGTCCATCCTACATGACCTAGCCATCTCAAGCGTTGGATCCGAAGAGGCTTACAGTTCGTCGTTGAGTCTTATCCTCCAGACGCCATCAACTCCGAACTTTTCTCTCAAATCGATCAAGAGCTTCTTCAGGCGCTGTCAATAGCGTCCATGGCTCTGCGCTATAGAGCAGGACAGGGATGATCAGTGTGTTATATGAAGGCAGCTTGGTATTTCGAGAGATGGCTCTGTGGCTCAATTGCCTCTTGAGCCCAAAGAAACAGCGATTGGCAAGAGTAATTCTGCGTACTGATGCTGTTGTCCCTTTTCAGAGCCGAGGTAGACGAAGCCTTGACAACATCAAAGTTTCTGACACTCTGTCCGTAACGCCGTGTACTGCCAGACCCATTTTAGTCGCTTCCGCTTCAATGACAGCAAGCGCTTCATTGACGGTTTCGCTGTGTCCGTCCAATCACGTCAATGTCGTCCGCAAGCAGGTTGAACGGACTTCTGGAAGACCAGGCCTCTGGTGTGGGTTGTGGCGCACGATCATCGCAAGTATGATATTGAAGAAATGACATGACAGCGTGTCGCCTTGTCCAAAAAGTTTTCTGACATTGCCGGTCTCGGTGTGCTCGTTTCAGATTTTTGATGGAGCCGCGAGAGTTCTCCACTTTTTCAATTTGACAGGAATGTGAAAACCAGACATGGCGTTGTATAGCTCGTCTCTGTGCACGCTGTCATATGCGACGACGGTGGTGGATGTAGCATCTCTTGGGACTTTCCTAGGATCTGCCGTAGTTTGAAGATTTGGTCGAGGGTGGACTTTCCCGGCCTGAAACCGCAAAGTATCAGATTATTGACGAATCGTTTCAGGCGTTCAAATAAAACGGTAGAGAGGATATTGTAGGCGATGTTAAGGAGACTGATCCCTTTTTAGTTGGCGCACTCAAGGGGGTCCCCTTTCCTGTGGAGATCGTGGTCAAATTGAAGCTCGTTTCGGAATAAAACAAGGAATAATGTCAGAGCTCAATGGAATCATCTAGTTGATGGAATGATTTTTTACAGCATGCCTGGCAGTTGAAGAGGGTACCCGTTTCTTAGGAGGCGAATTCCATTGTGCATCTACTTCAGCATGAGAAGTGGAGTTGTGCTAAATGCGCTTTCTTCTTCGTTGCCGATGACCGATGTCATAGATTAGGTTCGCACGCTGTGAGGTTCGTGGAGAACGTACATCACATCACCGCGTACATCACACGTACATCACAGCGTGCGTCAACGCTGATCTTGCTGGCCTTGGCAATACAAAAACGAGTGATTTTCCTATACATTGACGACTCAGAAACGACAGTGGTTACTTGCACAGGGGACTTCTGTGACCAGTTCGAGGAATCCTTGGATCGAGTGGTTTCCATATACGAGGAAGCAATTGCGTTGGTTATGCAGACGTGAGATTTTCGTAGATAACACGGAACTACTACTTGCTGGCATCCAAGGAAACGAGAAAGTGGACAATGCCGCGAAATTGTTGGTCTGAGCTGGGAGAATCTCTGGCACGCCGTTTGGCTCGAAGGAAGAAACGGAAAATCGATGATTTGGGCAGAGCCAGAGTGGGCTCAATGGCCTGGTCGGTGCATTGGAACAACAGAGAGATCTCAATGGCTGACGTTGTGCAAGATGAGGTCACCATAGTTGTCGCAAGGAAGTGTGCTTGCTAATGGGAGTGTTTCCCGGGCACTGTGCTGCGGCTGAGCATACCGCCATGAACTGGTAGAATGTGATTACCTTATCAACGCCATGAAGTGGTGGCTACATCTGCTCTGCGAATGTGGGGCAGATTCCCAGCTCTAGGAAAAAAAAGAGGCAGTTCCTAGAAAAGCACTTCCAGTAAAGTTGGAGGCTTAAACGGCGTTGAACTGAAACACTTTCTAAGATTCATGCGTGAATCTGGATGGTTTTAGGAATTAAGGAAAGGCCCACGGTTGAAAAACATCCCATATTAAGGGCCGATGAACCCAAAACGTTTTTTTGAGTGACAGACGGCTGAACGGTCGTCAGGGCCCCCAAACAAAAACATCATAGTTTCCGGTTTCTCAAATGGAATAGGCTCAGGCAATGACAGAGGAAGTGAGAAGTATCCTTTCCTCTTCACTCCTGAGTTCCCACTTTCATTCTCTTGAGCACTCGAACTACCATCGCAATCAACTGAATAAGTCTGTTTGCATTAGCACTGTTCGGTCGATCACTGATCACCCAGCTTGTTAAGCAACATCGCTTCTGTTCGGTAGCCCAAATTGAAGCCATAGCTAAACCTGACAAGGACTCTAAGATATCTATCTTCCTACCCTTATTCTAATTGAAAGCATATTAATACCTGACCACCAGTTCGGATCTCGACGACAGCACCAACAGTACATCAAATCCTCAGGGTGACCAGCAAAATTGCAACGGACCTAGACGAACAAAATTACAGCGCGGGCGTGTTTCTTGACGTGGCAAAAAACTTCGACCAAGTATGCCATAAGGGTCTTCTGTGTGAACTTAAAAATATGCTTCCTACAGACTTTTACCACCTCATTAAACGCTATCTGACTCACCGTAACTTTTACGTAAAGTATAAGAAACATCAAGATTACACCCGACAAAAGCAGGTGTCCCTCAGGGCAGTGTCCTTGGGCCAACACTTTATTTACTGTACATTTACTGGCATCCATTTCCCCAGATTGGAAACAACAATGATAGCGACAGTTGCTGATGACACAATATTGCTTAAGTCACATAGAAACCTAGTGGAAGCTCCTCCCAATTCCAACACATACTTGACCAAACAGCGAAATGGCTTATCGACTGGAGAATAAAAATCAACCAGGACAAAACTGTACATGTAACCTTCACTGCAAGAAGACATGATACACAGTTGACACTAATGATTCACAACAAAACTATGCAATGAATGCACCTGGACTCGAGGCTAACCTGTAGACATCACATAAAGAAAAATGGACATTATGGCTATTAAATATGGACAATTCGACTGGCTCCTCAACAATAAATCAAAACTATCGACAAGCAACAAGTTGCTTTTATATGAAGCAATATAAACCCATCTGGACAGCTATGGAGAACATCCAAGAAATCGAACATAAGCAATCAAAAATATTACGTGCAATAGTTAACACAGAATGGTATTAGGTCTATAACTTACTTCGTGCAGTTTGCTAAGAGATGGCGTAACTTGTATTATTCCATTGGAACATGCGTTGGAAAGCTACTGTCATTGTACGACATTTCAGTATATGTCATTCATTTGAAGCGTAAACAATAAAATTTTCTTTTCACTCAAATATGTCGAACTTTGTGCCATAAAAAGTGTTTTTGCGCGGAGTTCTTCTTCATTACTTTAATATGAAGAAAACTGCTGCCGAAAGTCATCATATTTTGGTGGAACTTTTGGTGAACATGCGCTAGCTAAGCGAACGTGCCGAAAGTGGTTTGCACGATTTAGAAGTGGTGATTTTGGCTTGAAAGACGATGAACATCCTGGGCAGCCAAAAAAGTTTGAAGATGAAGAACTGGAAGCATTACTCTATGAATATTGTTGCCAAACGCAAGAAGAGCTCGCAGAATCTTTGGTTGTCACTCAAGCAGCCATTTCAAAACGTTTAAAAGCAGCTGGATGTATTCTAAAGCAAGGGTTCCACACGAACTCAAGCCGAGAGACGCCGAAAGGCGGTTTTTCATGTCCAAAATGCTGCTGGAACGCCATTAAAGAAAGTCATTTTTCGGATTGTTACTGTTGATGAAAAATGGATCCTTTACGACAACCCCAAGCATTTACAAACAGCCAAATAAACGGCAAAGCCGAATATCCATGGCGCGAAATTGATGCTCTTTATTTGGTGGGATCAGAAGGCTGTGCTGTATTATGAGCCGCTAAAACCGGGTGAAACCATGAATGGACAGCCCTACCGAACACAATTAATCCGTTTGAAGAGAGCAGTAGCCGAAAAGTTTCCACCATGACAACGCTCGGCCCCACGTTGCTATTCCGGTTAAGAACTATTTGGAAAACAGTGGATGGCAATACCCCACCCGCCTTATAGCCCAGAACTTGCCCCTTCTGACTACCATTTGGTTCCGGTCGATGCAGAACGCCCTCACTGAAATATTTCACGAAATATGCTGTCCGTAAATTATATTCCTTCGAAGAGCTGCTTAAATATGGCGACAGATGTAAAATAATAAGCTTGCAAATCTCAAGTTTCAGGCGTAAGGCAGCGTCAGCCATGTTCATCCACGACATTATTAATTGCCGTGTAAATTCACCAGATTTTCTTTTTCTCATGAATATGCAATGCTCCCCACAGTTGGTTCTATGCCACTTGGCTTTACGATACGATAAGTGGCATAGAACCAACTATGGTTGTAATGAACCTATTACAAACCTATTACTTTGCAACGAAATTGATTTTAGCTGATCTCGATCGGAGCTTACAAAATTTATTCATAAACATCATCATCATCATCTTCTGACCCGCATGCTCCGGGGGTGAACCACGCACGAGAGATCTCCAGGCAACTCCATCCTCAGCCATTGACTCCAAGGAATTATGCCTCATCAGGAGCGTAACCAGTCGATTTTTTGGACTTGGTCCAACCACCTCGTCCTGGGTTTGCCAAGCGGTCGCCTACCTAATGGAATCGCATTCAACGACCGCCTCGGATGTCGTGGTGATGGGGACATTTGTGCCGCGTGACCAAACCAACGAAGCATCGCCTTCTCCGTTCGAAGAAGATGCTCCTCAATGCTGAGGTCCTCGCGCACTGCCGTGTTTCTCACCCTATCCTGGAGAGTAATTCCCACAACAGCACGAAGAAATCTCATGTCAGCAGCTTGTAGTCGCCATCTTATTCTTTCGGTCTTTGCCCAAATTTCATGACCATAGGTGAGTGTTGGAACAAATACTGAGTTGAAAACCGCTAACTTTGTTTTGACTTGGTGTGCCGTTTGATTACAAGCTGTTTCAAAATTGAACACGCTTGAGCAAGCATTACTCCTTCCAACACTTGCGAAAACGATCCGGAAATGCTTAAATCTCTCCACCTGCTTCAGTGGGACTCCACTAACCTGTAGTGTGCATTGAACAGGCGTTCTGGAGTTGACCATAACCTCCGATGACGACGTTGACCTTCATTCCAGCATCAGACCATACAGCCACAAACCTATCTAGTGCGCGTTGGAGTTCCGTCTGGGAAGATGTGCGGATCACTGAGTCATCTGCAAAAAGAAGATCACTTACCCACAACTCTCCTAATGTGAAACATTCCTCGCCTCGGTTGCGCTAGAACATCCAGTCCTAATATACAATGAACAGGAGAGGTGACAAGACGCAGCCTTGGAGAACTCTAACGCCCGAACACAGCTGCTACAGTTGGAGTATAGAGACTGAGTGACCCTCAGAAGAGGACCATCTATCCCATACTCCTGCGGAACACTCCAGAGTTTACCTCGAGGAACTCGGTCGTATGCCTTTGCCAAATCCACAAAACAACTCTAGATGGGCTTGGCATACTGCCAAGCCTTCTCGAGTACCATTCTTAGAGTGAAAAGCTGGTCGGATGAACGAAAGCCCCACTGTTCATCGTCCATCCTGGGCTCGACCATAGCTCTAGAAAGTGCTTCCCACACCTTAGCGTAGACTTTGCCGGGAAGACTTAAAAGCGACATGCCTCTGTAGTTGGAGCAATCTCTTTTGTCCCCCTTTACCCATACACTCTTCTCTCACTCTTCAACACTCACGCAGACGCGTGCCAATCCACAACGAGTTCCGTACAAACGCCGCCACCACTCCTCCATGCTGGCACACCACTCAGCTACTGCGCACCTCTACGACAGCAATTAGTTGCCACATTCTAATGACTTAGCAGATGCTTGTGAAAACAGAGGAAAAAAAATTCACGTTCTAAATCAAGAACGAGCCCTCCGCGTCGCTGCCAAAATATTTACTTTTCCGGCGTCGCGAGAAAAGCACACATCACGTTCGCAGTACCCCCAACCCCAACCTTGTCACCTCAGAGAACGCCGCGTCTGAAAGTCAACCTGTCAAGTGTAGCTCGACTATCTCACTCCGATTTATAGTCAGTCTCGCAGTGCCTCCACTGAGCGACATGTGTATCTCGTCTTGCGTAACGCAAGTTTGGTAGGCATCGACGAAAGCCCCGAAAACCACCGAAAAGTGTGCGCGCTCTTGGTTGTATAAAATTATTCCATCGAGAGCGACCTCGTTTAGTCAGAGGAGTGCTTCCGTCGTGTCTAGTTGTTAGAGCAGAAAAAAAACATGCTTATCGTGAACCAGAGTGGAATCGAGATTCCGGATTTTCTGGACAAAAAGTTCTTCAAGGACACCCTCGAGGACGGGTACCGGGAGTCGGGCATCGAGCTGACTCAGATCAGCTTCGAGATGGGCAGCAACGCCGGCGACAACTACTGCAGCAGCATCTACCGGGTGCGAGTGATTTTCAAGCGCCGCGAGGTGACGGTTCCCGAAGACATCTCGATCATTGTGAAGACCATTCCCATCACGAGCGGCACGCAGTTCCTGGACGACGTGGGGGTGTTCATGAAGGAGAAGTCCGTGTACATTGATATCCTGCCGCGACTGGAGATCCTGTTGGACAATGTCAAGCTTGGTCCCAAGTGAGTGAGGTCTCCCTGTGCAATGTGCCTTGTTTCTAAAGTGCGTTGTGTGTGCGTGTTTAGGTTGTTCTACTCTCAGAAAGAGCCCATTCAGACGATCGTGTTCGACGACCTCTTCACGTACGGATTCAAGACCGCCAGTCGGCAGGACGGACTTGACATCAACCACTGCCGGCTGCTCCTCCAGAGATTGGGGCAGCTGCACGCCAGTTCAATGATGCTGCTGAAGAAGGTGGGTTGAAGCATGCAGCCGAGCGTCGCACGAGATCTGACCACGTTCTCTCTTCCAGGACCCCTCTGTCAGGGAAAAGTTCCAGCAGGGAATGCTCTCGAAGGCCACAGTCCAGCAGTCGGACACGTTCGACAAGATGTTCGGCGGCAACCTGCGCCAGTTGGTCAAGCTCGTGTCCGGGTGGGAGGGTTACGAGAAGATCGCTGAGAAGCTGAAGAAGCACGGGGACAACTTCAAGACGGACACCGTCCTCTTCAGCCAGCCGAAACCGGGCGAGATCACAGTCCTCAACCACGGCGACCTGTGGGTGAGCAACTTCATGTATGCCTACGACAAGGAGAACCCCAGCGTGCCTGAAAATGTGACATTTGTAAGACATCACCTTGCTCTCGCTAGACCATCCCTAAAGACCTCCATTTCCAGATCGACTTCCAGTTGAGCTTCTTCGGCAGTCCCGCTTGCGATATCAACTTCTTCCTCAACACCAGCGTGCAGTACGACATCCTCGTCAACCAGAGGGACGACCTCATCGGCTTCTACTACGACTCCTTTGCGGGCACCCTGAAATCACTGAACTACCCGGAGATCCCCAGCCTCGACGACCTGAACAAAGAGCTGCGGGCACGCGAAACTTACGGACTCTTTGGGCTGTACGCCTTTCTGCCAATCATCACTCTGGACAAGAGCCAGTCGGAGGGAAGCAGCATAGACGCCCTCAGCAACGAGGAGGCGAGCCTGGCAAAGCTGGAGCAGATCTTCGCCAACGAGAAGCTGCACAAGTTCTTCCGACACAATCTTACGCGGTTCGAGAAGCTCGGAGTGCTGGACGAGCTCAACTCAGTGAATGAGGGGCGTTTGTGAAGCTGGCGGTGTGAATTGTTTACGCGGAAGCGTTTCCATGTTATTCGTGATTTGCCAAATATAGTGCTTTAGAGATAAGTCTAATTGGAGTTGAAAAGCTTGCTTGATTAGATTACAGCGACCGTGAATGGGGCAGCTCCTATCAGCTGCAAGCGTAAGCCGATTTCAAGATTGCAGCTAATAACAGGAAAGTGGGGTGGTAACTGACGCGATAATTGTAAAAGTAAGCAGTCGCATATAGTTTGAACTTGAAATTTGTACTAGACAGCTTTGCATGGAGAGGTGGGTTGGAGGGGCTTGTAAGGGCACTTAGGACACACTAGAGTGGATGTGGCAGTTGGTGAAGTGTCTGAACTTGATTAGGGGCGTCCCCGGTTCGAGTTCCAGTAAAAGCAGAGTTTATACGCTTTTCTCTGGTTTTCAAATATGGTTCAGGCGCCATTTGTCGTTGGGATGAAATAAACGACGCTAGTCACTCAGACTACTGGGCATCACAGTGGACCAACATGAGTCGACTACTAGGCCTGCTTTGCCGGCACGAAGGCGGCCACAAGGTCATGTTGACACGCAGGAAGCCATCTTGAAGCTCTTATATGGCGTTACTGATTATCGATGGATGTGTGGCTTAAGTCATTTAGGTCATCGAGATTTAGGGTCGGAGGAGCCGATGACAGAGCCGGACGAAAGATCGTGGACGCCTTCCGCTGGCCCCTCATCAGAACCTGCTCCCACACTCTCCTACTTGGTCTGTGAGGCTGAGTTTTGATCTGTGAACTAGAAGTTTTGCAGAACGCACTGGGTTTCGGTTTCCGCACGTAGCGCCTGCTTCCCACTTGCTCAACGGCTGTGACTTCATGTGACAACAACAGTGAACAGTGGTCTTAAATATCTGCGGATTGTAGTCTGTGGGAAATATTGGGCTGGGAAGAGCATTCGTGTTCGTGTCGTTGCGGCTGAAGAACGAGTCTCTAAATTTAGCCGAGCGTCCGAAAGTAGGCTTAAGGGTAAGCCGATGAGAATTCCTGGCGAGACGGGTATTGTGGGTGAATTCAGGGAGAGGAGGAATGCAGTTGGCTAGCTCACGTTTGTTAAAATAGCGATAAAATACGGACAAAGCAGAGACGGTACGTCAATGTCCGAGCGAGTCTAATGAATTCGTGATATTGATGTCTCCTAGAAGTTGTATCGCTCGCTTTTGGATTCTCTCTTGTGGGTGCCGGGTGGTCTAAGCGGCACCAGACCAGATAAGAGCGTTGTACTCAAGCTTTGGGGCGGGCACACGCCTAAACATATCGCAGCATTTTTGGCGACCTCATATATGTGATCGTTCCAACTAAGTGTTGTGTTGATACACACACCACAGATGGAAAGTTTTCCGGTTTCATCGACACAGGCGCCATTCATGGATAATGGCTGATTAGAAAGGGTTCACTTGAGTGACAGCAGACAGGATCGAGTTTTTGAAGCATTGAATTCCACACGGTTGTTCTTTCCCCAGTTAATTGTGCTGTCAAGATCGGAATTCAATGCGCTTAACATAAGCTGCCGTTCCAATTCCACTGCCGAAGGGTGGGGTCTTAGTCTTGGAACGAATATGAAAAGCTGACGATGCTGTCATTAGCGAAGGAATGGATTGGCTTAGAAGTAGCAGAGAAGAGGTCATACATGAAAATGAGAAAGAGTGTAGGAGACAGAACAGAGCCCTGTGGGACACCAGAATTTATTTGGTGAAGATCAGACTTGAAGCTCTCCAAAACACCTTGAATTGAACGTTTCGAAAGTTTCTGATCCATAGAAGAAGAGATTCATCGATGTTGAGTTAGAAATGTCAAGAGCAACGAGCTTGCATTCGCCTGCCTTGTGCAAAGATTGGTTCCACTTTTCGGTGAGATAAGCTATCAGATCACCAGTGGACCTGTTGCTGCGGAAACAGTATAGCCAGTCATTAAGAAGCTTCCGCGATTCAAGATATTTCAGGAGCTGACGATTTATCAGCATTTAGAAAGAAGGGACGTAAGTGCCGTGGGTCGGTACGAGGTGGTGACAAAGATTCGCCATGTTTAGGGACGGGCTGGACATATGATGTTGCCATCGCCTCGGAAGAGAGTGTAGGATAGATGAAAAAGCTTATGCAGTGGTTTGTCAGAGAAGAAGAGCACTATTCGGTCCAGCGGATTCGTGCACGTCGAGATCTTAAAGTACTCTTGCAACTGTACGAGTGCGGAAGTAGATCTGTCCCATGTTAAAATCAACGCTCTCAAGAACATGTGGAGGCATATTTGATTCTGGCAGCGTTGAGATGGCGGCAAAATCCCCCGCAAGTAGATTCGCTTTGTCTAAAGAGCTGACGGCTGGATAGTTGAAGACGAGGCACAGCACTTTCTGCCTCAACTTTTGCTCATAGGAGAATTTCACACGTCTGATAATTGCATTGGCTCGTTTGAACTTATTGTGGTTTTCCTCAGTAGGGTTGGCTCTGTTTGTCTGGAAATTCAACTCTCTCATCTTGATAGCCTCGAGTCATACCATGCATTTGCCTTGGGCTTGATACTCTTCTCTGTATGAGGAATGAAGGATCTCATGGCGAGCAGAAGGCTGTTTGTGATCATATCAGCAGCTGCATCCGTGTCACTATCGAGGCAGCATAGTGACCAGTTAAAATTCCGAAAGAAGTTGTTTAGTCAGCTCCAATTGGCTTTCTCGTACAGCCATACTGTTCAGTTAGGAATTTGCTCTCTAACTGTGTGTGGTGATAACGAGGCACTCTTGGTAGGCTTTAGTAAGCATTGTAGTCAGGGAAGTGTATTTCAGAAACTTTTAGACTACTTTTTAATGTCTGTTGTAAAACCTTTAGCTCAAAGTAGGTTTCGTGGTCGTTGCATGTCGAGATATTTGGAAGAGAAGATACAACCGCCAACTGTCCGCGCTGCACTAGGATGTTGATGTAGACCGGAAGGCGCATGGGCAACGGCGCGGAAGGAGAGGAAGACCGGATCTGCCGTATAAGGACCAAGTCTTCGCGGATACAAGACAGCTTGGTCTTAATGATCTTGATGGCAGCAATTCCTCAGGCTCGGACGATCCATGTGTCGCCGACCTGATAAGTTAGTAAGTACGTACAAGACCGCAGAAGTTCAAATCGACACCCACCACCTATTCGATTTTAAGGCTGCATATGAGGCCAAAGGGCTAAATGTAGTTTACATGATGAAATGGAATCGCTCAAGTTTTCAGTTTTTTGTTTTACCTTCCATTTATCAAATTCGCATGTGCTTGGTGCGGTTCAGAGCGCACTAGCCCATGCTTAACGAAACATTTGTGTGGTTTGTGCACACAATGTGGCAGCTGCGAAATTCGGATATTCTTTTCGAAATAGTTCGCGCACGATTTTATATTTTAGCTCGTGGGGGTTGGTGTATTCGGTCACTTACCCTAGCTCACACTCACTCGTGCGCATTATATTTGTCCCTTAACTCTGGTTTGGGCATTCCTGCCAAGCTGGTCAGGTGGAAGATGACAACGGGGAATTATCACAGCTCCAACAAAAATGTCGTAAATTGAATTGGACAAGGCGACGCACTGGCATGTAACTCAGTCAACAACTCCTGGCGAAGGTGGTGCATTGAGACGGAAGCGGTTATAAGGTGAGGGCGAAGCGAAGTATATGCTGTCGTCAAGACTGTCTCTATCTCGGTTCTCAAGTTGAGCTACCCGGAGATCTTGCTAATTGATGGGACTTGTTGGTTGAAGTCCAGGTTCAACTTTAATATTTCAATGAACTCCACACAAAATAATTCTATTTCTTTAATTTGTAGAGATCCATCGATTGAGGTGGCTGGGTCATGTAGAGCGAATGGAAAAAATGCTCCGGCCCGGCAAGTCTTCGAAACCACCCCCGAGCGAGGGCGCAGTGGAGGAAGACCGCGACTCAGGTGGATCACACAAGTGGAAAGGGACCTCAACCAAGTATGCGTGCGAAACTGGAGGCAGTCAGCTAAAGATCGACCTGGCTGGAGACGCTTGTTGGTTGAGACCGTGGTCCACCTCAGACTTTAGCACCACCTTAAGTAAGTCGAAATCGGCACACCATTAAGTAAGATCGGCACACAGATAAGTAAGATTTCGATTTTGGAGACGAGACATCTTTCAGATCTTCCAATTTCGCTGGCAAGCCTGGTCAAGACCGGACAATAAGCTCTGCCTACTTGTGGTCTCACCAGCGGCATTTCGTTTTACTTCATTACGTTCGTACCTTGCACGGCTTAGCAGGGAAACTACGACCAGCAATATTTGCACTTGCTGGTGGGTACGTCTTGTCGCCTCTCCATTGTGGACAATGCCACCGGTCACCCCTTTTCGGTTGACACAGCATTTGATGAGTTTTAGCTGTCAAAGCAAACAAAATAAAGACTAGCCCCAAAAGAATGACCCATTATTGGACCTGACTCCAACCTACACTAAACAGAATATTGGCAAAAAAACTAAAAACTGCGCCCGAAAATCCCGCCCAATTTCCCATCCTCGTTCATCTAACGTTCGAAAAAAGAAGTGAACCGGTCTGAAATACAAAAGAATATCCGAGAGACAGTGAAAGAATTTCATTTCGTCGTTATTGTGCCTTCAAGCGTCATAGATTCATGGCCTGTCACATTCATCATGCGTCTCCTCTTGTGAAACCGACACACACATTCAAATGTACAAGCCACAACCTCCTGGGGGTCAGACAGAAACACACGCACGCATAGCGAAATGAGAACAGATCCAATGGATCCAGCAGCGGCACCAGGAACAGGCAGCATTACTGACCCAGAATCCGACGAATTCAAATTAAAGTTCCCAACCCCGAACCATTCTTTGGTTTTGTGTAATGACTTCAGTTGCCAAGTGCTGGTGGTGGCACGCGATTGGAGAGGAGTGAAGGTATTGTCAAGGACACCATCCATCGGCGTCCACTGTCACCTCACCATGCCGCCGCAGAAGGGTGAGCTGAATGAACAGAGTGGCAGGGCCACGGCCCCCCGTGGACTCCAATTACATTAGTCCCCAGCTCCCAACTACTGCGGATCTATTTGTTGATAGGAATCTAGGATGCGACTCTGTCTGGTGTGGGCTGCAGGGCGGAGATGGAAATCTAATTTTATTAATGCTGTCGGCATTTGGAAGTACATACATATTTTGCCCGGCAATCACGGGAGGAGCTGCATCCTTTGGTAATGGCGGTGGTCGGCAAACAGCTCCTCGTTTCGATGACTTCAGGTGAGGGTCTGTGGAGATGACGAAATTCATCAAAGTTGGTAGCAATTGAATTCAGAGAGATGTAGCCTTTGACGGAGTCCTTCTGAGGTGATGCAGGTTTGAGCGAGACAGAAGTGGGAATGAAGAAATGTTTAATTGGTTTGTTGTGCAACGGAGGAAGTTTGGGACAATGGTCGGGGAAGATGATATGTGGCCTGTTGTGGAAAACTTTCGAAATTGCCAACTCAAAGGAGTTTGCTAGGACAGTTCGCCACTCTTGGACCAGCACCACATGCTAGCGGTTAGGCTGGGTTCAAGAGGCAGCAGTGGGTAGTCAAAGGCTAATCCATGCGGATTACATTGCTCATACTTCTCGAAACATTTGGTAGTAGCTACACGTAGCAATTCAGTTGGCCGGTGCTGATGTTGGTCGGCTCGGGGCCTCAGTTTCCAAGAAAGGAATATGTCAGCCCCCAGCTGCGGTCTGTCCTACAAGCTACACCTAGACCCACCTCTTATATTCTCACCGATTTCCTGATGATCTTGGAAGTAGATATGACTACGCAGGAACTGCAACAACACTGATGATAATATTGCTTAGATCTGTCAAGTCGTAGAAATATGGGGCGTCCAAGAGACTGAGTCTCCGACATGAGGGGGCATTGCAATTGCAAAGAAGGTGTGAAATAGTTTCTTTTTTCTCTTCATCCCTACAACTTCTGCAGAAGTCGTTAGAGTGGATACCCAGTCTTGAGGCGCGAACTCCAATGGCACAATGTCGGTTATAACTCGGATGAGAGTTCTGAGATTCAGTCGAGGCTCATGCTGATCAGGTCGCAAGAGCGTTTTGGATCGATGGTAGGCCATAATTGCTTTGTTCTGAGGCAACCAGTGCCGGAAGACCATCTACGTTTTGTGTGAGTAAGCGCTTCAACCTTTCGTAGATGTTTTGTAGTTGCGATAGGCATGGGCGGCAGTTTCCCGTCCGAAAAGAGTGTTGAGCTGGTGCCCTTCCTTGAGAAATCAATGTGTCCCGTCACTCAAATATGTTGGATGCTGAAATACTTGGCCATCTCGTTAAGGGATAAGCGGCAATTAAGGGACGTCTTGGAGGTAAATGTGACTGCATTCAGAGATTTGATCGCTGCCCGGCTCTCTGAGCAGATGGCGATATCTGTACCTAAATTATATTTTTATTTTGTTTTCCATGACAGAGCTTCCTTGATCGCTATTGTCTCTACCTGAAAGACGCTGCAGAGAGAGGGTAGTCCGAATGGTAGTTCAAGATTCAGATCCTTAGAGTAGACTCCCACACCCACTCCATCGCCGCAGATTAGATCCGAAGACGCTTAACTAACCTGCGGAGAACGCCATCACAACTGTTCACAACAGAGCACATGCGTTCACAGAAGCTCACATCTGTTCACACGGTTCGAGCAATTGCATAAAAGCACGCTCAGATGAGATCAATGAGGAAGAGACGAAGAAATTGCATATCTTGTTACATTTTAATTTCTGTTCAATTACAGCTAGTTTTCCCACGTTTGCGCCAGAGTCAGAGACTGCTCGTGGCTGTGTTTCCCTGCAATGGAGGGTCAAGTGTTCACCAGATGCAACTCTATCGTATCAGGTTCGGTGGAATTTTAATCATATTCGCGTGGCATTTAATGCTACGCTTGTCGTACGACAGCCAGCTGCTTGATATATATTTTGTTTCTACGACGAATTCAGAAAAGAGAATTTTATGAAAAGGCTGGTTTTTTAAAAGCTATAGGAAAGTTTTTAAAAAAAAAAAAAAAACAAACAAAAAAAACGCTTAAAATTCAGAAAAATGCATGAAATCTTTATTTAAATCGATAGTACGGTCCATATTATTTAAAGTTTGAAGATTATTTCATGCAAATGTTGACCTTGACTGCGCCTCAAATGGTCCATCCGCTTAGTCTAATTTTGGCATACTCTTTCCAACATTTCGGCCGGTATCTCACGAATAAATGCTTCAATGCTGTCTTCCAATGCGTCAATTGAAGCTTGTCTGTATAGACATGAGCTTTAACATAGCCCCACAAAAACTTGTCTAAAGGCGTTAAATCGCACGATTGGCCGGCGGCCAATTGACCGGTCCCGAACGTGAAATAAAATGTTCACCGAACTCGCCTCTCAATAATTCCATTGTTGCGTGTGCTGTGTGGCATGTGGCACCGTCTTGTTGAAACCACATGTCATGCAAGTCAAGCTCTTGCATTTTGGGCAAAAAAAAGTTGGATATCATCTCACGGTAGCGCTCACCATTCACAGTTACGTTACGATTCGCATCATCTTTGAAGAAGTACGGTCCAATGATGCCACCAGCCCATAAGCCGCACCAAACTGTGACTTTTTCTGGATGCATTGGTAGCTCTTGCAATGCTTCTGGCTGATATTCACTCCAAAATCGACAATTCTGCTTATTTACGTACCCATTGAGCCAAAAATGAGCTTCGTCGCTGAACACAATTTTTCGGTAAAAAGGGGATCCAAAAATTTTACATTTCGGTAGGTCGTTCGGCTTCAATTCTTGCACCAGCTGTATTTTGAAATTCATCCCACCTAAAACCTTCCACACAATTTTCCACGTTGTTGAGTAACAGAGGCCCAATTGCGGCGAACGGCGACGAATCGATAATTGATGGTCATCATTAACACTGGCCGATACAGCTGCGATATTTTCTTCAGTTCGCACTCAGTTCGCACAATGTAAATTTGGTGCGAAATTTAGTCACAATAGTCCGAATAGCCGCTTTAGTGGGTCGATTAAACTGACCATAAAATGGAAGAAGCGCGCGATGAACTTTCTTAACAGAGCACGCATTTTGATAATAAAATTCAATAATTTGAAAGCGTTGTTCGTTTGCAAGACGATTCATGGTTGAATTATAGACCAAACTGAAGATGTTTGATAGTGAAACAAAACACGAAACGAGCGTCAGCTGTTTAAACCAGTGTTGCCAAAAAGATAATAGCTAAAAAAGCACCCTTTATTTATTCATCCAAAAAGAAGGAAAAGAAATATTGCCTCTAAAACGTAAAAAGTATATCATCAGCCAGATTTGAACACAGACCTTGCAAAAAGCGTGAACAACGCACCAACCTATTCCACTGAAGGACCCGATAACTTGCAAGGGTTGTTTTTCGTTCGGATTCGGTATAGGTGGGACATACCTACATTCTTACTTACTTACATACATAGCGCTTTATTATACAAGTGTACACGTACATACTTACAATAGCATGACAAGCGTGTGCATATTTTCGAATTGAGCATGAATATATATGTAATGGATCTATAACTTAATTCGTGCAGTTTGCTAAGAGATGGCGTAACTTGTATTATTCCATTGGAACATGCGTTGGAAAGCTACTGTCATTGTACGTCATTTCAGTATATGTCATTCATTTGAAGCGAAAACGACAATCATTTCTTTGCATTCAAATATGTCAAACTTTGTGCCTGAAAAAGTGTTTTTGCGGAGAGTTATTTTTCATTACTTTAATATGAAGAAAACCAGAAGTAGAAAGAGACAAAATGAGAAAAACAACACCAAGATAAACTGAGATTCACGCTATAGGCTTATCCGGGTTCACAACCTCTCACGGATGGATGAACTCGAGGAGGATTTAACGAGTTTAATCAAAAACCAAGAGGTTTCCAGATCCCGAAAATGTATGGCGGTAGGTTCGGAGAAAATGGATGGAACCTCCCGATTTCGTTCGGTGGAAACGTGTCATAAAACATTGATTGGATTATATTACAGCATCTATGACTTTATGAAATTGACACATACTTTGTCTACAGTTTGATACAATGAATTTTCCGATTTCATTGTTTGGCTCCACATATGTACATATGGCGGCGGCGCATAACTGCCTGTCGTGCGACAGGCTTTTCTTCTAGAATGAGCATAAAACAGCACTTATTTACGGACATCTTCATGGCATACTCCACCTTATTGGCTTTGAAACAATAACAAAAGGAGTAAGATAAGAATTGAGGCATTGCTGGGAGAAAAATATAAGCACGGGAATTGAAGAGTTAAGAAATACGCAATGCGTGACGCTTTGAAACGGGGGGGGGGAGAGGGGCGTACGAGAAAAAATATTGGTTTTCTGTTTTTTTTTTACAGTTTTTTGACATTTTTGGGGGTTGCAGACTAAGTTTATTGTTTTAAAAATAGTTTAGAATTCATAATAATCTTACATCGTTTTATGTGTCCTCCTTTTAAACGTGATTTCCTCGCTCTGGAAAGTCAAAAGTTATCACTTCCCATGAATAAAAAAAACTTTTTATTACGTTCTATGATAATTATACAGTGGAAGCTCCCATAGGCGTGCAGTGACGCTCGCAGCACTATTGCCCGGCTAAGGGGGTTGTCCGGCCATGTCCGGAATGGCACTTTTATTCAAGATCCAAGGTCGTGTGAAATTGTCAGCCTAAGAGAGCTGTCCATAATAGGAGCTTCCACTGCAAGAACAAAGTTTCAACTTATTAATTTTGCAGTAAACAATGGAAACAAAGAGGAAAAAAATACCACCTCAATGAGTCAAATAGAATGACGGGGTTTGGTCCTTCAGTTAATGATATCAAATCATTGTATTTTGCAATCGGAATTTGAAGCGGCTTTTGGTTTAAATTTTTGGATATCTTTGCGAAACGGTTTTTCAGAAGTTCTTTGCGGTGATATCGATCTGTAAGACTGGTTGTTGTGAGATGTTTTAAATTTGGACAGTTCCAGGACAGTTTTTCTTTACTCTCACTTCTTGAACTTCTTACCAATTGATTGAACTGCCTGTTTCGTTGTCTTTTCTTACGTTTACGATTCGTAAGTTCGAGACTTCCTTGAAGTCATAGATGTCACTTGCCTCACGTCGTTTGACAATATACGGTTTTCTGCTTCTTGCCAGCCGGATTGTAGGCACAATTTGTGATGGCAGACAGAGATCGCCTGCATGATTTATGGCATATGAAATAGCACTGTGAGCACAGACACCTTCATTTTGACCATGATTGGTTTCAAAATACCGCAAAATGGTTTCCTGTATCGGAAGCTTGGTAACTGCTAAAGCTCTAGACAA
Source organism: Eristalis tenax (assembly GCA_905231855.2). Taxonomy (NCBI): domain Eukaryota; kingdom Metazoa; phylum Arthropoda; class Insecta; order Diptera; family Syrphidae; genus Eristalis; species Eristalis tenax. The sequence goes on from HG993124.1 coordinate 128,085,047, forward strand.
TTACAAGAGCACGGTTCTGAGTCACGTGTCCCCCCGACATTTTGGACTATTCTGCTAGATTCAATTCCCGAATTCAGCAACTTTCAACATGATTAATGGCACTGTCTAGAAAAAAAGCTTAGACGTTCGGAGTCGGTATAAAACTGTAGGGACCTACTACAGTCCACTCGAGAAGAATACCAGGCACAACACGAGTTGCTTCTGTAGAATTTCAAGACCACTGCGGAAGATGAGTCGTGTCGACGTTGGCTTTTTTTTCGATTTTTTAAAAACCACATCATACTCAAAAGTTAAATTTTGCCAGTCTACATAGAAAAACCAATGATTTTGGCGCCTTCGCAAGAAGAACTCTGCTTGGTCCTGTCTATGACTGTGCAAGCATTTTGCTGTAGTTCTGACGGCAACAATCCGTCGCCTATACTGAAGCGGCAACATGAAACTCCTGAACAGTAAGGCGCCTTCGGGTTTGACAATGAGAGGAGCTCTTAAATTCTGGTGAGTGATAGTGGGCGCTTGCAGTGGAAGGCAGCACTAGCTATGGCGGAGAATTAATTGAGTGTTTGTAAAAGAACATTATATGCATGGGTTCTGGGTACTTGAAGTCAAACTGTAGCCGCCGAGAACGTGAGCAGTCAATCAACCAGGTTTCCTGCAAGTTCTGAGTTCTGACAGCCTTGCTCTAGAAACATACATGCCTTCTTATCTCATCTTCAGTGGATAAACTTGTAATTTATAAATTTTCTAGGACACTGCGTAGGCACACCCTCGGCTAGGGAATCATACATTTTCTTAGGCTTGTTAGCAGTTTTCCCTTGTCTGTCTGGCATTGTCTCCGAGTACAAGGCCTCGGATCAGTTGTAAAGCCGACAAAATTGTTGGCTCATTTAAAAAAGTCCCATTTAGGGTTTCGTCACGATCTCTAACCGGTCTCCCCGGAAGTGCAAGTTGTTAAAAAAATAATATCCGGAAGACCCAAGTAGGGTCGAAGCTTGGCGCCCATGATTCATGATCGAAAGTTGAGCACTCCTAGGTGACGCAGCTAAACCACGCCGAACAAAAAGAATGCAAATGCGCACAAATTGTGACCGTAATCAAATCAATTGACAATTTAAAATAACAAGCCGTCCCGTCCCCCACAATGCACTCGCCACCGCTGGATGCACGACCTACTAGCAACCAACTGAAGAAAATCCGTAGTTCCAGTTTGAAGCGCCAACGTTTGCTCTAATTAAGGGAGAAGCTTTAATTCCCAACCTCACCGAGAGCTCACCCATCCGAACGCTTCCCATGCACAGCGGCCCAGTCTGCAACGTCATAATGCACCGATGGGGTTAATTATTGTCACCCCCTTTCATTGCAACAATTGTACCTCGGCTAGACAAATCGAAGCAAATCTCGGAGCAGTTCTCCACAAAGCCATCAGTATCTGCTTGTGCAAGTCGAAGCACACACGATGGGCACTGAAGCTGCAGCATATCTCGACGAGAAGTTCTTCCACAGAGCGCTGGAAGAAGGATTCCGCGAGCTCGGGATTGCCATCCTCGCCGTTGAGGTGGTGGATGCCGGGATAGGAGGCGACAACTACTGCAGCATCATCTATCGAGCCAAGATCGAGTTTCATCGCAGCGCTTCGCCGGGAGACCGTGAGAATATATCGCTGATCGTGAAGAGCATGCCGAACGTGAACTACGGATTCCTGGAGCGGCTGCAGGTGTACGCCAAGGAGAAGGTGTTCTACATGGACATCATGCACCGCATGGAGGTGCTTCCGAAGAAGCCTCTCGTCCTGGGAGCGAGGTAAGACCACTGTCGAGGATGTAAAGGGCGTCGAATCAGAGTCGTTTCATCTAGACACTTTTACTCAACCACTGATCCTGTGCAGACGATCGTCCTGGAGGACCTCACAAGCCTTGGATTCGAACTTCGGAGTCGTCAGGTCGGACTGGATGAGGAACACGCGGCGATGGTGCTGAGGAAGATTGGGCAGTTCCATGCCCTGTCGATGGTGCTCATGGACAAGGTCGAACCGAGTGTACCTCGCCTCAGACAGGTCTCACAATTTGTGTCGTTCTAGGACCCGTCCATCGCCCGAAGGTTCCACAAAGGACTGCTGCATGAAGAAGCCATAAACTCTGCGCCATTTGTGAGACTCTTCGGCGCCCAGCTCCTGAAGCTGGCTGCCATATCGGCTGAGTGGGAGGGATTCGAGGCGATCTCCGCGAAGCTCTTCAAGTACCACGAAACTTTTTCAGAGAACGTTTTGAAAGCTGTGCTTCCACTCGAGGGAAAGGTGACCGTCCTCAACCATGGCGATCTTTGGGTCAACAACTTGCTCTTCAAGCATGGAGATGGCGCTGACGATGCCTCGCCCATCGACATGAGAATGGTTCGTCTTGACCTCAGGCTCCACACTCTCTCACTGTTCTTCTCCCTTTCAGATCGACTTTCAATTCAGTTTCTGCGGCAGTCCGGGCTTCGACTTGAACTACTTTCTGTACACGAGTCTTCAGTTGGATGTGCTGACACTCAAGCGCGACGAACTCATTGCGGGCTACCACCAGTCGCTGGTGGACACCTTGGAAGAGTTGCAGCACGACACGATTCCCAGCCTGGACGACGTCAGGGATGAGATTCACACGAGGGAGGCGTACGGTTTCTTTGTGTCGTTCGGCTTCTTTCCCATGATTTCAATGTGCCGCGAAGATTCCAGTGACAACAGTCTGGAGGGGATGCAAGACACCGAGATCGCTGCGAGAAAAATTGAACTGATGTTCAAGACCAACACGAGGACACTTGCCACACTGCGGCAAGTGCTGCAGCGCTTCGACGAACTTGGGGTTCTGGATTAAGAGTGGCAGCTCCAATTACCAGTTGGCTTTGTTAATAAATGTGTTTTTCGTTTCGCAAATTATGGCTGGTTTGGGTTTTGATTAATCAGCGGGTGTGATGGAGTCTGTTGCTGTGGAGCAGGCTTCAGGCGAGGGTAACTGGTGCATGAAATCAAAGAAGTCGTCTAAGTATTCTGCAGATTAGTCCACGATTTCACGGGCTGCTTACTGACATTTTTAACAGTTAGCAAGTACAACAGATTTCTTCGGAAGGAACTGGAAATCTAATTCTTGGATTTGTCGGAACGGTCTTAAGACAGGGGATTGTGAATGTCACAATCCCCTGTCACTGCGACCACAATCGATTTACTGCGCCCTCTATCCTGATCTGAGTCCTTAGAGCTACCTTGAGAACTCTAGATCGAATGTCCTGATACCGGTTCCTGTTAAGGTGATTCTGATCGCTATTTTATGACACACGACCAGTAGGTGGTGGTTTCTTCCGATTGCCCCCAGTGTCTACAGTTATCTGAGCTGCTGAGCCCCATGTTGTGCAGGAGATAGTTGCTTGAAAAGTGACCAGTGCTGCACGTAGAATGCGTAGGTCAGGCTTGTTCAGATTAAGAGCCTCCTTGGTGCTCCTGAGATCGACCCTAATGCATTTTTTGGATCCTGTAAGTCCCTCCTAACTATTCCAGAAGTACACCACGGTCTCCCCATCTTGTTGTTGCTTACCCAATGCAACCGCAATACTGCTGAGATTCTACTTATCGGGCCAGCTTCCCTCCGACCATGTCTTATATTTAGGTGAACGGCTGCATGTGCCTAACCAGACCTGCAGTAACACTTCTCCATCTTCTCGGCCTCGCGCTTCTCGTGCTCCTTCTTTTTCCTTCTGATAAGTGGTTCTCTTCCCTTCTCTTCTGTTTGTTCTAGTTGTTGGATGCAGCGTTGCCTTGTAGGCCTCCTGTTTGGCTGCATGTGTCGGCGGTGTCTTGGTGGTGTCGTACAACCCAGCACATCAGTGGCAGCTTCTTTAATGGCTTCTTGACCATTCCTCATCTATTGTGCGTGAAGACAGGGTCGAACTTTCTGAAAAAGTTCCTAGCGGTCGATTGCCGTTTCGAGTCCTGTTTAACATTGATTGGTCTTGTTTGACACTCGCACAACATAATTCGACTGGGAAGACATGTGTTGTTGGAGTACATTGAACAGACAAAAACCCTTGCGGACACTATTCATAAGCGAGGGAACTCATGGCCGATGGTGCGAATCGAAGCAATTCCAACTGCAGAAGTCAACTCTTGATTGGTCTTTGACTGGTGCCATCTATAAGACACCGTCTCAACAGGGAATACAGCGGCCCAACATAATTATTTTTTTAATTCCTTTTTATTTTGATATTTATAACCCACTTACATACTAGACAAAAATGCTTAAAACTAGTTCTTACTGACCCTTCGCAGGCACTCTAAGCTAAGCTTTATCTTATCATACGTCTTTCGACTTAAACTAAAAATGCTTAGGCTTAAAGACTAATTATCTTAACTGTACACGTAAGTATTAAGAAAAATTATTAAAAAGAAAAACTTAATAACTGAACTTTTTTATGTAAAACCTAAATACTAACTGACACACTACTTTAAAAATAACTAAAACTAACTTAAGCTAAATTAAATATATATATATATGGCCATAGCTTGCCGCTCATAGATTCGCATCTCATACGTACTCTTTCTATCACGGGTCTAAAGGAGAGTTCCCTCAGCCCCAGCCACCAGAATTTTCGGTGCTGCATTGCAACATCCCGAACATCTCTCCTTGATACCGCCGTACGAGACCCTCCCCAAACGGTCGTAGTTGAGTCGCCTATCCACCGTTGATCTGGCGATGTGGTAGATGAGCTGCACCGTGTTTACGTCTTGTATCAGACTGTGCTTGTCTAGATGGAGAATTGCTTCTGGGGGGACGAAGCCCTTTCAGCCCCTTCAAGCACCCTTTCGTGGTATAATGTATTGGGGTAGTAAGTCCCAGAAATCAGGCTGTTGGTCGCTCTAACAGTGTGACCTCGAATCAACATCACTAGGACATTGTCCACTCGTATCTGGTTCGCCCTGTTGTATAAGACATCATTGGAATAGAGTCTTTTTGTACTGGGACTCTGGAGTTCGATAAAGGCGAAGGCAAGCCCTCTCAAACAACCGAATCTTTTTCATCAAGCTTGCACTCACATTGAACCACACGGGACAGCCATAGGTGAGCATTGGCCGGATGATGGCCATGTAGTAGCTGACCTTCACCCTCGCATCGAGTTGGCTGTTGTAAAACAGGCTCTTGGCCCAACATCATCAATGTGGCACGATCGTGCCATTATAACACTTTCGATTAATCGTTTTAGTTGATAAATGTTAGTCTCATTAATTCGTAAGAAATGCTTGGTCCGTTGGGATAGCAATTATCGAGACACGACTGTATTTATTATTTAAAAATGTAGTGCCAAGAAATGACATTTAAGTAAGTCCCTGTCATCATCTGTCACAACATAAAAAACTTGAAATTTCATATTCAACGAAAAATTTAGATACTCCGACACTATGTCTGTATGTGCGTGGATTTCTGCCTCCATTGGATTCTTTCAAGACACGTTCATGAACCGGACATGGTTCCTGTCCAGTGGAGACTGCGTGGAAATAATTCTTGTGTTGTCGCAGTTACCGCGTGATGTGCAAAGAAGTTAACTCCTGTTTGATTCGTACTGGAAACGGTTCTTCTACATATTTCTATACAATCGACTGTCAATTATTTGAAACTCAAGGGACCAGAGAAAAATACAAGAGTTTAATAACCGAGAGGGAGAGAGGAAAAAATGTGTACAAACAACAGCGTGACTAAAATTAGTGACTTATTATTCCAAACTTTTGTGCAATTATTCGCGAAAATGTTAATTTTGAAAATAAGTCCGTAAGGGTTTGATAAATGGCCGCCTTCACTCCACCATTGTCCAACGAATTTTCGGTAAGGGTCAGAGGTGAGAACAAATCGTCACTTTGGTCGCTTCTGAGGACGACTGAAGAGATGTGCTTGTCTCGCTTAATGTGACTGGAACTTGCGGTTTTTGTTCATCGTTGTCTTCCTAGTTTCAATAAAAGTGGCCAAGTCCAACAGTTCAGCGTCTGTGTACTCTAAAGTCATCGTCAACATGAGGATCATCCTAAAAAATTAGCTTTCCGAAGTCACTCATATCTCTTTCATTTCATTCACTCCCGTTTTTGAATGTCGGCGAGTAAGCTGCTATTCCTTCAATTTCAAATTTCCCAGGAGACCATAATCAGGTCATCAAGAGTTTCAAAGAGAGTGTCAGACTATCGAGACTCGACTGTGATACAATTCGAATATCGCCAGGAATCAGTTTTTAACAGTCAGCCCGATAATACCGAGTAAACGAATACAAAATTGTGATCGCCCATAGATTTAAATAAAGTATATCAAGTGCAGGAATGAAGTATGATAGAGCTGTCCGACTTTTACCTCTTTTGGTCCTTAAAATTCTTGACAACAATTTTTTATATCGTTTTCTAAGGCCAAATTCACCAATCAGAGAACGGCATTTACGTTATTTCGTGAATAACTATCAAAAAGCCTCCCGTCGATGGAGATGGGGACAATCTGCTGTCAAACTACCATCCCTTTCTTTTAACTGAAAATTGTAACTGCTCGTTGTAACGTTCGTCTGACAATCAAAGGTAATCGATAAATTGACTGATTCGAAAAGAAAACAGCGACTTGTTGGCCACGCCCCGCAGTGGGACATAAACAACAAAGGCAATGGCATCGACAATTGATGCGCAACTGCTCATAAATAAAAATAAGTCTTATATGCTGGTTCATTTAAGTATTTATCTTTTGGCTGCTCCAGGAATCTGTTCCTATCCGGAATTTTATTTTCTGTGGTTAATATTCCATGTCTGCAGGCCTTTAATCCACTACTGCTTTATTTCCAGAAGTCCAAACTTGGAAAGCAATTCAACCTTTAACGAATTTGATGCGCTTTCCGATTCCATCTCCATCTCAAAAATTGTATCCCTTCTATCCTCGCTCTGAAATTACCATCGCGGGCTTCGACATTCAGGCCAGACAACACCAGAGGTACACAATCTGACACAGCTACTAAATGAGGCCACACCAATACCTGACATTGCAGATCATTTCGCCATTCTCACCTCTCATCACGACAAAGATTCTGTTGACATACTGTCACCTCTAGGCCTCTCGTATGACCATTGTGTAGTAACAGCTAATTCCTCGCTATCACCACACGCAGTTAGAGAACTAATTCCTAACAGAAAGCCAATTGGAGCTGACTAAACAACTTCTTTCGGAATTTTAACTGGTCACTATGCTGCCTCGATAGTGACACGGATGCAGCTGCTGATATGATCACAAACAGCCTTCTGCTGGGCATGAGATCCTTCATTCCTCATACAGAGAAGAGTATCAAGCCCAAGGCAAATGCATGGTATGACTCGAGGCTATCAAGATGAGAGAGTTGAATTTCCAGACAAACAAAGCCAACCCTACTGAGGAAAACCACAATAAGTTCAAACGAGCCAATGCAATTATCAGACGTGTGAAATTCTCCTATGAGCAAAAGTTGAGGCAGAAAGTGCTGTGCAATGTCCCCAGGGTAGCAACAACTTTTTGCCTCGTCTTCAACCATCCAGCTGTCAGCTCTTTAGACAAAGCGAATCTACTTGCGGGGGATTTTGCCGCCATCTCAACGCTGCCAGAATCAAATATGCCTCCACATGTTCTTGAGAGCGTTGATTTTAACATGGGACAGATCTACTTCCGCACTCGTACAGTTGCAAGAGTACTTTAAGATCTCGACGTGCACGAATCCGCTGGCCCGAATCGTGTTCCCCCTATGGGTGTTCTTCTTCGCTGACAAACCACTGCATAAGCTTTTCATCTATCCTACACTCTCTTCCGAGGAGATGGAAAATCAGCTTTTGTCCAGCCCGTCCATAAATAGGGCGTACCTTTGTCACCCACCTCGTACCGACCCACGACACTTACGTCCCTTCTTTCTAAGTTCATGGAAACGTTGATGAATCGTCAGCTTATGAGATATCTTGATTCGCGGATGTTTCTTAATGACCGGCTATACTGTTTCCGCAGCAACAGGTCCACTAGTGATCTGATAGCTTATCTCACCGAAAAATGGAACCAATCTTTGCACAAGGCAGGCGAATGCAAGCTCGTTGCTCTTGACATTTCTAAGGCATTTGACATAGTTTGGCGTCAACATCGATGAATCTCTTCTTCTAGAGATGAGAAATTACCTTTCGAAACGTTCAATTCAAGGTGTTTTGGATGGCTTCAAGTGTGATATCAGCCAAATATTTCTTATTTTCATAAATGATCTACTGTCTGCTACTTCTAATCCAATCCATTCCTTCGCTGATGACAGCATCCGCAGCTTTTCATATTCGTTTTAAGACTCACCACCCCGCTCTTCGGCAGTGGAATTGGAACGGCAGCTTATGTTAAGCGCATTGAATTCCGATCTTGACAGCACAATTAATTGGGGAAAGAACAACCGAGTGGACTTAAATGCTTCAAAAACTCAATGCTGTCTGCTGTTACTCAAGTGAACCCTTGTTAATCAGCCATTATCCATGAATGCCACCTGTGTCGATGAAACCGGAAAACTTTCCATCATTGGTGTGTGTATCAACACAACACTTAGTTGGAACGATCTCACATTTGAGGTCGCCAAAATTGCTGCGAAGTGTTTAGGTTGCCGTAATCGATGGAACACATTCTGATTTGGCTTTAATTTATAAGGAGTGTGCCCGCCCCAAAGCTTGAGTACAACGCTCTTATCTGGTCTGGTGCCGCCAAGACCAGCCGGCACCCACTAGATAGAACAGACAACAATATCACGAAGTCACTAGACTCGCTCGATCATCGACGTAGCGCCACCTCTTTGACCGGATTTTATCGCTATTTTAACAAACGATGCTCAAGTGAGCTAGCCATCTGCATTCCTCATCTCCATGTATTCACCCACAATACCCGTCTTGTCAGGAACGCTCATCCTACTTCCGGAAGCACAGATAAATTAAGAGACTCGTTCTTCAGCCGCACCACACGAATATGGAATGCTCTTCCCAGCCTAATATTTCCCACAGACTACAATCCGCAGATATTTAAGACCAATGTGCACAGGTACCTCCTCTCCATTTCTCCCTCTATACCTTCGGCCGTGCTGTGTCTTGACCCCGGGCAGTTAAGGGTCCTAGCAACCCTTCAAGAAATCAATGACCGCAACTGCCTAATGAGACTTCTTGCTTGCAGCACAGATACATTCCGAACTGTTGCGCCAACCGATTTAGAAGCAGGCATGCTGGAAGGTGGAGAGTTTGCGTTAAGTGGTAGAATGTCGCGCCTTCTTGTCATCCTCAACCACTTACAGACCACTGAAAACTCGCACCTTCAATGCAGAGACCGTTTATTCCAGCTCACCCTGCCTACTCGCGTCTATCGCGTCACCTTCCCCAGCTCACGACCACGTCATATTTAGTAAACAAATCTTTGCTAATCGAAATGAAGCGCGACCTTCGAGATCAACCCTTATCTCACGGCATTCACTTTTGGATGGTTGAGCTGAAGCAGCAAACATTTGTCGCGATGCTTCAGGCAATAGCGGCTGTGGTCTGCATTGGCGTGCCGCTGATCTACATCTACTTGACGTGGTATTTCAATTTCTGGCTGAAACGAGGCGTTCGTGGCCCAAAGCCGGCCATTCTGAGGGGAACCTTCACAAAAACCCACCGAGGCGAGTGCAACTTCGTCGAGGAACTCCACGAGATTTACTTGTAAGTGCCGTAGTGCTCTGAGTCGTCTGTCCTGAACACACTCGTTGCAGGAAGTACAAGGCGAAGGAAAGGTTTGTTGGTGTCTTTCAGGCCCGCAGTCCCCGTCTGTTCATCTTGGATCCAGGCCTTGCGCAGCATGTTCTCACCGCAAACTTCAGCAGTTTCCATGACAACGAGTCGTCGAGATGGGTAAGTCTGCCTGACTTTCATTTGCACAGTCGGTTTCACGAGCTCGTCGCAGTCGAATCCGGAAGTGGAGCAGTTGAGGTGTTCGAGTCCGTTCGTGTCCGTGGGAGATGCTTGGAAGGAGAAGCGCGCTGAAATCGGACCAGCTCTGACCATCAGTAAGGTAAGCCCTTCCACACGCACTCACCTCGCGCGTCTTGTCATAACGCTTTCGATTCACAGCTGAGATCCTTCTATCCATCGCTGCAGAGGGCCGCAGCAAAACTCACCGAGTTCCTTGAGTCTCAATGCGATGAAATCGACGCCAAAGACGTAAGGCCGCATGCTTCAATCACTTTCCTCTGACATTTTGACACCGCCTCCCCTTCAGTTCTCGAGCAGATTCACCGCAGAGGTCATGGCCGACTTCATCTGGAGCGTCGATGCCAGAGCCTTTGATTCTAAGGAGCCCTGCCCCGTACAAGAGGTTGCCGCGAGGATGATCAGGCAGGCGTTGAAATGTGTCGAGTACTTTGGTCGCACCGCAGCGTGGCCTTGGATCGGGAAGCTCTACCCCGAGCGGTTCTTCCCCAAGGCAACGGACGACTTCTTCACCCAACTCACCTCCACCGCGCGGACTCATCGCCTCGGCAATCCATCCCAACGTCCTGATGTCCTGAACCATCTGCTTCAGCTGTCGGAGAAGAAGAAACTGTCGGTCGTTCAGATGGCGGGACACTGCACAACGGTCCTGATTGACGGTTTCGAGACGGCAGCCATCGCCATTTGTCACTGCCTCTTGCTGGTAGGCTCATCTCACTCCCTCTCCCGTCGAAGTCTCACTTGTTCACCTCTTCCTCAGCTTGCAAGGAACAGATCGGTGCAGGTGAAGCTGCGAGAGGAAGTTCATGGCAACCTCGACGAAGACGGCGCCTTGAGCTTCGACCGATTGAACTCCCTCCCGTTCCTCGATCAGTGCATTCAAGGTCTGTACCCCATCCGAGCGTCCTCGAGGACTGAATTTGACTTCGATTACAGAGACACTCAGGATTTTCCCGCCCCTCCCCACTCTCTTCAAGCTCTGCACTTCGCCCGCCACTCTGCAGAACCTCGACGGACAGAAGGTCTACCTCCGTCCAGGCAATGGGGTCTACATCTCGTCGTACTCCTTCCACAGGGACGGGGATCTCTTTGAACGTCCCGAGGAGTTCATCCCGGAGAGGTTCGATCCGGATGCGTTGGGCTCCCCACTGAATCGCGACGTCGGAGGTTTCCTGCCCTTCGGTGATGGTCCACGGATGTGTTTGGGTGAGTCGTGACTTGAAAATTGGTGTGATTCAGTGCACTGAGGCGGTGCGGATTTCAGGCATGAGACTGGGTCTGGTCGAGACAAAATTGGCCGTCGCAGAGGTTGTGAGGAAATTCGACATTTCTCCGGGATCTGGGACAAGGATGGACAATCGTGTGGCAGCCAGAAGTTTTTTACTGTCTCTAGACGGAGGAATTAGGCTGAATTTGAGGCGATTGGACTGAGGCTTGATGGTGGTGGAATAAAGACGGAAATTTTAAGGAATTTGTTGAGTTTTTTTGATTGAATTGGCAAACTGGGTGAATTTCGTTTTGCTGGATGGCTGATATCGAATGTGTTTTACGGCTTCTTTGATTTCGGAGCACTGGGACAACGTTACCTTCTGTTTTAATTCCTA
>HG993124.1:129897126-130161159 GCA_905231855.2 Eristalis tenax
TTCCATGGTTTACACTATTCAAATGATGCTCAAGTAAGCTTGCCAACTGCATTCCCGCAATACCCGTCTCGCCAGAAATTCTCATCAGACAACTCATTTTTCCAACTTATCATTTCCCACAAATTACAACCCACAGGCATTTACGATCAATGTGCACAGATACCTTCTCTCCCATTCTCCCTCTTCGCACCGTGCCGGCGATTGAAATGCAGATGGTCGCGGATAGAGCTCTTAATACCAACATACCTGGGAACACACCCGGGTTCCGATTATTTGTTGTCCATTACAGGATCGTGACGGGTACCCTCTAACTTTGGTATTATCCGGATACTCGGGTAATTGTCGAAACGGCTAAGATCAAGGGCATGAGTCACTACTTTAACCTTGCAGCGAATTAAAGGAATTCCTTGATTATTAAACACACACAGGGAGCGCTGATAGTTAAACTTAGACCACGTTGGTCTATTGTGATACCCACAGTCAGACTACAACCACCGATCGGCTCAATGGAAATTGGTCACTGGACAGGATTTTGAAAAACAGATGAAACAGGAATTAACTTAGCTTTCTCTGGGATTCGAACCGGGTACCCCACTAACCAAGGGCAGGTACTTAACCAACTGCGTCATTCAGTAGTCTAAGCTCTTGCTCAAATCAACGGCCCATGAATGTGCCACTTTAATCGCCATTGCCCCTGTGGTGGCTCATAAGTTCCACATCTTCCTTAAAGTTGGGCATTTTATTCACCGAGTATGATTTCTGGTTCTCTCCACTTCCCCATCTTTTCTTCTACTCAAATCTGGAATATATTTCATGTGACTAGCGTATCGTCAAAGCACAACGGGCCTACACTGGTTTCCTGACAGTCAGCCACTTATGGTCAAGCTTCTGGCTATTTCCGAACCCCATGTTCGTTGTCGATAGAGCGGGAGAAACTGGTAGAAATTTGTTATGCAAAGTTTAGAAATAAATGTGTGACATGAAAAGGAAGCAACTATCTAAAGCCCCAAGGAGACCCAATAAAAACGTTACAGTTTCGTTGCATTATCATTGCATCACTTCATCTCCCTCTTAGCATCTCCCCTTCTTGTGGTAGCTGCGACTCAATCAAAACCATCCCAAACATCTGCTTGTCGAAGCAAATACGAGAACACAAACCAAGTTCGCCCGGAAACATTCGAAGCCAAAGCTATTTTAATACCTCCAATCGATGTTCTTCATCTGAACTCACCCTCAATCGTGTCGTTGTAAAGCATGCATAAAGAATTCACGTTTGGGGATTTAAGGACTTAAGGATCATCTGCCAGGGGATGCACTCTCAGATCCTCTTCGTCCGATGGGACGCACTTGAAAAACAGATGGCAACCAGTGGAATCCACTTCAGACTCTCCTGAAGTATTCATGTCTGCACTCACTCCGCTGTGGCGCGTCAGACAATTGCACACACGTGGGACACGGATGTGAAAAATCAGAGATAATCTTTTGTTGCCATTGACACGCGGTTGCAAGACGATTGAACAGTGAACACATGCTCAGAGGAAATAAGAGTGAAATGAGAGTATTTTTTTTTTTTTTGGATTCCACTGAAGCAACAGCACTCAGTATTTAAGAACTCATTTCTGACGGCAGCTTTCACAGGCACTGCTGCCTGTGCTCAAAGCAATCTCTTCCCCAGTGACCCTTTAATCTTTAAAAATCGATGAAAAGCTTGAGAAATCGACTTCAGCCGCCCGAATTTCCATTACCAGGTCAATGACTCTTATTTCCATGAAAAGTGGAACGTATTCGTAAATTCTCCACCCTCTGTCATTGTCTAAGCGAACAAAGAAGAAGTCTAGACAAAGTATTTATCAGACGTCACGACCAGGTGATTCACTACTTTCACCCCACGCTGTTGTCAGTATCAACCGCAACAGGGAGTTTTGCCCCGGCCAGGGGAGGGCGTAACTAGCAAAGGACCGGAAGGCACATTGCTCATAAACGCTAGCATAGTTTCATTTTTATTTTCACTCCCGTTCTGCAGGGGATTTGCTTGTGTTTTTTCTTCTTCTTCTTTTTCAATCCCTTTTGTTCGTCTCTCGCTCCGTCCTTAGGAAACTAAGAACAATTAAGTGTCAACCCTTGACATAATGCAGAGCAAGTGGATTAAGCGGTTCATTCGAAAGCGGCTTACAAAATACACTCGTTATGTCGCGCTCACCAAAAACAAAAGAAACGGCGGATAAAAATCCCACCCCAAGACTGAGCTTCAATTGCAGCCACACAATGCTGAATTAGTCGCATTCAAATGCAACAATGTGGATTGTCATCGTTGCTTGACAACGGGCCGACGTTGACGCTGACGGCAGACAGCAGGAGCACCAGCAACGACAACGGCAGCGTAGTGGGCTCTTCACTCCCCTTCGCAGTGAGTCCTTTCCGCCGGGACGTTGTAAGACGTTAATAATTAGCATTTACCTGACTCATTATGACCGCATATTTCAGCACAGCATGAATTTATTATAAGCGATTGCTCATTTATATGTAAATTAGCAAACTGCGCTGCGCCTTGCCATCGGCAAGACGAGTAATTAAGGCGTCCGAAGTGTGGCAGGACATGCCAATTCCAATACAGCTCACCGGCACTTCGACGCGCTGACAGGCTCTCATCCCATCGCATCGACAGATTGCCGGAGTGATTCAGGAAACGGCTCGGGGAAAGCACTTTCAAACGGAGATGCCTGCTACGAAGCAATTTCGAGAAGAATTTTCATCTCGAACCTCCTTCTGTTCGTCGTTCAATTGTAAAGACGCCCCGGAATGGGTTGCCCTGCCGAGGGGGTGGGAAGGTATGCTGTAATTGACGTGTATTGGAAATGACGGAACGACGAACGGACCAGGGGCGAATGAGATGAAGTGAGTGCAAAGTAATTTCAATATTTCTCCAGAACCTGACCCCGATTCCTGAGGGGAATGTATTCTAGGACTCTTTCAAAAAAATGCTAAAAGACGGAGTGTACCGAGGAGTTTATGTCAAGGGGGAGCGTCAGCAAATCGCTCCATTAGAGTGTGATGTCTTGGATATAAATTGATATTGACGGTCATCGTAATTGGTTTTTGCGCAGATGTTGTTTTAGCAACGGTAAACGATTTTGAGAACATTTGAAATAAATTTGATTTCTGGCGCGTTTCGTTACAAGCCATTTAACGCAGGTTGTGTCCATTGCCAAGCTGTGCCATGGCGACCCAGAGTGGATGGGGAGATGGCTTTATGTCTGTTGGATTCGTGAGCTTTTCCTAGAAAGCCGTGTTAAAAATGCGAGAGGATGTTGGTTGTATGGATGGATTACTGGTAAAAAAACCATTGGTGCTTTCTGAAGGAAATCACTGCCGCGGGTGATTATATTTACAGTGGCTAAACATACTTCTGTGATTTGTGGGGGGAAAGCGGATATAGCGATACGCGTCTTGGGTTGGGCGCCATTCTAGACAGTAGACATACCGACTGCGGCAACTTTAGCTTCAGTGAGTAACAATCAGTGCTAGCCCTCTGTTCTAGCCATAAGAACACTCCGATGAGAATAAAGCAAAAATATTATCGGACTACAAGACAATAGTTTATGGTCCAGATGTCCTTAACCTTGGCCGCCGTGGGGTAGCCAATACAGGCAACTTTCATGATTAACAGCCCCATCCCTCTCCCCCCTCTCCCCCCACCATCCTCTATCAAGACATTGACAATGCTCAAAAGGCTAGAGAAAGTTTCTCAAGACTTGGCGGGAATAAGCCGATGTCGGTATACACCTGTAACTAAACTGAAAAAGTGGTTGCAGTAAAGGCTAAGTCGGAGTTCAGCACTCACTGTAGGGGTTCATCGACCTGTTGAATGCAGGAAAAAATTGCTCTCACGCTTAAACAAATTATGAATGAGAATTTAAGACTGTTGAATAGGAAGACCTGCCGAAACCGATCAGAGAAGGTCAACTCTCTTTGGTGCACCCTACTGGATGTTATATTCATTAGTGATCTAAATAAGGCGCTCCTCTACGACCAGTTGTCAGCTCCCGGTTTTTCTAAACATGATCTCCTTTACTTAACCCCAATACAGTTCAGGGACTTTAATAGCATTGACTTCGCTCTGCTCGACAGAGACATGAGTGATACAAACTGGGAACAAATTTATTGCATGCCTTCACCTAGCCTACAAGTCGAGTTCTTACAGTAGAAAATGGTTGAAATATTTGAGAGCTACGTGACCATACGAATGAAAACTTTTAAGCCTCAGCACAATTCACGGTTGACCAGAGATATTGGCCACCTAATACAAAAACGCGACAAAGCTTACAGCAAATGGAAGCGTTTCAGAGTGGACTAGTTTCGTAGAACCTATCGCTCACTTCGAAATATAGTTGCTTTGCAAAAAGGCTAAAATTCGATTTCAAAAATTTTGAGAGATTGGGGTGGACATCTAACTAACGCCGACGGAAATAAGCTAAACAGGAATTTCGTGTCTCATAGCCCCCTAGATTCAAATTATATTTCATGCGATCTCCTCCAAGCGAAACTTTCGCTTTTTCTGGTATCCAACAGTTTGACGTAGTAGGGAGCTTACTTTCAATCACATCCAACGCTGTTGGAGTGAACATGGTTCATCCCAAGTTCCTTTCCCGTTCTCCCTCACATTACTCATATTTTCAACCATATCCTCACAACAAGCGTTTTTCCTTCAGTCTGGAAGTTGTGGAAGATAATACCGAACTCCGCCCTATTACTATACTTTCCTTTCTCTTCGTTTTCGAGAGAATCATGCAAAAACAAATCAATAGGTCGTTTCACCAACACAATCTGTTAACTTCTAGGCAGTCTGGTTTTCGCCCCTGGCATAGTTGCTCGACTGCTCTGCTTGGAGTTGTAGATGACATTAGGCAAAAGCTTGATAAAGTTCATCCTTCCTTTCTGACACTTCTCGATTTCTCTAAGGCGTTCGACACGATAATTTACCTAGAATGCAGAATTTTTCCGATTCCGCAGCCCGTCTATCCTCATACTCGGATGATCGCCAACACGTGGTTTCTGGTGAAAATTCCTTGCCGGATTTTCTTCCCAATCCGTGTGGCGTACCTCAGGTATCTCTTCTAGGCCCTCTTCTATTTTCCTTATATATTAATGAATTGCCATCCATTCTATTCGTACTGCTCAGTGGAAATGTACGCCGATGATACTCAATTACACTTTCAATGTTCCCCTGAAACTGCAGGCGAGTGCATTAATCACATGCAAATTCCTAGCGCCTCTGTGTACCGGTCACGAGGAGCAGAGTAAACCAAGAGAATCCAGTCTGTGTAGGCCTTCTTCTTCTCTCTGATGGCTCCTTGAACTCCGGGCGTTTTAAACCACGCAGTTCTTTTCTCACCACCAGATAATATCTTAATCAGAAATGAAGTATTATTGAGATGCCCAGCTTCCTAGTCCATCGACGAATTTCAGACGCTTTTTGACAGTTCTTCATTAACTTTTAACAGTTTAGAAAACGATATAAAAAATGGTTGTCCACAATTTTAAGGGGCAAGAGAGGTAGAAGTTGGGCATCTCCATCATACTTCATGTCTGATCTCAATGCTCTCAATCTGAATGAAAACAGAAACAAAAAAAAAACAGCCGTCACTATGACAGCACTTGTTAGCTTACATCGATGTGTTCACTGTTGGTTGAGTGAGTCACAGTCAGTTTTGAATATTCATCTCGTTGTTAGGTTGCAATAAATATTTCCTCGCGCGTAACGCACATAAAAGCTTTTGCGAAATGAATTACCAAGTTTGATTAAAATTTCCAAAATACTTGACCGCATTTTTAATTTAATTACGGATAATCGCGTATTGAGCATAATTAAAATTAAAGTACTTGTGGAGTACGCATTGAAACAGAAGCAATAATTAATGGGGCGAGTTTTCAAGGAGCAACAAAACTGAGTGAAAAAACAACTGGAATTGTGATGCCCTTATGCAAACATTTTGATATGTGTTCATAACAGTGGGGTACTTGTGTAGCACAGACGAAACAGCCAGAATCGAAACATCTTCTTCTTCTACATCTAAAGGCGCTACAACCCCGGGCGGACCTGGGCCTCACTCAACATGCCTCTCCATGTCTCGCCAGCTGTCTCCAGTTTCGTGCACCAAGTCGCCTAGATCTCCCTCCGCCTGATGTCCCACAGGCTAACTATTTTAGTCCTCGTCTATACGCTCCATAAACCACCCTAGGCGTTGGTTCCGCAGACGCCTGGCTAGACTCATAGTTCTCCATCAACGCAAATAGGAGCAAAGATCGCGTGTTCATAACAGTGGGCTACGTGTGTATCACAGACGAACCAGCCAGAATCGAAACTTCTTCTTCTACTTCTGGGATTCACTTAACATGCCCTTCCATCGGTCTCTCCAGTTTCGCGCAACCAAGTCGGCTGGATCTCCCTCCACTTGTGTGCGCCACCTTGTACTTGAGCGTACTCTGTTGTCACACAGACTGAGAGTCGAAGATGCTTCGGGCCGGGGCTAAGCTGTCCATACGCTCTACATGGCCTAACCATCTTAGGTGTTGTCCATACACTCTACAAACCACTGTAGGCGTTGGATACGCAGACGCCTGCCTAGACTCATATCGCTGTACAGCGCATACAGTTCTCCAAATGCAGTCAACTCAAACAGGGCGAAAGATAGCGAGTAGAACTTTTCTCTCGAAAGGACAAAAACGCTCTGCATCCGCTTAAACGACTAGATGGCGCTGTTGGTTAAGTGCCTGCCCTTGGTTAGTGGAGTCCCCGGTTCGAATCTCTGTGAATGTTGGTCACCAGACTGGTTTTTAAATCTTTACCATTTGATGTTGGGATCCATTTAACGGCACTATCACTGGAGTTGCCGATCAGTGGTATTAGCCTGAGCAGCCTCCATCGCCACACTACCAACCCACCTTCATCCGCTTTGGCTATAGTCCATGCCGTTGCGCCGTAGAGTAGAACGAGGATGATCAAGGTCTTATACAGAGTCTGTTTAGTCTTTCGAGAGAGGGCTTTCTCAACTCAATTGCTTCTTGAGCCCATCGAAACAGCGGTTGGCAAGTGATCTTCTGCTCTTGATCTCGGTACTGATCTTGTTTGTCCGTCTACCGCGGAGCTGAGGTAGACGAAATCCTTCACTACTTCCAAGTGATAGTTGCCTATGATTGCAAACAGGTTTAAATACCACACTTTGTTCCGCGTAACCATGATCACCCTTAAATAGGCCCAATCAAAGATACGGGTTCGATCTTTCAGTCACTCTCTTTCAGTCAATCAAATTTTAGCACTTTCACTCACAAGACGTTCCTTTTTAAAGCTATGCTACCAACATATTTAAGCAACAGAAGGAATCACAAGTATCGTATTCCTCCAGGAGAAGGACAACATTTTTCATAGTCATTAGTTTGAAATTCGAGCAGCCAAATTGCATTTGATTTTGAATTTAATCAAAACCCCAGAAAAGTCCTGTCATCAATTATGCTGTCATAACAATAGTCCTTCTGGTGGTATCTCTCCATCAGTTCTCATTCTTCTCCGACATGAAATTCTCCTGCAGACACAAGCAAATAGTTCCCATTTCAAACTAAACTAGATATTCGAATACATTTACGCAAGCAAATTGATTGATAGCAGAGAAAACTGCACTAACTGCACCCGCTCACCCGCCCCAGACTCTTCCCGCAACAAGCACACAGTTTCTGAAAGGACATGAAAAACGATCTCACATTCATCTTACTCAGACGTGCACATCCAAGCTGCAAAGCTCG
This sequence comes from Eristalis tenax, assembly GCA_905231855.2. Classification (NCBI taxonomy): domain Eukaryota; kingdom Metazoa; phylum Arthropoda; class Insecta; order Diptera; family Syrphidae; genus Eristalis; species Eristalis tenax. The sequence goes on from HG993124.1 coordinate 129,904,924, forward strand.
TACTGACTTCTTCGCCACAATGAAATCGAAATCATTAAAAGGAATAAATATTCCCGTCATTCTATCCAGCACAACCACCTGGAATTTGTCAACCGTTAAGGATTAGAATGAACTTTTCAGTGCACAAAACCAAATGTCACAAACGACGGAATGCTCTAGGTCGTCGTTTTGCAATAAATTCCCTGTTTCCCCTTCATCACTTCCGACCGTCCTCACTTTTCGGATATTTGAGATATTTACCGCAACGACTAAAGGATACAATTGGATATATGAAAATTTATTACCACCCCTACCTCACACTCCTCCCCTGCTCGCAACAAATATTTCATAGCCAGCCAACGGATTGGGTAACAATTTTCACTAGAGCCCCGTTGAGCATTCACTTATGTTGGATTACGGAATGAAATACGCCGACCGGGCGGCCCGCGCCACCCGCGCCGCCTTCGCGCCTTCCAACGTGTGGGTGTAACCGTCATTTTCAACAAAATGCTAACGAGTAACGTGCGGCGTGCAAATATTTGCAATTCTGTTTAAATTGTGATTTTTTAACTTCTCTCAATGAACAACGGTGTTTTCCGATATTTTCCTGACTTTATTTTGTATGATTTCATTTTCCGCACCGGACTACAAGCATCGTGAGAAGAAAAAATGATATAAAAAGCTGTCGAAAGGGGGAAATTAATCGATTGATTTTTTCGTATCGTTAGCCTTTAAGCCGGACACCCGCAATAGTGCATAAAATGCAAATTTAATTGAGAAAACTGACAGGAAAATCTCTGTCTCTGTCTGGTGGAACCTATCACATGAATAGGCAGGCTTTTGAGGATTTTAATCCATTCCCAAATTGTTGGGATTTATGTAGGTACTATTTTAATTTTTTCGATTGTTATTTCATTGATGGTGGTATGAAAGATCACCTTGTGGCTGTGGTTGCTGTCAATTCGTTACGGAAACATGAATTGTTGTTTTTGACGAGTGCATATATGTTATTCAGTTGGTCTTTGCGTTATGGGCATGGACCACCTGTGGGAATCTGTTGCGCTTCAGTTTTTCTGGTCGAAATTAAAGGCAAATTAGTAATTTTAATCCGATCAATTAATTTACATAACAACACGCGAACGCATTTGTTTTGAATGTGATCCGACGTATGGTTGTCATGAGTCCTCTCTTTAAACACGGCGCGGAACCTGCTGAAATTGTCCTCTTTTTCCTCGTTACAAAAATTAATTTAAAAGAAAAACAGAGCCAATGCAAGTCTTATAAAAAGGGGCGCCCACAGTTCACTTCTTTGCTCTCTTAAGTGCTGTACTGCGAACTTCGCAAACTCTGACTTATCGTTCACATGGAGTTTTTTCTATTCGCAGATAGCTACATTCAAAACGAATATAACTTCCTCGCCAACGACACCGACAGATATTCACAGCCGTCGAATTTATGATTATAGTGTTAAAAATATGGGTGATTCAAGGAAGAATGAATGGACGTAAAATCTCTATCAAGTCGTGGTGAATACTCATAAGACTCATAATAACACTCATAAACATAAAGACGAGCTATATGGCGTCATGTTTAGTTTTGACACTCCCGCCAAATCCGTCAGGTTGTGAAGGATGACGATGGAGAATTCTCGCTCCTCCATCAAGGTCGGTAACGAACTCACCGAGACCTTCAATGTCAAAAAAGGGTTTAGACAAGGCGATGCGATGTCATATGACTTTTTCAACTGGAGAAGATAGTGCAAGACTCTCACGCCACAACTAGGGGCACGATCTTCCAGAAGTCCGTTCAACTGTTGGCAACTGATGACATTGACGTGATTGGCAGAACACAGGGGACCGTCAATGAGGATGACATTGAGACGGAGCTGTTAAAATGGGTCTAGCGGTGAATGGAGTATATGCTGCCCTCAAGAAAGGACACAACGTCGACGTCATGGACAGAGGTTCACAATGGGCACAAAGACTTTGTTTTTATGAAGAAAATTGCATCACCGACTGAGTATGTGCCCACTCTTCCTACTCTCTCTTCTCTGGTGTTGTTTGTCATTGATAGAGACAGAAGCTTCGGAATACTTAAGTGCTCGGGATTTATGCCGTCATCGTTAGAGATACCTAGGTGAACGGTCATAGTAAAATTTGGCTTCATAATAATTACTCTTAGGCGATCGTATCAGCAAGGTAACGTGGTTTCTACAGGCTTTGTATTCGTCATCCATTTCCGTGCGCAGAAATCGTCTCCATCGTCGGAACAGAAAGTCCCTCTTTCAGATCGCGAGGAGGATTCTGTCAACTTTAAGAGGAGGAGGAGAGATGTCACACTTCTAGCAACACGATTATGACGTGGAACATGGGTTTCAAAAAGATAATTGACATTTGTAGTAAATATTTCGATATTAACGTCAGACGACATTCATAGACTATTCCAATCAACATTTCCTCTAAATCACCATAGTGTACGAACTGTGGAGAATGTAGCAGACACACGATCATGGTACAGAAACACAGGCACAGTAAGCTTTACTAGGTTCTTGTCATTGGTTAAGATAACATCGAGCAATGACGGGGAGCAATTTGGCTTAAAGTAGGTGGGTTCATTGCAGTTTAGGAAGGTTAGGTTGGGAGATCGCATTGAACAAAGACAACATGTGGGTGCCGGTATATTGACGATGAACTCTCTAGGTGTGGTGACACTAGGAGGAGTTCCCCCGCCACTTGTTTACTCAAGATACACACAATCAACACTACCAATCGTAAATCAAACGATCTTTCAATCAGCTTAGACTTAGCAGATCTTCACTCAGGACGCTCATCATAACCGGACACTGCACAATTGGCTCCTGCAGGATGGGTGCCCTTATAATGACATTTGTAGAAGCTGCATGGGTGAAGTGAAATCACTGTAGCGCGCTGGAAAGACGTAGGCACTTAAGTCTCCAGCCCATGGAGTCCGTTGCGTGCATTGCGCTCTGTAAAGAAATTGACAACACATACGCCCTATTGAGTGGGAGAGAAACAGCAAATGCGGCCCACAAGTGGAATGTATTTGCGGCGGATGAAATTGGTCAACTTTTAACTTTTAATGTTTCCATGGAAATTCATTCGTTTGCTCTTTATGTGTTTGTCTTTATGAATCAATGAATACGTTCTGTTTTGTTTACGTTTGTTTTTGAAAAGTTCATAATAATTCAGGAACCTACAAATTTAAAATTTCCTTGATTTATACAAAAGTGTTGCAGACTCAACTAGTCATTGGGTCGACTACTTGCGTCGCGTGAAGAAAATTTTCTGTGGACTCTAAACGCACGCACTCAACGGGTTCTATTGATGGAGCCTTTACTCACAGGGTTCGTCATAAGCACCGACTGGTTCCAAGTCTGAGAGTAGTCAACCCGCGAGGTATCACAACGGGCCTGCTTTGGCCTTCTGCAGTCAGCCAGTATAACCTAACCTAACCTAATCTATGCAGCTACTGGGAGAATTAGCGATTTTTTTACTCGTGAATGTGTGCACCCCGTCTGAGTCTTTGTGGATCGCCGTTTCAGTTTGACAAGTTGCCAAGGAAATGATTTATTCGCAGATAAAACTTACGTTTGTGCTCGATTTGTCACTCGATAATCGAGTGTGGAACTTTTGGCATACCATAATTCGCGTGTTATTTAATTATGTTAAAAAGTAATGCCTTCGATGGAAACTTCTTGACCGCATTGTTGGACTCGTTTTGGAAAACGCCCTTACATAAGCTCCTCATCGGGGAGAGATTTTCAACCAGCATCATTGATCCATTTGTCAAGACTCGGTGAGGAGCATCCAGCGCCCTGATCTGACTATCAGACAGACATCAATGATGGGAGCGGGCGCATAGAAATCCAACTAAAAATCGTTTGATGTCAAAGACAGCTGATCTTCGGATACACTCACATTTATCTCAAAGACTTGACAGCCGCCTACCTTTCAACGAATATTTTATCATTCAACTTATGTGAGTGCCGAGACACTGTGCCACCAACTCTCCACAAAGGGCTTTAGTTCAGTATTCTTTTCGGGAGCAGATCAAGTTCTATTGCTTCTGCAAAATGTCTACAAATCGCAAGCGTATCACAAGTCGGAGATGCTCTAATGGCACAGGATCTCTCAGTTCGAAACAATTCGGGCCTAATCCCAGTCCGAGACGATGGCACACTCTGATTCGACTGAGGAGACCGAATCTCAAGACTCTCATCGTGGTCGTCACCATTGTGCACCAAACCTTTGAAACTCATGCTTCAAGATGGGGTCTAAGACGAGAAAGAGGAGGAAACTATTATGCACTTTTTCAGTAATTCCCGCCACTTAGGGACTCGCTTCCTAAACAGCCATAAACACCAACTGCTTTTCGGAAAGACTATTCGCGTGGCTTTCTTGCACCTAAACTAACACAAGTTTACACTGTTCTGCATACGTTACAGAATCGAACAGACTGCCAGTCTGTCATGGAAGGATCAACTGCACAACTGGGTTTTCCATTGTAGACAGAGGCCCTAGAAACGGGTGTGGAACTACAGTAGTCTACAATCATGTGGACATCAAGACTGCTGGCGGAGTTTCAGGGTCATAATGGGGCGAATGGCATTTCAAACAGAACAGCAATTTCTTTTCAATTTAAGGCAACTCAATTTGAAATTTCAAAATCTCATAACACTCGAGTTATTGTCAATATTCGAACAGCGGTTGTATTCAGGCATGTCAAATATGAATTATATTTCGTATTTTCTTGTCAGGATATCCACATCAAAGCCCGAAGCGGCATATGTATTCACATTCAGGCTTTCCAAGCAGCAACACAGCCGCAGTACACACTCGGTAGATTCCATTACTACAATCGAAAGGATACTGCTCATCAGTCGCTTCGAACTCGTTCAACTGGCAATAATATTCGGTTTAATGGAGCTCACGCACACGGACACACGGCCTCCGAATCCCCATTACAGTAGAGGCCCTCGGGCAATTTTGGAGAATCAAATAAATTTTCCGATTTGATTTATGGCGCAGAGAGTTGTCCTTTTTTATTTTGCTGCTGGCCCATTCCGTTTGTGTACCTCTTTGTCCTTGGTCCCAGTGATACTTTCAGATGATTGATTATTTCGATACACCACCAAGCAGCAGCATCCCCCCAAAAGGGGCTACAACACTAAGTCGGCAAGGACAACGGTTCTGCATTTAGTGACTGGCACACAACGCAAATAAGTTTATCCTCGATATATCGAGCGAACGGCTTTCGTTCACTATGCGCATAGTCGATTGAAGTGTGTCCCTTTCGGAAATGTGCATCATCCGAAGTCGAAAGGAAAGTGAAGGCAGAGCACTTTTGGGTGTTTCTATGGCAACAGCAGCGAAAGGACATTGAACGCACAAGCTGAGGGGGAGTATCATTTCATGTCTATGTCCGAGAGTTTGAGATGCGAAAATGTTCCATATGGATGGCAATGGCAGTCAGGGGATGATGGCATATGGCAGGCACCAGCCACTAGAAGGACCCTTGTTTCAACTCCAGCAAAGTAGTTGAGCGGATAGTGATGGAGATGGAGATGGAAATGGAGATGGGAAAGGCTGCGGTGGGTCGCTTGGCGCTTGCCGCTTGGGGGGTGGCTTGGTAAATCGCACTCAAAAATTAATGGAACGGAAAGTGTGTAGATTAATCACAATGTGATCAGCATCCTTTTTCACTCAGTTGTGCTCCTTTGCCGTGTCTGTTTGTTTTTCCTCGTTCTTGCTCTCGTCGTCTCTGAATCCTTTCAATTGCAAAGAATCGCTTTGCTTAAGCTCCTGCCGCCGCTGGTGTTTGCGCTCTAGCTCTCGCCCAGCTCTTAGTCCTCGATACGTCCTCCTAATGAGCGTAAAAGCATTAAACACAAGAAACATTACGCTTCCTGTTCTTTGTGATTCCCTGTGTCATTCTTGTGTGCTTTTTGGTTGTTCCCTGATTTCGATTTAAGTGAGCTGACACTGGGCGTGAAATGGGGTCTGAACACGGGAGGGTGTGTCGGTTCACACTGACACCGGCAAAAGCTGTCTCTCCTTCCTCACCGGCGACGTGTGAGCGATTGCATTAGAGGTGCATTGGCCCGAATTGATAAAAACAAGAAAGCGAAGAAAAGAGAAAGAGAGAGAGAGAGAGAGGACTCACCCAGGCGAATGGAGGACACACATCAGGCGGAAGGAATACGTTTAAACTTGGTCAAAGTTGAACGCCAGGACACTGTCATTAGTTAAAACTACTCGTTGGAGCGGATGAATTGCATCCATTTGTATGCGGATTGTATACTCTGCGATGGCCTGATGATGATGATTTATTGAGTTTGAGGCGGACTGCCTTCCTCGCTCGCCTGTAAGAGAGGGAATCGGAGGCTGCTGCTCTGCGCCGTCAAGTTTGAAAGATTTCACCAGAAACGACCTTATTTAGGCGAACATTTTGTTTGTCATTAATCTTTGTGAAATAGACAAATGCTCTTGGCGAGAGTGCTAAAAATGTACCAGCCAGCGAGTATTGGTTGGCTTGCAAATGGTCTCGTCCTCGTTTTTGCGAATTTTGTGGAAATGTTTTACTATGTCAGTTGAATAAAGCGGGTTGAGAGAGGCTAAGGACTCATTTAATGTGGGCACATTTAGTGGAACAATGCCTAATTTGTAAGTTCATAACTTCGACGTTTGTTTGCTTAGTTGAATGCCGGCAGACAGGGGGGGCACTTGTAAATATATAGAGTTCCAAGAAAATTTGATGGAAAAGTCATACAAGAAGACTCGTGTGTGTGGAGCGCTTTTGTGAATTCCTTCCGAGAATGCGAAAACTTGTACCTGCGATAGGAAGGGTTCATTATAAGTGAGGCGTGGAAACGAGTCGGAAGTGTACAATTTCAAGCACTTCAGCTCGTTTCAAAGATTTTGAAGTGGGAATATAACATCTGTAACAGACTATTGCCAAGAGGGTCTGTTGGTTTTATCAGTGACACGCGCTAAGATGTGTTCAGATTGTATTTCCTCTTGTGTGATGGGGAAGACGCTGAATGTCTGTTAAGGTGCTAGCCGATGGTAACTGCGCGACGAAATCAGCAATCAGTGGTCCAAGATAAGAATGTGATCCTCATTTTGGAGAACTTCGTGTAAAACTCACACTCGAACTCATGTTCCAATCTTTTCGAAGTCTACGCAACTCTCAGCATACGCAGATGACAATTGCAAGATTGGCTGAACACAGCGAGCCGTCAATGAGACGTTTGCTGACATTGAGGCGGGTGAGACCAAAGGGGGAAAACGAAGTTATATGTATAAGGACTTACAACACCGACGGTTTGGACAGAATGTCACATTGTGACATCGTCTAACTCTGGAACGACTTCACGACATCGTCTATCTCTGCAACGTTTGAACAACTTAACAGAGGACGACCAGACAAGTGGACAAGGATCTCAACCAATTGCGAAATTGGAACAACAGAAATCGGGCTAGTTGGAGAGGCTTCTTTGGATGAGATCCAGAGCCACGCAGACTGTATCGCCACACAGAGAATAAAAAGTCACAACAAATCAACGTCTTCTCCGATAGGTACATTTCTAAAACCGAAACGTATAAACCGGCATGGTTAAAAAGAAACATGTCTATTAAGCACTCATGTAGCTAGAGGTTGTAGAATTCCAAATGCTCGGCAGTAGTTCAAAAGGACAAGCTCAAAAAAGAGCTCTGACAAGTTAGCTAAGTGTCACTTTATTTTAGATCACCTAGTTCAGTAGGCTGAGTTCGTATTTATGGAAATCTCTAGCAACGAGACCAATTTCTTAGTGGGCGCATTTTACATGGCCCCAGATGTAGCTTGCTCCACTCATATACTAGATATCCCGGAGGAGTTGGGTTCACTATATCCTAAAATTGTTATTTGTGGTGATCTTAATTTGGACACTCTAGCTAACAAGAATAGAACTTTCATTGATATGAGTATTCACTAGGTTTGAGTCTGTACTAGGAAATGTTGATGTCAATGATTTGAGCAGAAAATGTGTTGCATCCTGTTCCCAAGCTATCCCGATTGACTTTTCCGTTTTTGAACGCAATACAACGAATCCATCGCGGAAATTTTCATTACAATGTGTTGATGAAAATTGTGTTGTGGATACTATTTTATCCGTCCGGTCAAAAGCAGTGGGGCTGCATGATGTGCACCCGACGGTTATTAAAATGCTTCTACCTGCCATAAGCAGGCACATCACACATATTTATAACACCATCATCACTAGCAGTGTATTTCCCAACGAGCACCAATTCCCAAACCAAATAAAACTGAATTTAGGCCAATTTCAATTCCTACATTTCTGAGCAAAGCCTTCGACAAAATTGTAAGCAACCAAATAAAGGAGTGTGTTGAAGAAATTAAACTCATAACGGATTTTCAGTAGGGGTTTAGAAGAATGCATAACTGCATCACAGCCAGGTGGGTGATGTTGGTAGCTGTTTTTCTAAATTTTTCAAAAGCATGTAACTCAGGAAACCACGAAATTTTCATATTTAAACTCTCACTTCTCTCTCTCACTCTCACACTTCATATAAAACACCTGTCAGCTCATTACATCTTACCTTCATAACCGAACTCAAACAATTTTCTGTGAAGGTAAAGTCTCAACTAGTCTAAATGCCATATCAGGTGTACCTCAGGGCTCTGTTCTTGGTCCGCACTTATTCCCATAAATGTCCCATAGATGACAAGAAGTGTAGTAAATGATGAAGTGTATCAAAAGGTGTGAGCATCATATTTATGCAGCTATGTCCTTAAATAGAACGTCTGTCGATATTAATTCGTCATATCTTCAAATTAACAATACTACCATCGCCCTTGTGAAAAAATTCAAAAATCTTGGTATTTACTTCAATGAATGCCTAAATTGGAATAATCAGGTAAACCACATTGTGTCCAAGATCTATGGTATCTTCCGGGGATTAAGTCCCACCAAGCAATATCTTCCTTTCAAAGTTAAATTGAAGCTTATTAAGACATATGTTTTAGAATGTTGTAGAATCTCGAACCTAGACTCTGTGTCTGCCATAAAGCTAAACGTCGCTTTTAACAACCGTGCCAAGTACACTAGCTGTGATCACATTTCCTTCTGCTCCTTAGCCACGTTGTTAAACACTCGTACTGTCCTCGCATTGTTTAAGATTATAAGCAGCAAAACACCTCATTGCCTATTTTCGAAACTAAGATCTGCGCAATCCGAAAGGACTTTAAACTTAACACCGCCCAGACACAGATATTTAATTAGTACCCGCCAGTTTTTTATTCATGCAATTCATCTATAGAATCAACTCCCTCCAAGTTTAAAGAGGCAAGTAACAGAGCATCGTTTTGGAAAGGATTTATTGGAACTCTTATGACGTAGACTTGAACCTGACATTGATTTACTCACTTTCTTCTTCTCTATTTCTGTTTTTTCTCTATTTTTTGTAATATTTTAAATATAAATAGTATGCATTGTTATTTATAATTATAATTGTTTTTATTAATTATTTTATTGCTTTGAGACCTGTGCAAATTTAAAAATAAATTATTAAATAAATAAGCCCTGCTTCATCAAACTCAGGCTTACCTTGCTCTGCACACATCCATGTAACTCAGTAGGAACAACCGAACTAAATTCAGCGCTTTGCTTAGTGTGTGTGTTACCGCAGCACAAGCACACCGAGCATCGTTGCTTTGCCGCTGGTGTAGGTGAAGGGAATTTTAAGAGCGTGTGTGGACGAATAATTTTTGTGGCGACCGGGGCATTGTGAGTATGTGCATCGACCCCTGGGTTGGATTCCCGGCCGATGAAAACAAAAATAATTTTCACGGGTCCAACTCGAAGAGTAACTGACAATGCTCAAAGAGTAATAACTGCATGAAAAAATCTTCTCAATCTTGGCCGTTCGGAATCGGCATGTCGGCAACTGTGTGTCCCTTTCACTTATGAACAATATCACGCACAACATATAATACCCATCTACATTATTCAGTCGTTAGTACAGCTTGTTTCGTTTCATTTCTTCAGTTTTCCTGTTTAAAAGCCAAATACATACATAACACGGTTCAGACAGTACACGTAATCACGTACGTTAAACAAAAACAGTGTACGATCCTCAAATAATTGCGATAATTGTGTTTTTCCCAAAAACAACTTGCTGTCTCTTCCGCATTTAATGTATCAAAAATATAGAAAAAGGGTAGTGTCTACGGGCTTCAGTAAAACTAAACCAAAAAAGTTTACCCATTCATAGCGCCAGAAAAACCATTCCAAAAACCGTATAAGGCATATTTAAATACACACATTCGTGCTCATATAACACTAATGAACACAAAATATGAGCATCGTTTCAGCCCGTGAAGGGACAGGGCCTAGCTTCTCAGCAACCACTCGTGTTGTGCGTGCGTTGTTCTTTCACGAGTGAAATTGAGCTGCAGTTTTATGCCGACTCCGAACGCTTTAAGCATTTTCAGTCACTCGAAAGCGGCGACCGGGATTCGCATCTAGGCTCAAGTGCTTAGGTGTCGACACACCAACCCAGTACACCACGGTCGCCACAAAGCAAAAATGAGTTCACATAATTAAGTCAGTAATCAAAAGTGAACATAGCGCAACTTTTGAAAACAAACAATAAAGTATAAAATGAGTAAAGTGTGTGGCCGTTATCCAAACTGCATCATTGCTCAAATACCGCAATGGCAAGCATTCCAAGACGCAAAAAGAAAAGGCAATGCCAATGCATGCTAAAGCACATCATCCGTGCAGTGAAATATTGTGCCTTAGACCGATCTTACACACAAACAGTTTAAAAATGGGAAAAATACAATCCAAGGGTCGGTTTCCCAAATTCCAGCAAGGTCGCATACACGTGCACAAAAAAGATGTTGGTCGAATAATACTGCCTGGAGAGCAGGAAAGACATTGCCAAAGAATACTCCGTCCCACACTCCACCGTATCTACAAGATTAAAGGACGAGGGAAATAAAGTTAGTTATCGAAGATACGATTTGAGGAAACAAAACGAAAAAAATGTAATGAGTCATTTCACACTGAGGTTGAACAGGCTCTGCGAAAATGGTTTAAGACACAAGGAAGTTATGGTATACCCTGATTGATTTACATACCTGACATTGGTTACAGCAACATATTCCTTATAGCGATCAAATTCGCCAGTCCCTTGAAGGTCGTAATAACCAGTTTCGACTGTACATATCTGGATCTCTGAAAATTCCTTATTTCCTCTATTGACAAGGGATTCACAGGAACACGGGTGTAATTTAATGACTCCTGAATTGTTATAGATTTCACCCATGATACTGGAAATAAATGTCAACGTAATGTCAAAAATTGGCTGCTGTCATAATTATACAACCTGTCAAATATCGGTCTGATCGCATGACTGTTTCCACCAGCCAATCGAACACTTTTTGATTCAACACAACTTAAAATTATTGCTTTTGTTGCATATACAGTAGACGCTCGATATAGTGAACATCGATGTAGTGAGCAATGCCTCTACAATATATTATATAGGCTATTCCAAATAGAGAGTACAAAAAAGCCATTGCCATAGTGAACATCATGGTTTTGGATTTTCTTTGAACCTTGCAGCATACAAAAACACTTCTAAAACTCACTAGGGCTGTGAATAAGTATTCATAAGTTAACATCACCTGACGCTGACGAAACAGGTCTACATTGTAAGCTTCTTCCGGAAACGACATTCAACGAAAAAGATTGCTCCAAGTCGAACCCATGGAGTCCAGCAACTTTTAATAACTGACTCCATATTTGTTCGATAAGCACAGTGGTTTCTTCGCTAGAACGGGTTGCAGTGAAGTTCTTTGGAGAGAACCAGGGGCTAGCCCCATGCCCTGAAAGTGAGCTTCAACCTCTAGATGGTATCATTTCAGTCATATGCTATCCGCCTGACCTAACTTTTTTAAAAGATCATATCAATAAAAGACCCTGTTTCTCACTTGGCGGCAGCATGAACAATATTAGAAGCTTCAGTCATTGCGATATGCTGGAAAACGTCTATCGTTTGAAGAACAACCAGAGATAGGTCATCCGTGTCTCCTAGAGATTTTGTCCAATTATTTGCAAAGCACTCGAATGGACTACTAGCAATAAAGTGCAATACGGGGATATTTTGGTCCTTAAAAGGTTGCAAGAAAAGGCGGTATTAATTGACATAAGATCGAAGAAAACGCAAAACGAAACTGACTAACTATTTAGTAGTTTAACTTTAGTTTGTTGTAGTTTTGCTTCTTAAGCCCATATTTTTGTTGTGCATAACCTTTTTATTTGCAGATGAGTTGCCTTTGTTTAAAATCAAAATAAGTTTTTTAGTAATTGCAAACAAAAATTGTAATTATGTTCTATTTTCTAAAAGCATACACATTTTAACGCAATTTGCTTCAAGAAGTCCATACTCGTTACAGTGATCAGGTCCGGTTGTTATGAGTTCACTATATCGAGCGCCTACTGTAGCTTACTTTTCTCAAAAAAAACCACCCGACTCCTACTGATTGACTGCACATCTACGAAGTCAGCCTGTGTTTGTCCGATTTGAACATGAGCTTATGAACGCAAGAAGAAGAAGACACCTGTCCTCAAATTGCATATGTACTCGCTTTGTAATCTGAAACTTGTCCACTTTCACAGAATGTTAAGTGCCAGACAAAGCGTCCGTAAAACTTAGTCTCGCTCTTATCTTACCTTATTTAATAACCAATGACATGTGACAACAAAGAATGAGTTTCACACATGCTCAAACGAAAATATGTGCACACCTTGTAGGGTTGGGGTCTCCTTAAAATGAGTACCCTGCATTCAACAACAGTTCCAAATGCGGTCCGTATCTACAATTGAAACAGGGATCCTTCAGCAGAGCCCACTCCACACGTTCCGCCTTCAAGAGCATAGCCACCGAACGAATCACATTTTCCAACAACGCACTCCGTCCTCAGAGCCGACATATGAATACGAATTCTGAACCTGAAGAGGTCTCCCTTCGAGTATACCATTTAAATGTCAAGATCCTTGCCCTAGGGCCTCCATCCGTTCGTGTATCATCGAGATGCAAATCCTTCTTCGATTGCACAGGGTGAGCGTTTCGAAACCTGTGCAGTGGAAGATTCCACACATAAGACCAAGGGAAGTACACATTTGAAATCGCTCCTGGAAATTAATACCAGCAAATCCCTGCTCTGTCCAGTGGCACACTCGAATGTCCGTCCATATCGCTCGAATACAAGGACAATCCCAGTATTTTTGGTACACCACACTGAAATTGTTTGGTTTCTCACAAACACAAGTCTCTGCTGGTTGCACCTAGACTAAGCCCCTTCAAGCAATTCAATTCCGGCAGGGTACCCACTCACTGTGCAACTTTAAAATTGGTTTTGCATAACATTTTGCATCGCCCACTCCTCTCGCCTCAATTAGGAGCGCACGTTGCCTCAGTCGTCAGTCCTCAGTTCATGTCGACGACGACATCGGTACCCAGCTGTGAGCAGCCCACGTCCTTGAGATTCCATCATCATATGCTTCCGTTTAATAATCCAATTGAGTGATTCTCTATGGCGACAGGAACCTCCCTCATCATTCCGAAATAGATTCCCGCCACACACTTCAGACTGAAATTGAATACTTTTCATTTCAACCGGCGTGAGATGACAAAATGGCTTCGCAAGGATGCCATTCTGATGTATCGTGGTGCTGATGATGTACAGGGCAATGGAGCGCCTATCACTTTTGAAAATCTTCGCGAAATTTGATACACAAGCCGCCTACCTGGTTGCGAACGTTTCGAATCCCATGCAATCCAAGCCTTGCCGGTACAGTCACGGATTGGCAACGACACGATACCTGCGAACACATGTTGTCGTTCCAAAGCGGGTTTTTGTGTGTTGTCTCTGAATCACATTTAGGGAGAGGGCGAGCTCTCTTTGTTTTGTTACTGATTTAACGGCAGGTGCAAGAGGCAATGTACATTACCTTAGGCTACCACCTGTCGTTTGTTTTGTGTTCGGCACCGCCGGACGGTTGGATGGGCGGTCACACAGGTAGTTAAGGATACGCAATGCACCGAAGTGAGTTATTCATCGTGATGTTTGTTTTGTCCTTGCTCCGGTGTGCTGGATGTTGCTCAGGCACCGTAATGACCATCAGCGACGAGAGAAAACTGATGCCTATTAATCAGATTCGTATGCGAATTTAAGGCGAACGGATGCAGGGGACTCCCTTGAACCCGAAAAACAAGTCTCAGGGGCATCATTACGACTCCGTTGCGATGTGCGCGTGTAGACTGTGGACTCAAGCGATTTGCGAAATTCGTTAAACAAACATTGTGTGCATGACATATTCATTTTCGAAGTACACGCTCCCCTCGAGCGATTTGTGCCAAAAGTAGGTCTCGGGCTGGTATCATGTTGTTTTGGAGCATACAATGCACCTACTCAACAGACTTAATTCGATGTAATATGATGAGATGGCATGCATGGGAGGCGAATGTCTGCAGAATCAAATGTTTTCCACGTAAAAGCCGAATTTCATGTGCATTTTGATTTGGAATTGATTGAGTTGGAGGCTTGTGTGAGTGCATTAAGTGCTGTGGATTTTTTAGGTCTGTAATGGCGAACTTTTGGACTTGGGCCTAGTTTGTACAACAATCACTCGTTTTATTTTGCTCTCATCAGTGGAAGGAAACAGCGCCGATTCCCGATGGCGAATGGTGTTTGTGAAGCCTGTTCGAAGCAATGACTTAAAACAGATGCAATTTACTCGCTTCGGTAATTGAACCCCAAGCTATACAACGGCACGACACTAACGACGTACTACTGACAAACGTAAAATCATCAGACGAGCCATATTTGACCCTTCGACTTGCAGCAGTTGTCATAAATTGCTTCCCGTATTTAACTTCTGTAATCCCACGTATAAAGGGTGTTTTTTTAGATGTTTTTCTGTGAGTCATGACTGAGGAAGAAAATTACACACTCAATGTGCTGCTTCTGAACTGGAACTTCAACTGTCGGCACAAATTACGGAATACTGTAGATATTATTTGTTCCAAATTGTGTTCAATTCCTATTTGATCATCGTCATCATCATCTTCTGACCCGCATGCTCCACTAAAGGGGTCGCGGGGGTAAACCACGCACGAGAGATCTCCGAGCAACTCGATCCTCCGCCATCGACTCTTACTCATCAGAAGTATTTAATATTTGTTTGCAATTTTTTATCAGCTGATTGCTTCAAAATGTCATGAATGTCGTCTGTGCTGCCAAGCTTTTATGATGAATTACTAAGCAGCGATGATCCACTCAAAATTTGAGCGTATATTCAGTCTCAACCCAATCTGTCAGAAAACAGCAATTTAACTGGCATAATGGTTTGGAAATCTGCTAGTTGAGTTGGCAGGGAAGTATCATAATTTGGTATAATACACAATAATTGTGTAGACAAATTCTAACTGAGGTAATGAGGAAATTTTGAATTTGGTTGGGAAATTGGGCAATTTCGATATTAATTTCGAGGGAAATTCTGATGGCCATTCAGTCTCTGTTAAACGTGATGTACCCGATCCGACGATGCGCCCTACGACTCAGTGAGATATGTTGTATCACACACCGTCTTCATTGGCTATATTTTTGTGGAACATAACAACCACAGCCATCTGCGCTCATTTCCATGCGTCATGTCTCTTCACTTTAACGATGGCTGTGAGAGAGTCAACATCAAGAAGCGGACCACCAATCAGTCAAAAATTGGCATTCACTAACACTTCTAATTTTACTCTCATTATTACACCACTCCACAAACAAAATTGTGCACATATAGGAAACTGGCTTTGCGAGCAGCTAAAGAGCAGTCTTGGAAGAAGTTCGGCGATAAGTTGAAAAGCGACCATAGATCTGCAAAAAAGGTGTTCTGGCAAACCATTCACCGTCTCCGAGGAAGGAAATTCAACATCATCGAAGGAGTCAAATCCAAAGATGGTGTGTTGCTTTCGAATGAGGTGGACATCTTACGCAGATGGAGCGAGCACTTTTCGGAGCTGCTCGGAGCTGTCCCGAAAAGGACACTGAGGGTAGCAGGCCTGTAGTCTTGAGTGGGGCGGAGAACAGTCAAACGGTGGAGGAAGTAATTTTGGCGTTCGAGTCGCTAAAAGTTGGCAAATCCACCGGTGTGGATGAAATCCGGCCAGAAATGCTTAAGGCAATGGGTAAAGAGGGAGTTTTATGGCTCTCTCGTGTCATTATAGAGGCCTGGGAACGTGTTGAGACACCTGACGATTGGCAAACTGGAGTGATTGTCCCACTTTTCAAGAAGGGAGACAAAAGAGATTCCTCCAACTACAGCTGCATATCTCTTTTAAGTCTGCACGGGAAAGTCTACTCTAAGGTGTTGGAAGCGCGTTCTAGAGCTATGTTCGATCCCAGGATGGGGGGGTGAACAGTGCGGCTTTCGTCCTGGTACAACCGACCAGCTTTTCACTCCCAGAATGGTACTTGAGAAGGCTCGGGAGTATGTCAAGCCCATCTATAACTGTTTTGTGGAATTGGAAAAGGCATACAACCGCGAGCCTCGAGGTGAACCCTATAGTGTTCTGCAGGAGTATGGAATTGAAGGTCCTCTTCTGAGGGCCATTCATTCTCTATACACAATCTGTAGCTGCTGTCTTCGGGTTAGCTAAATCAATACCTTTCACCTTTCACCGTGAGCGTTGGACTTCGCCAATTGCGCGTCTTGTCACCTCTCCTTTTCATTGTATATGTGGACTGGATGTTGCAGCGCAGCCGAACCGAGGAATGTTTCACATTGGGAGAGTTGACAGTAGGTCATCTTCTTTTTGCAAATGAGCTATGGAAGGAGTAATGCTGAGCTTCCCTGTAGGATTGGTCAAGCTGGGTCAATTTTGAAACAGCTTGGTAGATCTGTAATCAGGAAGGCCGAGCTTGGTGTCAAAGTCAAGTTGGCGGTTTTCAACTCCGTATTTATTCCAACTCTCACCTATGGGCATGAAATTTGGGTTATGACCTAAAAAATAAGATCGCGAGTACAAGCTCCTGAGATAAAGATTTCTTCGTGCTGATGTGGAAATTAAGTCTACGAAAATGATGACGGTCTAAAGGTTACAGTCAATGATGGGCAGTACAGAGCCATGATTTCTAGCATTTACGAGCAACATATTAACTTGGCAGGCTAATTGTCGTTTTGTTCACAATTGCTCAACCTGGGAGTTGAAAATTGATTTTGTTCACTATTTTAACTCCCAGTCTAAAGTTTAAAAGCCAGAAGTTAACCAAATCCTACAACATACAATGTCATTTTCAAGTTTGAATTTACGGTGTGTGCCAGAAATGAAGCATTACAGAGATGCCCAATTTCACAGGTGATTGACCCCTAGTCCATAGACGAATTTCAGAGGCTTTTGACAGTTATTCACAAAATAACTTAAATGCCGTTCTCTGATTGGTCAATTCGGCTTTAGAAAACCAAATTGCAACAGAGGTAGAAGTTGGGCATCTCTATCATACTTTATTTCTGGTGTATGCTGTTCGAGTGAGCTATGATAAGGGGAATTGATAGCTAACTTTGTCAGCAGACATAATGCTTGGATATATCTATCCTCCCTGATTTCATCTCTTAACTTCTGCTATTTGCATAAGTTGAGAAAATGTTTAGTTGATGATGTCATGAGTTGTGGATTCAAAGATGAAACCATAAAATTTGAGGGAAGATTAAGAGAATAATACCAAAGTTGTGTTAAACATTTTGTGAACAAAATTACCCGACGTGTAAGGAATAAGTGTGTACAGTCTGATGTACTACGTGGGTTTTGTGAGAATTGGACATGCAACCGCTACAGTCATATGCCCCAAATCATATAAGAACATTAATACCACAACATTAAAAGTCTAATCAATTCAATTTCATGGACAATTTTCTGTGTCATATTTCAATTTTACTCCCTCGAATCGAAAAAAAAAAACACCCTTCAGGTTAATCTCCTCGCAGGTAACAAGCCGTGTCCAATCTGTTCCCAAAAGATAGAAACCCCCGGCCTTTTATCATGTTTTCATTGGCATACCTCAGTGTTCTGTTGTCAGTCCTTTGTTATTATTACTGTTCATTATCTTCCACCAGGGCTGTCCTATTGAAAACGTATGGTACTGATGAGTTTCAGTCCTCCTCTCAAATTTCTCGCCTAGAGAATTTAACCCTAAGGTCAGTGAACACAAGTTACTAATCATGAAATAATGTGTATGTCGAATGTGGTGTATATACTCTATACTCATGGCGGATGGATAATAAGGTGTGCTTGACAGTTCTGCAGAGGCACTACGTGACTTCATCGCTGGAATTTTCATGCCGATAGACTTTTTTGGTACTGTTTTAATATTCTTTCTTTTCGTATCTAATTCACTTGTTTTAATGCTTTATTCTAAAATACAATTCTTCAACAAATTTTTCGAAAGTGCTGTCAAAAGAATTCAGATTTCCATCGACCATTGTTGTAGGATTCCGACTCATTAAGGCACCAGTCATCGTCGGTGTAAGGAGAAATCTGGAGAAAGGAGGGAGAAATCCTGGCATTTTTCCGAACAAGCACTTAGTCCATGACTTTCGCATGTCTGGATGTGGAAATGTAAAAAAAAAAAACCATTTTTTGCAAAAATGTTGTTCAGATATTCCAGCTTTTGCAACCTCAGAGGTTGTGGCATTTTCTAGATAATAAAGTCCCCAAATGAAATTAATTCTGTCATTTTTGAATTTACTCACTTATTTTCAATTTTCACTTCTTCACCAAAGAACTTGAAATTGTGTTCAAGGCTTAAGAAGCCCAGCTATCGAATGTCAAAACCCGACCCTGAGTGACGTCGCAACACAAAAAGATGGCGGTTTTGACTTTTGAACTGTCATTCACACCTTCCAACATGCTCTATACTTGTTTGCCAACCCACACATTTATACTCTTTATCAGCGTCAATTTAACGAGTTGTATGTCTGCCAAGTTGCCTCTCGGCATGCTCGTAGATTCCGGGAAGGCTTTTGATCGTGGATAGACTTTTCCCAGACGAGGCATTCCAGTAAAAATATCGGATGTCATAAAGAAGTCATACAACAATGCAAGGTGTGAAACCAGAAGGGAAATTCTGGTGACAGATAGTCCATTGAATGTCATCGCAGGTACATCCAGATGAAGTGTTATCTACTTAATACTTCGCAAGGTTGAACCGTATAAATTACAGGACTAATTTAATGACTTCCTCGGTAAACACCATATTTGCATACTAGACTAGATGTGTCAATCACTGTAAATGAATAGAAAGTCAAACAAATCTGAGCAGACAGATAAATTCAATTCAGACAGTTCTGAGAAACTTCCAACAAGAAAGCTTCACCTCACCTGAGCCTGCTTACAAAGCACCCTAATTTGATTCGGAATCTCAGGCATGGCAGCTATTTCTTCAAAGAATCCCTGTAAAACGTGTCTAAAATCCTTCGTAGTCGTACACCGCCATCGTCAGAGGCAGCCTTCCACCTCCCTTGCAGAGAAAACCAATTTCCTTTGATTCCTTGTTGTTGCCTTGTTTCTATTCCAATTAACGAGAGTAAACATCCAATATTGTGTTTCGTTAATTTACCGCACAAATGATGTGATTCATATTGTTTTTGTGTTCATTCTTTTCCTCCTGGCATCCTGGCTGGCTTCCTACAAAAGGCACGCATCCACACGAGACCCCAACAGGATCCTTGCTCTAAGTGCTTTCCCCAACACAATCAGTATTTTAACTCAATTATTTCATAAATTAACCAGTGCCGCTGTGGAAGTGTCAAATGAAATTTTAAACCTTTAATTAACCCAGTAGCAAGCACGTCCATGGTTGTCTGACAGCCGCCAACGATCCAATCTCGGGCCAGATGTCGTTGTCGGTCGACAGGACGATGACGGTGGTGGTGGTGTTGGGAACCTATGCCTCCAGCGCTTGGTCGTGTTTTATTAAACGCACACACACGTACTTGCGGAACCGCATCTAATATCTAACGTTGTTGATCTAATAGACTGTCTTCTGCGGTCGACAGGCAACATCAGCCGCCCACCACAAGCATACCAGCACACATATATGAGAGCTCCTCAAGCTACCGATGAAGATGTCGTCAATTGATGCTGCGAGTGAGGGGGGGGTGAGGTGGTGGAGGACTATACAAGATACAAGAGATATTTTCAACAACTTCCTTCATTGTGAGCGACGAAGAACGAAACGTAAAACTTCAATAGATTGCATTCTATCGATCTGTGTACAGCCAGAGCATCTGTCTCTCTGCCGCGAGGCGGAAGCGTGGACAGGGCTCAATATTTAACGCTCCCAGCCACCCGCTTCCTCAATCAAACGACAAGCCGGTGTGAGGTGTACACTCTCTGCTGCTCTGGCAGGGAATCAAAAAATCAATCGCAATCATAAGTTTCGACTTTCGCCTCGTAGACATGTCCGCCTCATTCCGGTCCTGTGCTGTGCGGTGGTGTCTTACATCGCTCACTCTGGCATCGCTGTCACCGCAAAATTGCCTTTGTGGAACTTTATCGAAATGAAAAATCGAGACAAACATCAAGGAAAACTGACAGAAAATGAACGAAAAAAAAATCATAGAAAATCGCTGAAAATCACTGGAAATCGCTTGGGAAACCATTCAATGGAAACGACAGGAAAAGTTGCTGAAATTCTCGTGTCCTGCTCGCGCCTGTGTGTGGTGCTGTCGTGTGAGTGCACTTGACAGTTTAGCCATTTCATTTGATTTGATTGGTAGAACGGATATGTTTCGTGGCAGTCAATAGTCGAATGCAATTCGAAATCGAACGGTGGAAAATAGTGCGGTTGGCAATTGTGGGGGAGGGGAGTAGGCGGAGATTTGTTATTCAGTGGATTCGATTTCGGGGATAATTACTGACAGAAAAACACGTTTGACATGTCGAGCTTGTGCAGAACATTTAATCTTGTTCCGCAGGCATTTCGAACTGATGGATTTTAAAATTGAACTTAACTGTTTTCATGTAACGAGAAGGTGCATTGCCATAGTCACACATTTACACACACACACACAAGTTTTTTGCGATTTCGAGTACCGTCAAACAGAGAAGATAATCTCAGATTTGTGGATGTTGGCCAACTATTGATGGTGTTCATTTTTAAACTAGATAAAGGGTGTTTTTTTTTGTCATGATCTATAAACATGAATTTGACAGATAACTTTTTTTGCATAAATGGTTGAATATGCTTTCGGAGATCCGAATGATTGTGGATTCCAAGTTTTGGCCCAAAAAGTTAGTTGTCATGTTTCTGTACGGTTCATCGTTAACGTTTTGACCATCATCATTTCTTAAGACGTATGGTTTCATCGGCCAATGAGGCGCAGCAAACTTTAGACAATAGCGACTTTCTCTGGATGTAACGGTCTTCCGATACTGCTCTCGAATTAAACCATTGTTTTCTATATATAAACCATAATTGTTAAATTTGAACAATTTGTTAACGCAGCTTCACCGTATGTCATAACCATGAACAGTCAAACCAAACTAACCTCAAAAGAACAGAGAACTGTCAAATAACTTGTCACAGAAAACAGTGTTGCCAATTTCCGCTTTCTCCATTCTACAAAAAACACCCCTTGTGTTTTTGAGAAGATAATGGCTTTTCTCTTTTGCTCGATTCTTAAATTACGGAGGATGGGTGTTTTTGTTTGCCCCTGTAACTTCTAATCCAACCGCGCTCTCTCATACTAGTACGAAAAATTCGAAAGTAAGTTTGTGGACACTGACTTTGTGAATGGCTGTTCGAATTTGGATGAATCCTGGTAGACAGATTGTTTATGTTCTGGATTAGGAAATATGCTACCTTTATCGCTCAAATATTTGTCGACTACTTCGCACTTAGACCTACTTTCCTAGGTTTGATTCCCTTTACGACCACTAATAATTTTCACGGCCTCCTCTTTCGAGTGACAAAATTTCTAGAAAGGGCTTCTTAAATTGGCCGTTCGGAGTCGGCATAAAATAGTTGATTCCTTCCTCTTGTGGGAGAACAAAAGCACACACAACACGAGTGTTTTTTTTTTGTTTGTATATGTAATTTAGTTTTATTAATATTAATTTGACTTACTTGCTCCACAACTGTTCGGCGTACGACATGGAGGATCCGTCTGTATCCTGTATTAGGTCAATCGTGTCTAAATAGAGGAACCCTTTCATGGTACATAAAGTTGGGGTATTAAGCCCCAAAGATCAGTCTGTTGTAAGAAGTCATAGCTCATGCAATGTGCCTTCTGATCAGCTTAATAATAAAATTATCTTTCCTGTTCACGTTTGCCTCGTTGTACAGGACTTCGTTGGGATAGTACTGCTTGTACTCAGACTCGGGTGTACGATGCAACCGGAGTCAGGTCCGGAGACACTGTCTCTCCAACAGCCTCATCTTTTCCATCTGGGAAGGACTCACGTTGCACCACAATGGACAACCGTACGCCATGATTGGCGTGATAAGAGCCATGTAGCAGATTACCCTCACCCTGGTATCAAGTTATCTACTAAAAAACAACCTCCTTGCCGCAGCAAGGGCCTTTCTGGCTTTCTTCAGAGCAATAGCCAGCCAAATGCCAAGATATCTAACTACTCTTTTCACAGCTAACGGATGTCCTTGCGTGTCAACTATGCCGAACTTACGCCAGTTTAGGCGAGTATCCCGCGTAGCCATGTACAGCGAGGTCCTGAAAATACCAGTTTCACACTTCAGGAAGTTGATAACCAACTTCCAGAAGTCACACTGCAACAAGCTATTTATTACCTCGACCTTCAGACCTGATCTGTACGCTACTAGGTCGTCGGCGTACGCAATTAAGTGCGGCATGGAACCTATAAGTTCGGCAGTGAATATTGAGAACAAGATCGGCGAACCAATCGCCCCCTCTTGCAGACCATTTTTAATGTCAAAGACCGTGGTAGAAGTTAACTATAAACTTTCTGCCTGTTATCATGTCATAGATCATGTATAGCAATGGCTTACTTATGCCGAGCCTGACCAGCTTGAGGAAGAAGCCCTCCAACCAAACGGTGTCGAACGCTTTCTCCAAGTCAATCAGGCAGGCACCCGTGCATTGTTTTTTGCCTTTATTTCACTGAATGTCGGACACCAGTTTGGAGGACCAGTTTGAAGAAACCGAACTGATTGTCCAGTATGATCTTCTTTTCTCTACCCATTGTTTCAGAACTCAACGGGCTGTAGAGCCACCCATATTGTTATCGCTGTCTCTAAAAATACTTTCAACTCGTACCACAAACCCATTGCGCAATACGCTTGAGTATAACAGAAATCTGTGTACTGTGTATAAACTGACGTTTGGCAAGCACAAAAAGATTTAAATTAATTCGAACAAACCCGAGACACTAGACACAGATGGATGGAAGTTGGATGCGTATGGAAGTTGGATGGAAGTTGGATGCGGTGTGGGCATCTGCTGGCTTCTATTCCAACAGCCTTTTCTCTGTTTCCGTTTCTCTAATCACTGCATAAGACTATAGCGATAGAAGCTCTGTGCTGTAAAAAACACGTTATATCAAGCTCAGATATCATCATCCGACAACCAGGCAGCGATCAAATCGCTGAGCTCAGTCACTTTCAACTCTAAGACCTCCCTTGATTGCCGCCTATCTCCTACCGTCATGGGTATCCATGATTTTAGCACCCATCTCTTGTGGCTGCCTGGACACTGTGACGATGCAGAGAATGGCGAAGCTGATGAAGTCGCTAGACAGGGTACATCCTCCACGCCTGTCGTTACCTTAAAACATCTGCTAAAGCAAGAAACACTTGCTAAAGCAAACCGCAGATGGACATCAGGCACAGGATGCCTCATTACCAAACAACTCTGGCCTATGATCGATAATAAACGATCGCTTATCTCGATTAGATTAAACAAGCCGAATTTCAGGTCTGTCATTGGCGTTCCAACAGGGCATTGCGCCAGAGGAACTCACACCTCTAGACTAGGGCTTTATTATAATGATTTCTGCAGAAGCTGTATGAACGGGGATGAGGAAGAAAGCAGTGAACACTCGCTATGTAGCTGCCGTGCTCTCTTATCCAATAGAAATCCAATGGGTACAATCCCATTTGAATAATTATAAAACGTGCCACTGATCAGGCATAAGGACGCTTGCATCTTTTACAATGTAACCTTCCCTTGCGATGCCCTCGAATACTGCGTGGCCAGGGACTGGTTACTATTGTGATCATATGCTCATCTTGTACGACACACAATCGCTTGCCAGACTCTCTGAAATGACATATTATATGCACACATAAGCAAATGCCATGGCTGCACCTGTGCAGACAAGAAAATGTTTTTGGCTCATAGTCATAATTTTCTACAACATAAGTCCAACAATTTTGTTTGTCCCGTTCGTATACCAAAAACAAAAATTGGTTCACTGATTTTGGCTTGCTCACAGATAGAGTACATCGTCCTCAGTTTACATCCTCGGACCACAAGAGGATTAAATTGAGACTAACCGTCCTGCAAATGAGTATGCTTACAGTACAAGCTACAATTGCATGCATTCCTTCGTATTGCAGAGGATTGCATGCAACTGTGAAGACACATCAGCCGGCTTACGTCTGAATTCCCAAAAGCACACATCCTTCTTCCTTATTTTCTCGCACAAATGTTTCTCTCGGCTTCCCCATTCTGTCAATGATCCCATCCACAAGTGAGTCCTTCTCTGGCACACGTACCCCAAAACTAACCGAACGAGTGTTAGTGGCATGTCTACGAGCTTCATAAGAAAATCTCTAAGTACTCTTTTATCGGCATGATTGTACGCATCGAAACTTATGGTTCCTTGATGGGCATCCCGATAACACTTTCACTGCCACACCCATCCCAGGCACACCGAAGGCACCATCATATTCAGCGTTCCACAACTGTGCTCACATAAATTGCCCGAAGACATTCGCAATCAAAGGAATTTCCCTTCGAGTACTTCTCGGAAGGTTCCTGCCCTCTCTGCGTAGGCACGTCTCCGCCACATGAGCCCGCAAGGATAAGTGGAGCGAAGCAAAATATGAAATATTTTATATCGGTAAGAGGTTATGTCCCCTAGTTGCCCATCAAGCCGCCATAAATCTCCCACTTATGGCGCACTACAGTTTTGACGTGTGCTGTCAAAAAGTGGATTGTCAACCATCAAATCAAGAGTACACAACGGTTAAAGTTCTGAGCTCACAAGTGGCCTGTCTCCGAGCTGACAAGAAACAGTTCACCGGGCTCTGTTTCGCCTTGCCTCTCGCATTCCCCCCGTGGCTGTGGAGGGATCCTAGCACAAAGGACCTGGTAAATTGTATCCCCCTATCAATCAAATGAATCGCAAAAAAACAGTTTGCAGATCTCGTGCGGACCAGAATTCGGTTAAGTGCGTATGAATTCGGTCACGTATCCTTTTTATTAGCTACGTGTTGTGTTATCCCTTAATGCTGCAGAAATTAAAGAACATTTAAGGGATCCATGTGAGAGGGTTAAGCGATTACACGACTGCATAATAAAGGAGTGAATCGATATGAGTGCTGCCAGCCAGTGGTGAGGTTTGGTGCTCCCTCCAGGCCATGGAGATACGGTATGATTTGGGATTCCGTGTTGGCCATCCTGCTGAGGCATTTGGAAATGTTTTACGAAGACGATACGTGTGCAAACTGTAAACCTGATACGGCATGAATGAACCCTGACATCGCTTAACCTAGCAAATGAAGAGGAATTGCTGAAAGGAAAAGGCCTTTGGGGGTTTTTTCGATTAAGATCCTAAAGGCGGCGGCGGCGGGTCCTGACGATAGGAACAGAAAGGTTGTCGGATATAAAATGATTAACAGGCGACCCCTGTTTCTCTTTGGTTGAGTAATTTAAGGTACGTACATAGTGTACAGTTGTCTGATTCAATAGGAGGCTACAAATCAAATTGACTAAATCGGAAACTTTGTGGAGACACGCAAATAATTTAGTCAAAGAAATGCTTATTGTTTGCCAAGGAGGCACTTCCTTGGCCTTTGCCTTCGCAGGGGCCTCATAGCGCGGATCAAGACGAGCTGTTCACCGCCGCGTCTACTTTAGTCATTTGTTGGTTGTGTAGGACGACGATGGAGAATTCAAGCTGCAAATCAATAAAGTCAGACAAGCCGACGAGCTGTCATGTGATTTCGAACATCAGTCGTGCAAAACTCACACGCCACTAGTAGAGGCAGAAGGCCGCCCGGAAGTGCGTCCCGGAGTCCGTACAACCGTTCTATTAGTCTAATCTGCTGACATTAACTTGATTGACAGAATATAGCGACCCGTCAATGGGACGTTTCCTGCTATTGAGACAGAAGCGGCTGAAATGGATCTGGCGTTGAATGAGGAGAAAACAGGTGGATGAGGAGAGCAGCATGGAGGAAGGCATCGACGTCTTGAACAGAGCGTCACAATGGGCATATATGACATGGAGGAAGGCAGGAACTTCACATACCTCGTCTACCCAGTAAGCAGTGCAAACAACAGCAGTACACACGGTGATCAAATGCAAAATAACTCTTGCCAATCGTTGTTTATTCCGACTTCGAACCGTCTCTCGAACGATCAAGCTGACATTACATTTTGGAGTCATTGGCCCCCTCTAGATCTAAGTTCTTCTGTGTGCAATCCTTTATTCGTGTTTGGTCTGATTTAATTGAGAGGAGATGATTCAATCAAGAACTGTTCGGCCTGTACCCCCGCCCGGCCTGTACACCATGAGCCTATTACTATTATCGTCGAGGTATATTGCACCGCGACCTTTAGATCTATTGTGGCCACTTCCACTCACATCCAGTTCTTGTCAGAGTTGTATTGATGGTTATGAGGTCCTATTGCGCGAAGGTGAAAGAGATTTATTCTGGAGTATTCTCTCTAAGCCAGTTTCAGCCAGTTTCAGAGAATGACAGCTTGTAGTGTCGAATCACTGCTACGACCGAACTTGGCGGTGGTCCGGTCACAACTGCCCTGAGACAAGATTGAACATACACACACGACAAAAAAGATAAAGGCTAAGCTGTACGTCATGAGCATTATGGCATATCGAAGAGCACCTCCCAAGCATATCATCAGTGTATCATAGTGTTGCCAATACACTACAGAGCTGGTTCTAGAGATTTCCAATCTTCCTCTTATATTTGGTGCCGGCTTAGATATCTTTGTTTTTTGTGGCGTAGTGCCTCACAAAATCCCAGTTCTGGAATTTCTTTTCAACGTGTTCTGCAATTTCATTATATTTTCCGCAAAACCTGCAGAGACCTTCTTATGATACCCCTAGCTTCCTTAGATGTCGCCTGAGTCAGCAGTCACTTGTGAGGAAGCCATGGGAAGGTTACGGCGGTTGTTCTTGCTCATCCTGGTACATGCTTCAAACCTCTCCCGGTTATGTGGACCCAAGAGTTTCTTGGCCTGCTTTATGCCATGAGCGCTGTTTTAGGTATCTGCCTGGTTCCGTTCTTCTAGTTCCCCGTTTCCTTTCTTTTTCCCTGAGGAGATAGTCCCCTGCAGCGCAGAATGATTCGGGGCGTATGAAAGTTTGAGTGGGCCATTTCATTGCCTTCTAATCCTGTATGGCCAGGTATCCAGCAGAGTTTACTCTGTTTCTTGTGTAGGCATTCCCACACAAGCTTGGCTTTGACAGGCTAGGAGTCTAGTGTCAAGACAGCGGCACGACTGTCTGTCATTATTGCTGTGATGCAGATGCATTGCTCTTGTCCTATTTGGTGCTGAGCTTAATGTTAAACTTCTAAATTGAAGTTCCAAATAACGTCATTCTTCGGAAGAGTGGTAGCCTTGTGACAAGTGCATCGAATTGTCTCAATGTAATGCACCTGCCTTTGCCATGATAAAGGCAAAGGAGTCAGCTCCAATAGCACATCCGTGGCAGTAGTTCTGCAAAATCCTCATGGCCTCTGGAATACAGAGGCATGCCAACCTATGAACTTTGTTGAGTGTCTTTCTTGCGCTGGTCAGGTTGGTTCTTTTGGACCATACTTTTGAGCTTAGTTAGTATTTCACAGATCCAACGTCTAGGGTGGCTGTGTCATGAGAGCGCATGGACAACTTAGCGCCGGCCCGAAAAGCCTTCGACACGGAACCTGTGGTATATTGCAATAGAAGACGGCCATCTCAGTCAACGTCGTCCGCGTAACTACAGACAGCTAGCCTGAGATTGCTTTAACTGGCAACTGCAACAAAGAAAAATAATTCTTCAAAAAAAACCACAAAATTTTCGCAAGACCCGCCACAGTTTATGTTGAATTGATGTTAAGAGAGACAGACAGGCACCCAGACGAGCGACCGCGACGCGGACTTGCAAGTTGGTGCTGCGGACAGACCCTACTCACGTTTGAAGCAGCTGAAGATGCGCCCAAACAGGCCACGTCCTGGTAAGACATGAAGCAAATTGATGCACCCAACTGGAATCATTTATGCAGGGTATCGAGCTAGCTGAAGAATAGAAGACCCATCTCTACTCCGGACAGTAGCACCACATTAAGACAAAGAAGTGAATTTGTGGCAAAGTTTGGTACCAAGCAACTGCGTGAGATAGTCTCCATCGGAAGCCTCAATCAACTAGGGCGAGCATAACGCGTAATGGAAAAGTTCGATTTCAAGGTTGACTATTTCCTGAGACGTCGCCTGAAGACAAATCACCCCCTTATCCACTGAACTCATGCCTCAAAATGAAGCGCGTTTTTTTTTTATTGACATTCAAAATTTCATCCAAAAAACATCGATTTCATCTCAAACAGATATTCAAAGGCAAACTTTCTTGACAGCTTTAGGAAAGATCACATTTCGCCCGACTGAAGGCAACCGTTAGAAGCACATCCCGTGGTGAAATCCTCAAACAACAAAAGTCCATTTTAAAATTTCCTGACTGAATCATCCTCGACAAAGTTCCAGCAACAGCAAGAAATTACCCGAAGACAGTTTCTTTTTGTTCGAAAGCAAACGACACAACAAATTAAATATTTGATAAAATTATTGCCACTTACTTGTATTTACAACAACTACAGCCGACCAGCATGGCATCGCCATCACCATCACCATCGTCGTCCAACCCAATTTGTAGTTCAAAGGATATCACAGACGAGTGAGCTAGGCAACCCAACCAATTCCCATCGAAGAGTGGAAACGCAAATCCCCTTAACAACCCCATAATCCCTAGTCCATTCCCAGCCAACCCGCTGAGAAATAATTGCCCCTAAGATAATGCTGGAATCAGGATGAATAAATAAAACCAAATAAATGTAGCTAATCCTCCTGGAGGGGGGATCCCGAGTCGACGAGGATGAAGACGCGACGATGGCGACGACAACAACGTGGATGGTGTCATAAAACCATTTTCTTCGGAACTGATAAACGCAATTTAAAACGTATCGAGCTCGTTGTGGCGTAACGTAACTCAGGGCTCACCCGATGGGGCACTTACACGACGGGTTGCCAATTTATTGAGAGAGTCCCTTTTGCTCGCAACAGGATCTTACCCAATTTTTTTCTTTTTCCGCTTTCTTCTAATCTTTATCTACACTTCTGTTGGTTTTTCTGTCCTCTGCTTCGCATTCTCTTAGTTCGCACTTTCTTTCAGTGCCGACGGTCCCCGGACCAGAGAGCCATGGAGCGTGTGTCTGGGCCCTGAACCAACTCGCCATGCACTGTTGGGCTTTGTTGTCTGAGCATTTTCATTTGGAAAACAAGTTAGAGCACTCCATGAATTCGATCAATATTTGCCTAAGAACCTGTGAACTTGACGTTGTCGATTAGACATAACCCCACCGAATGTGTCGCAGCCCACCCAAGCCACCCAAGGGGATGATTTGAAGAATTACAACCGTGCCTGTGCGCGTTTGTTTGCTTATCATTGTTTCACTGTTTCACTGGTCATTAAATCGAATTCGATGGCTTTGCGGCTTCGGGTGGGGATGATGGAACCGTGGAACTGTAGAAGAACACCCCCCATCCGTCATCCCAACACGCTTCTTCCGTGACACACAAATAGGTGAACTTTGCAGTTCAATGGAGTTCACCGGAACGTGTTCGAATTTCCTAATTCAATTAATTGATAACGACCCGGTTCCTGGGGCTGGTCTCCACCTCCAGTCGAATGCGCGGTGGTGGCTTCAAACCGGTGTCGACCCGGCATCTAGCATAGGCCAGTGATTTCAAGGAATACAACAGAGGCGGCGGACAAACCGGATCTATACGTTCCCTTTAAAAATGCCATTCTTCCGGGATTATGATGGGGAGGCCGGATTGGATGGATGGAGTTACGGCCAACAAATCTTTTCGGAACTGTTCATGCGAGAGGTTCGGTTTCCCCACCGGTCTCTGGCCGCACGGCCCCCGGCAGTGAATATTCGTCACTATTGCGTGTAAGGTGGCTATAAATTTGAACACAAACTTTCGACATTGAAGGCGGAAGTGGAAGCGAAAGAAGGAACGAGAAACGAGGCAGAAACTCAAGGGAGGACCCTTCCACCGCTGCTGTGCTGTGGCGCCTCTGCCTCTGGGTGGGTTGCTCTGCTGCTGTGGGCGCTCCTTTTCGATCTGTATGGAAATTTGTGCAGGTACAGAAAACTGTATTTCTTCGTGTGTATGTGTGTGCACACTCGGTCGGGTGGGGGTTGCTGGAAGGGGGCGGTGGATAAGAGTTGTCAGAATGGTTTACGACGTAGTTTCTGAAAGTAATATTGCGTCATTAATGAGCATTAGCTAGTCTGCACATAATTGTGAGGATTTTCCCGACTGATATGATAGAGCTCCTCTGGCTATATTATGTGTGTGCACACATGTGCTTTGGGGCTCTTGATCGTAAGGATAATGAGCTATTTGCACTGAATGGATGTCTGACATTATGGCTTCCTCGTTGAGATGAAAAATTTAGATGGCATGTCATCTGTCAGAGGAGGTAATTGCGTTTTGAGAGAGCCGTCAAAATAGTTGGCCGACAAGATAAGTTAAAGAGAGCAGCTGTGGAACAAATGTGGGACAAATGTTTGTTTTATCTTCTTTTTCGACCGCGAAGGATGCTTAAGTTTTAGGTATCATAGACAGCTAATGTATGCTAGTGGCGAGAGATTATCGACTGTCTAGGGCAATTAGTTTGAAAACCACAAATTATATGCTTATGGACTGGATTGGGGGTGCATATGTAACGTTAACAAAGCGATTGTGACTTGATTTTGTGGCTGACTTGTCAGTTCATTTTAATGATCTGAACCCTTTGAAATATGGACATTTGACTTAGAACTGGACATGGATAAAATAAAACAAAAAGTACTCATGGGACACATGTCCCTCAATAATCTACTGTATGCTCATCAATCTGGCTTTCAAGCTAATCATAGTTGTGCCTCAGCTAAGGATAAACTGCTCGAAGTTTTAGCACAATTTGTTGTGAAGGATTAGGTGTCCTGTCTCCATCTAGTGGACATAGATTTTTGATTATGTACACCATAACGACGACGTTTTTCTGTCACCTCCCATCAAAAAGTGAATTCTTAAATTCAAGTTTTAGTGTTGCCAATGGTTGAGGCAACACATTCTGCAGATCTGTGTCTTCAAGTGGGATCAATTTCCATTCGGTGGTTGTATTTGCTAATTTTTGTAATTTAAAGATGCCTTTGGTGCAGAACTCGGGGATGGTGGAGCGCGCATTTGCTAAAAAGGGAAATGCAAACGTTTCGTTTTCTTAAAAACGGATTTCTGGGTATGTTTGGATGTCTAATGATGATGCACTCAAATTGTTGGTTCGTTGTAATGTTAACATGACGTCGAACGGGTGGCAAATGTGACATAAAGAGAATACAAATTTGTTAAAGGGATGCATATTTTTGGTTGACACGACTAAGAGTATAAGGTGGAGTACCTTTCTTCGAAAACAGAACAAATTCAATTACAGTGAAAAGCGATTCACTTATTGAGTAATTTTTTTATTCTTTAGGCACTTCTGGATGAACGTCATCATCCGGCATGGGACCGAAACATGGCATTCCACAGGGTTGAATATTAACTTCAATTCTATTCAATTTTATTAGTATTCATCAACAGTCTTCTGGTAGTGTGTAGGCATTTATTAGTACATTTAACTGCGGACGGTGTTCGATTACCTTACCTTTATAATGAAAGATGCCTATAATGGATAATTTTCTAAACAAATTTTCCGGATTTGATGTCTCCTCCCGCAGAAATAACTCCATTTGCGACAAATCACCCAGTCTTGGTGGTCAGTTCACACATAACGTGGAATAACTCGTTAGCTAGTTAGCGATGAGATCCAATATCCGCCTTCAATTCCTGAGTGAGCTCAACTTGAGGGGTTAAGCCACTCTAGAGGCCGAAAGATAGGCTTTTCTATGATTTTTTTTTCAAATTTTTCTTTCAGAAAAGCTATAATTTCAAAATGGCGGCTGTGCAGCGTTCTTCCGATGACGATTCTGTTTTTACGATCTGACAATCAGCTCATCTTATTTTATTTAATTACAATAAACCATTTCTTCGATTTTATATAATAACTGCTATAGAAGTACGTACCTAGGTGTTTTTAATTAATCAATCCTGTTTTTTTCGTTCATTAGTTTGAGAGCCACCGCTCAATGTGCAATTCAGAGATTTGATATATTATAAAATTTCATATTATATTCTTCCACTTAAATAGGTCTAAAAAGAGCGTAATTTTAAATAATTATTTTAAGTAAAGGGAAGGAACAACAAAAACCCTTTATTTAAGGAAAATAATAAAAATAAATAAATAATACATAAACAGTTAAGTAAATAAAAAAATAAATAAATACATAAATAAGTAAATAAATAAATAATAATGCTTTAATATACTAACTTCATTTTAGTCAAATTCCAAAGTAAAAAGTGAAAAACCAGCTTATTTTAATCAGATAATTGTTGGTAAATTAAATCAAATGACGGGCTTATTTGCAATAACGTTATAAGTCACAAAAGCAAAATATGGATGAAATGGGATTCAGCGAATTAAAAACATACAAAGTAGGGTGATAAACAGCTTAACTTCTAACTATTTTTAATAAATGGAAAAAATAACGAGGTGCATTTAAAAAAAGAATGGCTTATCCCATTCATCCATAAATATATCCTTTCCTGTTTCGATAAAATCCCTTTATTCATTGTCACGAAAAAAAAATGTAAATACTTTCTATGTGAGTGCGAAAGTAAAAGTATTGTCGGCTATTGCATTAGTGAGGGGAATGCAACTAAAATCTCATTTGTTTGAAAATGTGTAAAAACATATGTCGACATCCTACGCAAGTACGTAGGACACGTAGGATGGGCAACGTATTTTTCATGATATATTCAATATTCCAAAATTTCAAATCGTAATGTGTGCTGCCAACTTATGTTATGTTAGGTTAGGCTGAAGTGCCTGACTGTAGCGCAAGGATAACAGCCACACTTAGGCCAAGTATAGGCCCATTGTGTTACCACGCGGATCTTTCGGTACCTATTCCGCAAAACAATCAGCACGTTTAATAAAGCGAAGAAGGCTGATTCTAATATTGCTCAGTTCAGCCGGTTAGATTATAGAGAAGAGGGCCCCCAGGAAGTCTGAACCTACGGGACGAGAGAGCACTGCAGCTGCATAGCAAGTGTTCAAATGGTTTCTTCTTCGTCCTCGGTTATGCAACTTCTACAAAAATCATCGTTAGGAGGGCGCTTGTCTAGAGGCGTAAGTTCCGACGGCACAATGCCCTGTTAGAGCGCCAATAAGAGATCTGAGATTTGGCCTGCTTAATCTGATCAAGCTAAGCGATCGTTTGGTGTCGATCATAGGCCAGAGTTGTTTGGTGATGAAGCATCCGGTGCCTGATGTCCATCCGCGGTTTGTTTGAGCAAGCGTTTCAAGTTTTAGCTGATGGAAAGAGCACAGAGTTTGTGCACTTCCTAGAGTTCGTCTGCTTCACATTTCTCTTGAATGTCACAGTGTCCCGGCACCCACATTAGGTGGATGTTAAAGTACTTGGCCATCTCGTTAAGAGATAGGCGGCAATTAAGGGAAGTCTTGAAGTTGAAAGTGACAGAGTCCAAAGATTTGATCGCTGCCTGGCTGTCGGAACAGATGACGATATCTGTGCTTGATACTACATTGTTTTTTACCCATGACAGAGCTTCCTTAATCGCTATAGTTTCAGCTTGAAAGACGCTACAGTGATTAGGTAGACGTAGGGAGAGCTGGATGTTCAGATCCTTGGAATAGACGCCAGCCCCCACACCTGCATCGATCTTCTATCCATCTGTGAATATTCGCAGAGGACCGTCCAGCGTCTGGTTACAAGATCTGGGTGGTATGCTGATTGAGAAATTTTTCTCGAAGAGATGTTTGGTCATAGTGAGGTCTGCAGGTATGGGTGTGGAGCTATACCTGCGTAGGATCATTGAATGTCAAGACTGAAGTTCTTTCCATCTGTTCAGCGATCATAATCTGATCGAAAACTTCGGAAAACAGAAAAAAAGAATAGGTCCAGTCAGATTTCAACACAGACATGTAAAAAGAGTGAGCAACGCACCAATCCACTCCGCTACCGAACCCGATAACTTTGAAGGTATCCGCATCGTTATGCGTAAAATGCAACGTACTTCTCAATATACAACCGGGTATGGAATGAACGACGATACGCTGAATGTTGTTGAACACCTTCTCTTTCTGGCTGAATTTGTGTGGTATGTGCATTTGATTTTCTTCGGTGCGCTAATGTTAAGAGAACATCAAAATGTATGCATTCTTGTTGATTCGATTGAGAATTAATTCTTTTGCCAGCCAAGCGAAGGCGCAAAGGAGGACCGTTGAATGTGCACTTGATAAAGGCGAAAAACAAGTGGTATAGATTATTTGTCATATGAGTAGAAAGAGTTTCGTAGTTTTTAACTCTGTACGCGAATTCAGTGAGCTAAGGTTACGAGAACACCATTAAAAGCTATGTAAAGTTGCAAAATATACACAAATGCACACCTGCACACCAGTAAACGTCACTTCTGACGGCATTTCTTTAGAGAGTGAATTACTGATGAATGAAACATGAGACATCTATAGCAAAGCCTGGCTCGTCAAATTTGTTTTACAACCATAGTGAGCTCAGATGGACGATTTCGGGATTGGATGGTAGCAATGCGTGAATTGTGTCCTTTAGAGAATCATCATTTCTGTAGGTATTATGCAAATTTAACAGGTATCCACTTGTTCAGCTCAACTCCAGCTGGGAAAGTTCAGCAAGCAACAATACAATTTTACCTTTAGTACCGTTAGATGGACGATCATGCCAAACATAATCTGGTCGTCATGCGAGAAACGTATATACTATGAAATCAGTATTTTTCTAGTGGCTTTTCACAATACAATAGACGCTCGATATAGTGGACTAATAAAAACCGGGACTGCTCACTGCAACGAGCGTGGATTCCTTGAAGAAAATTGCATCAAAATGGGGACGGACATCAGCAAAAATAGAATATAACGAAAATTTTCCTATAAAGCTAGACAATATTTATAAAAAACACAGACAATTCATAAAAAAATACAATACATGGACTTAGGAAACAAATCAACAACAGACGTACGAGTAATATGTGCTAAAGGAGTTCGCTTGCGTTTTCTTTGAACTTATGTCAATTAATATCGCCTTTTCTTACAACATTTTAAGGACCACCTGTGTATTGTACTTTATTATTAGACGCCCAACGCTTTCTCAAATAACTGGACAGCATCTCTAGAAGACACTGAACTACATCTGGTTGTTGTAATTTTTCGCTTTCGTTTTTGTCTTCTTCAACATCTGAAGATACTTGATCTTCGTTCATCGGCTGCCTTGTGCGCTAGTCTTGTTATATGGTTTAGCACTTGAGCCACTAAGTTAGCATTCGAATGTTAAATTGTTGCGAAGTTTACTGGAGATTTTTCGTCTTCATGCTCAAATCATGTTTCGGGTTTTCTAAAAAACAAAAGGACGCTTCCTAACATTTCGCATTCACTAAAACTTCTAATTTACCGACAAGAAGAAAAACGTCTACTTCGAGTACTTCTGGAACGAATAGAGTATAGAAGTAGTCCTTAAAACTTGCTGGGGTCATGCAGGCCGCTTCTGAGTTCCTGCAATGCACAGACAAAGACATATTTCTAAGTAAACGAGGTCTGTGCTTTTCTTTTGACAAATAGCTTCACTTTGTGCTGACCTGTGGCATTGTGGTGAACTGGACAGACTAAATATATGATTGTTCATTGGCTTGTTTCGTACATTTGGAGCGAAGTCTTGCGAATTTTGTGTGTGCACTTGATTTTTTCCAGGCGTTCGACACTTTTCCTAGGCATTTAGAAAAAAGCAATACTTTTTTGTCGTGTTTGACCAATAAATGTTAAGATTGTTGTACAATTTCGTCTACCACCACAACGGAAAGGAGCTTTTCACCTTTGCCACGGATAAAGACTTCAAATAGAGGAACGATTTTGGAAGATCGACATTCTTCATTGTCAATTGAAAGGTAGTTCTTGATTTTGATTTTTTGATAAGGTGATTGAAGAATTCACAAAAAAAAAATTTGAAGAATTGACTTAAACTATAAAAAAATATAATCTTTCAACTTATTGTTGTTTTTTGTAATTAAGATTATTTTCATGAAAAATTAGTGACTATTATTTGTAAAATTAAAGCAAAATTTAAGAGCTAATTTGTCGCACACCTATCTTAATACCCCACTCGACGCCACTGCTTCATACAGTTCAAAGAAAATATAAAACAATGTATTCACTATAGTGAGGTTTTGTTTGTTCACTATTTAGAATAACCCGTTTAAAATACATAAAATACATACGAGAAAATACATCACACTTTGCTTTTAAACAAGCTAAAGTCTTTGGGATTACATTCGTCAATGTAAGAGTGGTTTTCCAATTACTTAGAGGACAGGAAGCAATTGGTAAAGATCGATAGTTTTCGATCTCGAGTAATAAAAGTTACATCGGGCGTTCCACAAGGTAGCCATGTGGG
Source organism: Eristalis tenax (assembly GCA_905231855.2). Classification (NCBI taxonomy): domain Eukaryota; kingdom Metazoa; phylum Arthropoda; class Insecta; order Diptera; family Syrphidae; genus Eristalis; species Eristalis tenax. Next base: position 129,942,061 of record HG993124.1, read on the forward strand.
GCCATTACTCGTTCTTTTGTTCATAAACGATGTTCACGAAATTTTCAAATATTGTAAAATTTTAACATTCGCAGACGACTTTAAATTGTATTTATCTATAAGCAGTTCAACGGATTGCAATAATTTCCAATTGGATAGCGATGCACTAGTGGAATGGTGCAAGCGCAATGGACTAGAGCTGAATATTCAAAAATGTAATATCTTTACGGCATATCGAATTACATCCCCGATTGTCTATTATTATTTCATAAATGATCATAGACTTAGTCGCCTAGAAGAGGTTAAAGATCTGGGTGTAATTTTTGATACTAAATAAAATTATAAAGTAATTTAAATTAAAAAGTCTAACGCTATGTTAGGTTTTCTGAAAAGAAATATTAGAGATTTTCGGGATATAACTAGTCTTAAGTCCATCTATTGTTCGTTAGTTAGACCATATTTAGAATATTCTTCCATCATTTGGGATTTCCCATATGATACACAAGAACTCAGATTCGAAAGAGTACAAAAAAATTTCACGAGATATGCTGTCCGTAAATTATATTCCTTCGAAGAACTCCCTAGTTATGACGATAGATTTAAAAAAATAGGCTTGCAAACCTTAAGTTTCAGGCGTAAGTCAGCGTCAGCCATGTTCATCCGCGACATTATTAAATTCCGTGTAAATTCACCAGATTTTCTCATGAATATACATGCTCCCCAAAGATCTCTTCGCTGTTGTAATGCACGTATTACAAGGTGTATATATATATAATAAATTTATTTTACCTTGTCTCGATCGGAGTTTAAAAAACTTATCCATGCACTATTCTTCAATTAAAACTGTTTATTAGATGTAATCTATGGGATGCAAAATCGGTAGATGATCCTTAGTCGCGCAGCAAAAATCTGCGACACTGAGACTTAACACTTAGAGAACGTAGTGTTTTGTGTGCTCTGTGATGGAAAAAAAAAACCAAGAATAAAATATTGTGTGTTCACTATATTGGAGTGTTCAATATAGCGATGTTCACTATATCGAGCGTCCACTGTATTAACACAATCAGTGTTTCCTGAGCTTTCGATGCGGACGGACTTAACATAACCGTATACAGTCTCGAACGACGGTTCAATTTGAGGAAATGGCGATATCAATTTCGTCCCACGAATCTGTGTGAATTGGTGAATTGCCTACTTTTCGTTAAATACTAAACATTCCTCAATACTCAATCCATAACAAATCGATCATGGCTAATGTACAATATTTTAGACCTTCACTTCCTTCCTTCGCTTGTCAGAAGAGCTTACTTTCAACCCCTTGTCCAAATTAATTAACTGCTTAGTTGAACCACTCACAATAATTTCTTCGGCTTTGTCACTGGGTTCAATTCAGCTTCGACCAACCTTGCTCCCTTTCAAAGTTTTCAGTTCCCGTCGCCACTTTTTATTTTATTTTTCGGTCTTTCGACACTAACTTCAAACAATTCACCTCCTGTCTCTCGAGATCGAACAAAACAAAAACACACTCACCCACTCACACACTTATCCACTCAGCACACGCAACAACACAAAATCAATTCGTTTATCTAATAGATTTCTCACTCCTGAATGTGCTCAATGTCGCCCTTCCTCCCCATCAGTTAGACTGCCTGTGCACCTGAGTTTCTGAAACGCCCCTCAGAAGTAACTACTAGTCGGCGCCGTCATAAAAAGCGACTTCTCAAGTGGAAAATATCCCACATGGCCAACAGAAATAATTCTGTAATGCATTACGTTTATGGTCGAGAGTTTTATCTCTCCAAAGCACACACACACACCACAGCCAGATACCGAGCCGGGGGTTAGGGAAGAGTGAGAGGGCACTAACCCCTTTTATGGGGTGAATTGCTGTGTGCGCTTTGTAGTTGAAGCAGGGGTGGCAGTAGGCGAGACAATAGCCAGTCCACCGACACTCTACGTTTGGCATTGCTGAACCACAAAAACATGTCCCCGCTCGTGTTCTCCACCTTTTAATTTGACGCTGCCCTCAGAACGCCCAAACCATAGCAGACCACGTACACAAAACACACATAGATTCATCGACCACGGGCCCCTTCTACCCCTCACCACATCATCCTTTGTGCAGCGCCACTATTGGGACTAGTGAAACTGTGCACAACTTTTACAGTCGACGGCGCTGTATGTCCACGTTCACCTCTGAATCATCTCGTGCTCTCGCAATCAGGAGACCTTTGGGTGTCAGCAAAAGTTTCCTTCGGGGTGTGCTCAGCTCCGCAGTCTGTGTCCGTGTCCGTGTCCGTGTCTTTGAACAGCGACGAAAACGAAGCCAAACTAAACAAGGGTCTTTAGCTGCATTCGGGAGTGTGGTGCACGTGACCCCTGTCTAGCTATTGCCAAACCAGATGAGATCCCTTGACTTTGTTCCGCTGGAAATTCACTTTAACGAAGCGACTGACAACCGGAACACGGCACACAGACTGCAGATGACTCTGTGACTCTATGACTCTATGACTGTGTCTCTGCTCGGTTTCGAGTCAAAGTTCTTTTTTGTTTCTCCGATGGGAATATAAGTCATGCGAGAAATGTTTTTCAAGCTTAAACAAAGAAAAAAAAATAAACAAAAATGCATTCATTTCATAACGCACACGATAGCGAAAGAGATATTCCCAGAAAATGCTCGGGTATTCGTACGGAGCTATATGCGCCTCATGCCGAGGATAATGCTCTCTCGGTGTCAGGTGCGGTGTTCGGTTTCAGTGAAAATGCGGAGAGAGAAAAAATATGCAACATTAAAGCCAGCTTGAATCGCTTTAAATGAAAGCAAAACCACCTGGCTGCGGTTCTGTTCAAGCACTTTATGAACCAGTGAGTATCTGGAACAATGCACATACAGTCACTTTGTCAGGCTGCCGGCGGATAGGTTATGTACTTGTATTTAATTTCTGCAAAACCCAGTTCAGCCCTGACTACTGCGACGCACACATTTTCGATCCTAGTGATAAAGTGGGAGTTGCATCTTTATGGGGCAATTCAAAGGACATGTGTGTTCACTATTTCGTTCTCAAGTTTCGAGCAAAACTTCTGCCCTGCATGTGCGTGAAAAGTTGCAAAGTTCAAGTTAGTTCGTTTGTTTCGCAGATCGGATCGTCGCAGGTGGTGCCGTGTTGACAGACGGTACAGTTGGCTGGCGTTGGGAGTTTTCTTGAGGTTAGATACGCTGTGTTTCTGAAACTTTCTTAGAGGCTCTCTGTTGGAATCCGATCATGGGAGAGTGGAATTGTTTCCCACGCCTCATGGGACTGTGAATCTATTTGTTAGGTTTGTGTGCTCTGGATTTTCAAGAGTTCCATGGAAATGGATGAACTGGAGAATTGGAAGCATGCGGAAGGGGAAGATGCGTGGATGCCCGTGAGTGGAGAACCAGCTTAAGAACAGAAAGGGAAGACTCATGGCGAGATACATGAAAATACATATTCTTCTTAGAAGAGGTCGAAGGGCAATCAGATCCTTTTCACCGACCCGTGTTTACGCACTTAAGGAGATTTATTATGCTCGGTTTTCCAAACATAACTTGAAGCGACAACCACTACTTTGGCACACTCCAGACACTTTGATCTCCTCTCTCATTCGATGTGTTTTGAGAAAAGTCAGAACTTTCCTGGAACCAGTGTTTATCGCGGTCACACTTGTCGGCGTTGGTTTACACATTTTTGTTCAGGAGCAAGGTCTAGACATGCTCATCCAGATCGCTCTGAACGTCCACCCGCCATAGACGCCATAGCACTTACAAATGCCTGTCGATGATTTGATAAGAAGTATGCACCAACTCATCTGTAAAATATGGTCGGAGGAAAGCACGCCCGACGAATGGAACCTCAGCATTGTTTGTTCCTGAACTGTCCCAACTATAGAGGCATCAGCCTTCTGAACATCGCATACAAGATACCATCTGCCGCGTTGAGTTTTACCGCCCGTTTCAACTGGTAATGAAAAACATGCTTTTAGCAATGTTAATGTTAATTGGGATCTGATCGGTTACACTTAACAAATGCTTTAAACGGCCCATACACGGTCAATATTATTATCCTTTCGTTCTACAATGATGCAAGCATATTGCATACTAATTCATATCACGAATAAATTATCGTCGAGAAGATGACTCTAGATGTTCATTTTTTGTTCTCGTCTGTGCTTGCCCCCATGTGCAATATCGCCCATACACGATCAAAATGTTTAAAGTTGCACAAAATTGTTTTGATTGCAATACCATCAGGCCTCTCCAGTTGGCATGATCTTCTGCCAGCTGCCTTCAATTACGCACGCTAGGTTGCCTGAGCTCCTTCTCCACTTGTGCTACTTTTCATCGGTTTCATGGGACTATGTTGCCTATTCCTGGCGCGAAGTAGAATATTTGAACGATCTCGAATATAATAATACGGGTGGCGCTACAGCCCGTACAGGGCCAGGGCCTAGCTTCTCAGCAACCACACATGTTGTGCGTGCCATTGTTCTCTCACGAGTGGAAGGGACATATAGTGTTATGGCGACGGCCTATTTCATAAGCCTTTTCTAGACAATGCGTACTCGTTGGACATTGTCAGCGATGCGAAAGAAGTGAGGCCGTGATTATTTTTTTGCTCGTACCGAGAATTGAACTTAGGCTCAGAGTGCTCAGAGGTCGAAACAGAACCGAGAATCGAACTTAGGCTCAAAGTGCTCAGGAGTCGAAACACAACCAAGAATCGAACTAAGGCTCAAAGTGCTCAGGGGTCGAAACACAACCCATATTGTGCAGTAATGGTGAACGTGTATGGACCGAATTTAGATCTCATCTTGCTAACATTTACGCCAGAAGCGGAGTATTACAGAGATTACTTCTTAAAATGTTTGGGAACCATTTTTATTATTTGGTGGAAAAAAAAACCGTCAAAAATTCGTCGATCAGCTAAGGGTCAATCAGTTGTGAAGTTGGCCATCTCTATAATACAGTGAGACCCCCTAATTGAGACACTCTGTAATTGGGACACCTCCGAATTCACTTATATGAAAAACCTCTGCAAACGGAGCACCTTTGAATTGAAACATGGGCCAACGATTTTGGTAGAAAAAAAATTTCGTTGCCTGAAAGACAACCTCTAAATTGGAACACAAAATAAATTTTCTTACGTTTTCTTTGTTTAAAAAAAAAACTATTTTCAACCGTCCACTTTATTGTACGATAAAGAACGGATTCTAAAAACGATGGTTACAATTATTTATAGGCAAATTGATGTCGGCAAATTGTTGACTCGGTACTTCTGCAGGTGCTGCGGATGCTATTGGAGTGGGGTGCTTCTAGGAAAACGATCTGTGAATTGGATAGAGGGCGTAGATTGGATTGGGTGCGGTCTTGGAATGTGAGCAGCGGATGCTGTTATTTGGCTTCAGGGAATTGCTGCTGGGATCTGCTTGGAGTTCATCATTTGGATTGTTTATGCTAGTGCTTACAGAATGTTGACATTTGGGAAGCTATGAATAAATTGATCGAAAGCATCCAGCGACACATACGCTGGTAATAGAGATTCAGCGTATTCGTTGTTAACTTACACGTACATGCCAAAAATATTCGATGTCATGAAAATTCGATTTCCCGGAATGTCAGAAATGAAAGGATCTTATTCTGTTGACATTTGGGATGTTATGAATAAATTGATCGAAAGCATCCGGCGTATGTGTAGCTGGTAATACAGATTCAGCGTATTCGTTGTTAACTTACACATTATGTCAAAAATATTCGATGCCACGAAAATTCCGCCAAAAATCCCGGATCCTATTCTGTTGATGCCACCAAGCACTCAATTCATTTTAGTAGTGTTTCTTACATTTAACATTTCAAGGACATTTTATTTCAGAGGTATCTATAATTGGGACAGAATGATATTTGGCCCAATTTTGAGGTCCTCTCCGATCGGTCCAAATTGGTTTGCATTTTCTTAGACCCTTGGAGGGCCCCATTCAGGAGGTTTCACTGTACTTCATTTCTGATTTACACTTTATTGTATTCAAACAATCTGCCACTTCGAAAGACACAAATAAATTTCATAAATGTCTACATAAGTTGAAGCTTCTTCTGATGTGATTTTGAATTCACAGAAGCCGGTCGGTTTGCCTTCATGGAATTTTTAGAAACAGAAACAGAGAACAGAGCTTGCAGATAAGTAAATACGAAATAAATAGCTATTGTGCAAAATCCTGAACATGACTGAACATGTGTGGTTATTTTGTTCTGAAAATCTGAAAATCCTCTCATATATGTACCTTATGTACGTACGAAATGACGTGAGTTGTCGTTTCTCCAAACTGCTTCCGTTCAATAGAGCACTTTCGTAGAAGCCATCATTGTGTCATGTGACGTGAGCACCACTCAAATCTATTCATATCACATCTGTCATCTGTCGCCCACAACGCTTGATTGAACTCCGAACACACAATCACTTGGAACAATTTAAATGTCAAAGTGCCTCATCTCTGTGTACGTGCCAAGATGTGTACCTGCTCCGTTTGCAATTCAAAAATTTGCTACGCAACCTATCATCATGCCATTTCAAAGCATTTCAGCTGCACAAAACTTCTTAGACCTCAAAGTGTCCCCCTCCCAGTCTGACGTCCGCAAAATTAATCGAATCTGTTAAGCAGATTGAAAGTGAGTAGATACCTCAAAGGAACACCATGCCTAACGCCTTGAAGATCAAACTTTCATCTCCCATTAAATGAATAATTAAAATATTCTCTAAACTTCCACCTGCCAGCTGCTGCTGGCTGTAGACGTTCATAATTTCCATATTTTTTTTCATTTCTCTGTTCTTTGGGTTCGCTCGTGATTATCCTACTGCGCCTCGAAATGATTAGCCTTTCCGTTCCACCCGGCCCGTAGAACACCACAAAAAAACGACACAACATTTCGACGGTGTCCTGACATCATTCCCTCTTTTTTTAATTAACAACAACAAAACAGCAACAGCAAAAAAAGGATACCATTAATTTTCTTTTATTTTTAATGAGCTTCAAATACCTGAAGCTATCATCAGGAAAATGACGGAAGCCCCAAAGTCCGCTGCTCTCCTCTGGCCCCTACGCTGTTTATAAGTGTCCCGTGAAAATCCAGCCCCATTTCAATTCTAAGAGAAAATGAAAAACACAAAAAAAGAATGCAAACGAGCGGCAACAACAGCATCAGTCTGCTCACAAAGGCAAACCACCATCACAGCTAATAATGACAAACAGAACTCCTCGGCACCATTCAGCGTGCCATTCAGCTGGCTGAATAGGGCTTTCTCGCGCCCTCTTTGCTGGGAATGTTCAATTTAATGTTATTTAGTTTTTTTCTTTTTATTTTTTGTGTGTTGTTTCATTTTCATTTTTTGGCAAGAGGACCAACCGCACCGAATTGTGTTTATCCCAAGTCTTTTTGCACTCTCAGTGAATTCCGACATTTGTGACAGGGATACGTGCCAAGACTGGCGATAGACTCTCAAAACCCAACACCCTGCACCCCAGCAAGTCACATTCGTTTTATTTATCTATTTTTTTTTTTGTTCGCTCTGCACACGGGGGGAGGTATGTATAAAGTTATTTTAGAACGACGACGCCCAAAACCCAGCTGAACACACGAAATAAAATGAAATTTCGAAACGTTCCGTTCCCTGTAGCCCCTGAAACGAAACAAGAAACAAAAAGAAAAAGATTAAAGCAAAGGATAGACGATGTGTACGAGGACTTGCTGCTGCGACTTGTACGTGAACGTGAACATACGGCATCCCATGTCTCGCTGAAGGACACCTATCCCTATCCCAATCCCAATCCCCAGTGAGTTGGGCACCCCCACTCTGCGCTGGCATGTGTGAAAGATTTATGATGCTCTTGTCGCAATGACATTTGCATCCATTTCGTAAATTATGTGATTATAATTTATTTGCTTAGATTACGTTAATAGATATTAGATGGTGCAGATCTTGAGAGGGTTCCTTTCATGGATGGAAATTTATTCAGGTTCCGCTGAAAAGGTTTACTGCCTAGCACAATAGTTTCCTGAAAAGATGGCATATCTCAAGATCGGCGGGAGTGTGCCGGAGCGGGGGGAGTTGAGAGTTTCGGATTAAAAGGCACCCGATGTCGACTCATCTGAGATGGCAACACAATACACAATGGAATAATGAAAGCTCCTTCGACATCGACTTCCGGCTCGAGTGGAGACATTTTGCAATCTGAAGAATCCCAAACAAAAGTGAATCGTACGTGTATTCGCCTTCTTTCCCAAATGACTTTTGTGCCTCAAGCATCCTTAATCTTCGCGAGGAGGTGGAGCGGAACGTGAAACTTCTTTACATTATATTACAAGTCACTCTTGCTTAACTGATTCGAGTGGGCGAGCATGCTTTAGTGACTAACACAATTTTTGGCACCCGATCCGGGATGGTAGTGGAAGTGCATTTCTTGGAGGTTTGCTGAGCGGCGGGACATGGTTTTTTTTATTGAATAAGTCGAACAATTTTTTCAGAAAACTGTCGAAAGACTTGTTGGGTCAGCACGACAATGCCCGCGTGATATCTTCTCAACACTAGCGTTGGTCCTGATCGAGGATAAACTCGAGCCAACCATAATAGCCGAGTAGACTAGAGAAAGAGAACAAAAGACGCATTTGTGTCATGATCTGGTCATTCCATCGCACGCTTTAGAAGGTCATTTGGCAGAGCACATCCAATGACCAATCCTATCCCATGCGCATCCAACGCAGACTTAAAAAGAGTGGACGCAGAAGGAAGAGTGGACCGAGTTCCTGAACTCGTTTGTTGGTGAACGCAAAAAGTCTTAAGATGTTATCAAATACAGGATGGAAGGGAAAGGCTATTTCAGTGGTTCGGGTGCGAAATTGGGGATGTGCAAATGGGAGGGACCTTCCAATTTTTGACAGGTGATCCGTCGCATAATCTTTGTAGAGCTCCAGCTCCTATGCGGCTATTCTGAATTCGACGACTCCTGTTAGATAGACTACACTTATGTTTTGAGTTAGGACATAGGATCTAGACAATGCTCCGTAAGGGCGAAATATATTGCGCATGGGCAAACATAAGCTGGTGTCACACGCGCATGGGTGAGTTAACGAATACCCACATGATCCGAAATACAATGCCGCCCACGAACGATTGCGAAAATTTCGTTAAGCCGATGCAGCTGGCATATTGTAAGCACAAACCACAAAAATGTTTCGTTAAGCATGACCTAGTGCTCTATGAACCGCATCGAGGACCTGCGAATTTGATAGACGAAAGGGAAAATATGAGAAATGGGCAGCTGATAATTCGTGAAGGCATGCGATGAGAATAGACATGAGAAATTGTTTATCGTTCAAAATAAAAAGAAAAAATAATAAATCAAACGCGGAAAGACTTTCTGACGGATGATAGTCTTTTGCAGTCATAGAGAATTGTGGTCAAGAACCTGGTCCCTTTAGACAAGTCGAGAGGTAAATGACTCTTAGTGCATGACACGAATAAAGAAGGCATTGCCATTTGGTAAAGGGAGACACATCGTTTTGACAAGTTGTGTGCAGCTAGGTCTTCGAACAACTAAATTGTCTCGACGTTTACGTTTGAGAATGCAATTCGAAAAGGACATGTAAACTTATGCTTGCTAGCCGGAAATACATCTTAAATGAGACCCAAATTACGCCACAGACTGTAGCTCAGATGTGAGGCATTCCCACTCTTAAGAAACCATTGTATTGAGGGTTTAGTTTAAGCCGTAGAAAAATACTGAGGCTTACTCTCAGAAAGAGCCATCATATACTAGTAGGGCCGATACACGACACAAACACGTCTTCTCAAAATTTGTTACACCTTTCTTTGTAATAGCGTCCTGTTCTGTCCTGTTTTGTCTCCTCCGGTTTGTTTTCGTCCACCGAAGGGCAGTCGATCGTGGACCACCATCAAAGGCACATGGATTGCCTATTTTGTTAAATCGGTAAATCAATAAAAATACGAATCTCATTGTAATGTAAATTTTCCTTCTCGACCATGTGTTCGCTATCACTACTCGGGTGTTCTGTGGAAACATGGCGAAGCATTTCGTTGAAATTTTACTGCTCCCATCACTGTGCATGAAGAAGTTCATATTGTGATAAATCTAGGAGTTGAGAGCATTTCGTTTTTCAAATGACATTGCTTCCAGGCGCAAATATTATCGTCAACCTTTGAGAAGACATAACAGACTGGACTTATTTCATCATTATCCGGTATCCGGTTTCCGCATTCAAAGACCTCGATGAAATAGAACTTGTGATGAAAATTGATCCTGCGATAACAAGCATGAGACAACACTGCTGTTATGTGCTCATGGTTCGTACCAAGTTAGGATCTCTAAATGAATTGGGTTTAGCACAATCAACCGTGTCCCTTGTGTTAAAAGAAATACTCAAGGTCCTGGAGATGCCCGTTTGTAAACCTCAGAAATACACAAGTTAGTACATTATTTGTACATATTCAAGTATTTTCCTACCTTAATCCATTTTCCCCCAATCATGTACTGGCTGTTTAAGCCCTCAGTCAATTTTTCGCTTGTGTCCTTACACTGTATGCTCTTAGCGATGCAGAGATTTTCATTCATATAAGCCACTAACCTACTCAAATCACTGCCACCGTCGGCAATTTGTGAAGATTGATGACGTTTTGTTCCCCAAATGTAAGTTGAAATTATATCGTTGGAATGCAGGAATGCCTCGTCTGAGGATATGTCTAGGGGTATCAAGGAATCGTTGAAGTAATGATAGGTAACAATCATTCCCATGGGACAGTTTAAGCAAGAAGTAACTTGTAAAGTACAAGTAGAATGGAGTGGGTATCGTGACAGGCGCTTTAAAGTTCCTTAAGTTTACCCATATTTGCATCAAATCGCTGTGGAGTCCATTAAAAGAGCTTCAGTAAAGTCAGGTGGACTTTGGCAGCCCAAGTTAGAGCGTGTTGGGAAGAAATTTCATTGTTTTTGCAGCGAGACGTGCATGTGTCGGAGTATAAATATGTTTTTCCACAGTCTGCGTATGCTCCACATGCGCCCCAGACAGACGCCCAACTGAAACATTTGCAGCCATCTTCCCTAGCCAATTGTGAGTGTGTCCACCAAAGCTGATCGATTGTCATGAACAGATATTAGCTTCTCTCCCCTTCCACAACAAAGTATTTTCCGTCGTGGCTGTTCGTTGCCATATTTCAGGTTCTGTCTCTGAATTCAGCCACATCCCGAAATCCAATAAATGCTAACCTTTCCTCACCACCAACTCATTCGAATTCAATCAAACTTTGAATCGTCCTTCGAATTTCCCAAACAACAACCAACTCGTCAAATCCACATCATCCCCAAGTGAAATTCGCAAACTTCCTGTATTCCAGGATATATTGGATCAGACGACTGACACCAACAAAAACTTAATTCAGTCCTCTATCCGAATATCGTCAATGGTCCTTGTAAACTTTGTTCCCTCTTAGAATAGTGGATTTACCTCATCACTTGTCAGACCTTTAAGCCAGAGTTGATTAACCCCAGCAGTGTTCTCCGAGCAAAGGGAAGCAATGAGTTGCAAGTCATTCTTAGACCGCCCCTCCCCTTAGCCAGCCCCTCCATCACGTCATTCAATAAGTCTGTTCGTCTACCTCCGCAATCCGACCGAGATAAAGTCATCTCGTCGACGCCCCCACATGTATTTTCCCAAGAAAGCTCGCCGCCCCACCTCCCACCGACCCACCTGAGCACTTATGCAATTTTCTTATTCTCTTTATGACTTAACAATCCATCTCTCGTTTCAGATCCGCCAGGAGGAGATACCCAGCAGCCGCCGACGTTCGCCGAGGTACACGACAACATCGCCGCGAACTGAAATTTCCATCCAAAGTAAGTGCTTGTCTGTATTAATCTGCGTCACTATAAGACGGCGCGAACGCCTTTCGTGCAAATCGCATTCGAGTCCTTTTTGCCGAACGATTCTGCCGTCACACCCACCCGTCCCGCCACGAAAAAGATTCAAAAGCAATTAATGGAAACTCCCGACAAAAGCTTTAATTTTGCGTGTAACCATTTCAAATTATTCTCCGTAGCATTCCGCTGTTGAGTGTTTATTTGTTTTGCACATTGTAACACATTCCCCGTCGGTGATTCCACGCCCTCACGCGACTGTGTGCCATCCCTGTGCGCCCAGCAGACACTTATCCAATTCACACTCAAACATCGACCGGGAAATAGAACAAATTGCGTGAAACTTGTTTTGATTAATATTTTAGGTCGACTATTTAAATTAGTTGCTGGTGCTCTGTGCCTTGGCCAGAGTTCGTTTGTTCACGCGGTCGAAGTTGTGGCGTCAGGGATGTAATTATAACTAACTGAGTGATAACTTAAATAAACGCGCGCGACAGATCTTTTACAAATATTTGCCCTGCTCAGAATCAACGGCATAATTACCCAAGTGGGTGGCGGGGCAACGCACATGAACTTTGTGTTTACCTGTGGTTGGGGTTGAAAGTTAAAATTAACGGTGATTTGTGGCGGTGTTTTGGTGACTTTCGTTCTTGTTTCGGAGGAAAAGTCGGCTTTACTTTTGAATTGTAGGTGGTTACCTTTCGGTATTCAGGAGAATCCTGAGGAATTGCAGACGGTGACAGAATACCGAGAACACAAATGGATGGCAATAAATTGGACCCCACTTATCAGCGAATGTAGCTAGATTGAATGCCTTGATTGGGGTCTTTGATTTGACCTTAAGGCAAGCTTTTGAGAAATTCCCTGAGGCAGAGTAAAGTGACGAAAATTGTCCAACCACAGACCGTCGGTATTTCCACACCCCTAAGCCCTGAGCTGAGTTCGTAGAAACTCTGAAGGTAATCCGATTCTGTTTTCCATTATGAAATGCTTCTTGCGCACGCCTACGCAATGCCAAAATATCACCGACGGAAACGAAAGACAAGCGGGAGACCAATGTTCTCTATAACTGACTTGCCATTCAATCATTAGCGGGAACACACACGGTTAAAACCGTGTGGCACAATGTTGACAAACACTTGTTGACCATGACCTTGTGTTGGGCGCCATTAGTGGAAATATTTTAATTTTATTCGTTTATAACGCTTAAATGCCCATGTGTAATGAACACATAATATTCACGCGTTTTTTGGACAAAAAGTTGTTGAGAGTTAGGACGAGCGTGCCGAATTGGGCACGCACTACCTGGGTTTACATGTTATATGAAAAGTCGTAGAACTAAAGCTGTTCAGAATTGGCTCCTCTACAACATACATCTTTTCAAATCAATGTAGATTTGAGAAGCAATTTCTAGATTTCTGTTTGTTTCATAGTCTTTTGCAGTCATAGAGAATTGTGGTCAAGAACCTGGCCTCTTTAGACAAGTCGAGAGATAAGTGACTCTTAGTACATGACACGAATAAAAAAGGCATTGTCATTTGGTAAAGGGAGACACATCGTTTTGACAAGTTGTGTGCAGCTAGGTCTTCGAACAACTAAATTGTCTCGACGTTTACGCTTGAGAATGCAATTCGAAAATGACATGTAAATTTATGCTTGCCAGCTGGCAATACATCATAAATGAGACCCAAATCACGCCACAGACTGTAACTCAGGGGGTGTACGCAACAATTTCAAGAAATTCGAGGCATTCCCACTCTTAAGAAAAAATTGTACTGTTAGTTTAATTTAAGCCGTAGAAAAATACTGAGGCTTACTCTCAGGACGAGCCCTCATGTACTAATAGGGCCCATACACGACACGTCGCTGCAGACCATGCAAAACTGAAGAAAAAAAATTAATTCACGCAAACGCACGCTTTGAATACACAACCCACAGATGGTCTGCACAGACCTGTGCACAGCAACAAAACATATTGGCCTGCAGCGACGTGTTTGTGTCGTGAGATTTAATAAAATTCGATTCGCGGATGCACTGATTTTTTTATTTCAAAATATATGAAGAAAAAAGGTATGTGTTCGAAATCGTTCTCAAAATATTTGAAAAAGAAAACCAAAATCGAACTTTTATTGGCCGATAATATTGGTAGTGATAAGTTAGGCTACTTAACCACTTACGGGTTTTTGAAAAAAAAAAAAAAAGAACACGGCTTATGTTTCACTATGATTCTGTTTGTTGTTGGCTGGAGAAATTTGTTGCTTACTGAGAGTCGAACAAACAAGTTAGGACAGGGCGGGCCAAAGTATAACTGCCAATGAAAAATATTTTATTTTAATTAATGAGTTTATGTATGAAACAAATTTTATAAGCATTTGAATTGATTTGAAGAACTTGGGGTTACACACCCCAACAGACACTAATACTGCGACCCCCTTCTTTTGGTCTAGGATTTAAGTGCTGCCTTCAAAAAATTGACAACTCCTCTAGATAGGATATCTTGGAAGTCTTTATTTCTGTTAATCATTTTTAACCTTTCTCGGGCAAGGCATAGACAGTCGATTAGTGTCTTTCGCCCGGTCACAGTGCCTACAGATCTCTGTACTGATTGGCTCATTTTATGGAGGTGGTAATTGCATTCTCAGTGTCCAATTAATGCTCCACATTAGTGATAGGCATAATCGATACTTTAGTAATCGAGATATCTGAATTTTCTTTTTTTTTCGAAATTTCGAAGGAATATTAGGCATTCGAAGGAGTAGTAGTCATTCGAATGATTCATTGGAATGACTAATAATTCGAATGACTACTAATAATTCGAATGACAACTAATAATTCGAATGATTACTGCTTTCCGACACAAGAGAACTCTATCAGTGTATCAATTTAGCGCGAAAACAAGCCTATCACTACTCCACATAGCACTTGTAGGTCAGGTTTGTTAAGTTCTAGAGCTTCTTTGGCTCGTTTCGGATTGTGGTCTTGTTCCATGAATATTCTTGAGTGCCTAAAACCTGATTTATTTATTTCATTACTCATTTGTGTAGATGAAGATTGATGGCTGTATTATTGAATCCACAAAGGGAGGGAGAACCCAATAAAAGGGTATTTGAGCGCCTGCTTTGACTTGTATATCAGCCTTTTCATTACCTTCATAGTTATCGTGTCCTGGCAACCAAATCAGTTTTAGTGTGTTATTTTTTGCCAGCATATTTAGTCTTTTGTGACATTCTCACTTAAATGTGTAGTTTTTTCGCGTCTTAGTAACCGATTGTCTGTCTGAGAATATATATTTTTTGAGGGGTTTTCTATCCCTGATGCGATTCAGCATGAAATTTCGTTGCAGAAAGGAATTTGTAGGCTGCATCTTAGTCCTATCACACCAGCCTCTACCTTGCTTTCGGATTTCGACGCACCTGTGTACAATTTTTAGGCTCCATCCTTCTTTCAAGTGATGTTGTTGTTCCATCCCCTTTTACACGGTATGAGTATTTCAGAGCATATTTTAAAGCTTAACTGAGGGGACGTCAGGTCACTAACTCTGGTCAACGGCTAAATGTTGTTCACTTTTTAAAGAATTTCATGATTTTTGTGTTAAGACCCAACGTCTTGCCTGCGAGCTGTTTTAGGGACCCGATGGCTTTAACCCTTGTGTCAACGTCCAATTTACACATAAACACAAACCCAACACACCCGGGTGTGTTCTTGTATATTGGAAGGAGTTGGTTGTTTCCGTCTATTGTGTTTTAGAATTGTTTGAAGTGTTTATCCAGTCAAGGACAAATCTATACTGGTATGGCCCTTTCTGGAGAAAGAGAATCAAATCATGGTGAATGTCTGGTCAAAGATTTGTGTTGCAATCTGTTCCGTGGAAGTGCTCGTAACATCGTATGGGACAACTTTTTTACTAGCTATAATTTGGCCTCTACTTTGATGTAAACAAAAGTCGTAAATTTGTACCAGCCGAATCAATCCAAAAGAAGAGGAGTAGAATCATCAATCTTTGGATTCACCAACAACATAAGTATGTGCTCAGAACATAATGGGTGTGGTTCTATTCACTTTTCATTGTATTATTGAAATTGAAGGTCCTAAAAGCAGGGTTTCCAAAACGGATATATCCATATCCGATATCCGCGGTTATTTGTACATTTGTACAAATTTTTAAATTAAGTCTGATACATTTATATCAACATTGAGGAGCTGCTTCTTCGAATGGAGAGGGCTTGGTCACTTGGCACGAATTCCCCCTTCATCACGACTTCCGCGGCGGGCGTCGACTGCTATTCCATCAGATAGGCGAACGCTTAGCAGACCCAGGACGAGATGGTTGGACCAAGTCAAAAAAACATAACTGGTTCGGCTTGGGCATAGCTCCTGAAGGGTCGGAGTCGATGGCGGAGGATCGACAGGCCTGGAGATCTCTCGTGCGTGGTTTACCCCCGCGATCCCTTGAGTGGAGCATGCGAGTCAGAAGATGATGATGATGTTGAATTATATCGTTAGCTAAAATAAAAAAAAATTGCAGTCCGTTCATCAATTTTAAGTATTCACGTACTCAATTATAACCTCACATTGGAGGTTTGTTTTTCATATTTTCCGGCACATTATTTTGCATAAACAGAATTTTGCGCAATTAGCTGTAAAATGTTTTAGACAAAAGATTTTATGATGTCATATCTCTAAACTGTAACATGTGCGGTTCAATACTTATGTCATCAATATTATGCGAAATAAAACATCTATGGCGCAAATTCATAGTCAGCTCATTAATAGTACCTAAAGTCGACTTTAGTTATAGCCGACTCTAAATCAAAAAGCCGACTTGAACTTTTCGTTATTCATAGAAATATTTTTGTCTGTGCATATCTAGTATCTGCTTAAAAGCGTTATTGTAATAAAGGCATTACGGGTTTATTATTTAAGATTTATTTTAAGTAAGACTGTATAATTGCAGACAAAACGAGACAGATCGCATAACTGGGACCCCATAGAAAGGGAAATGCTGCGGCAATTTGTGGAACAGAATTTTGAGGTGGTTGAAAACGGAGGCAACGATATAAAAATGATACGAAAAAAAAGGTGCCTGGGAGTCAATCGCTACAAGTATGCGTGCTGCTGGCTATCAAAGGAGCATGGATACAATGAAGCAGCAATGGGTGCGAATGAAATTGGTAGCAAAAAAGTCCGCTACCGCTGTTAAGAAAGCAGTAACGGCTACTGGAAACTGCGTTACCGTACCAGTTGTCGATGCTTCAGATGTCCTTGTACAAGCCATGATTGCTGATGACTTGGAAGATGATGACATTCTCATCGACAGCAATGCCATGCTGGATATTTCCTGCACAATTGGCGCTTTAAAATCTCTGTGCAAATCTGTGCAGAAATGCAGCAACAATCACGTTATTTGCAGTGTTTAAATCTACGCGTAGTCTTTCTAAAATCGACCAAAATTTCGACTTCAATTGTCCGTTTAGGCATTCAATTTTACTCCTTGTTGCTGTATGGCTAGGGTAGGGTAGCCTGCATCACCAAGCAAAATACCTTGATGACTATTTACAGTTGATTCCAGTTTATATTTTAAGATGCAACTATTCCATATGCTAGAGTCATGCTTGGAACCACAGGACCTTGCAACGATATCAATAATCTTGCATTGGGCGTCGGAAACGATTTTTACATTAAGAGAATAATAACCCTTCCGATCAATGTAATGGCCAGCCATTACAGGTCCCACAACCTTAGTGGGCGTTTAATTTGCACATGCGTACAATCTATCGCACCAATAACCTATGGAAAGCGAGCAATCCTATAAAATGTCTGTTTTGTTTTATTTAACTCTGCCACTGTGAATGGAAATTTAATGAAAGGAGGAAGCAATAATGCGATCCGTTTTGAATCTTTTTTTTATAATTCTGCCCACTGTTGGTTGGGAAATTCCATGCAAGGCTCCTAAAGTACAAACGTGCAGTGGTACATGTCAATAAAAAGCTACCAGTTCACTTGTTAGTAATTCTTACCACCATCACACTGGTGGACATTTCTTCCAAAAAAATGCAATGCTACCAGCAGCTGTAGATCTGTTGGAATCGGCAGTCCACGATTCGTTCGCGTTTCTTGCACATCCAGCACTTCAATCAAAAATTTAACCGTAATTTTATCGAACCTGTACCGCGAATAAAATTCTTCCTCCTCTAGCTCTTCAAATGGATTCGATCGTTGTTTGTATATTTTTGGCCGTGAAATTAATTCAAAATCTTCAAATATGTCCAAATCTCGATCATCCGGAAACATTTTGAAAAAAAAACAGCAAACAACTTTATGAAATCGAATCCGACAATCGATTTAGATCCAACTTTATTTTCTTAAAATCACATTCGACTCGTTTTAAATTTAAAGTCGACTTTAAGTTTATAGCCTACTACAAGATGAAAAAGTCTACTTTAACTTATGAATAAATTGAATAAATTCTTTTAAAGTCGACTTTAAATGAATATGAATTTGCGCCTATCTTTCTATCTAAGCAAAAAAAAAAATAATTATATTGGAAAATAGAAAAAAGTTCTTCGTGATTAACATTGGTTTGTCTTATTTGGCCCCAACCTGTACATCCGTATGCCCTACCTTAATGTTACATTAACCCTTGCAAGTCCTCAATTTTTTGGCAAATATATTTTAATCGATTTTTTCGCCAAAAATTCAGGTCTTCACCTGCTCATAGTGAATGACAATTGAGTGCCACCACTTGGCATGATGACAGCAAGAATGGAATGCACTTCCAATCATTGTGTCTGTGAACCCAACTAGCGGGGAATAATTTGGCACAAGCCAACATCGCCATTGGAACATTTCAAGACTTGAGGCAATGAAAAAGAGGTCACAATCCTGGAAGAACCCACAACAATCACGTTGTCATTCATCATATTCGGAGACAGAGACATTCACCGCCAACGCCGCCGTCTTCTGATTTATGAATCTTCGTCAATGAATTGATTTCCACATCAATGATTACCAAGACAATCTCCATTGTGTTCTTCACATGAACCTGTCCATAATGAGCAGGAGGAGAGAGGGCTCAGGACGGAGTCACTTTTGTTTTCTCCTCCCCTGGAATGGTGCTTTTCACAAGATTCAACCAACAGAAAAAAGATTATCCCTTCAGGGATGTCTTGAAGGACGTACCTTGCTCCCCGTTCTTGTGTACATCAGCTTCGTGGAGTTTTAAACAGGTTTCCTCAACTCTGGACACTCTTGATTTATTTATCTTACAAAGCTCCTGTCAAAAACTTGACAACCACCAGAACTTTTTATCCGAAAACAAAGTTCCCATGTGAAAGGCCGATCCAACTCACAGGTGCTGAATGAAAAGCAAAATGTTTCCCGCTTCAATCCCTGCGGCAGAACACTCCTCGTCGATGTCAACGTGCACAAGGCCTAACCTCAGTCAAAGTAATGCCCAAAGGGATCACTCATTCTTCAGTTTGTTTGTTTTCTTTGTCAGGTGCTGACGAATGCCGCCTACCTGTGGGTTGAATCTGAGAGACTTTTCTTTCATTCTGTTTATCTTAAGCTGCCATCGGCCGTTTATTTTGTTTCCTTTTTTATATACACTCACTCATTAAGTTGAGGAGGCAACTTGGTCAAGGTTGTGGGAGAACGGAATGTGGGGTGAGCATCGCAATTCCCAATTTTCCGCTGACAAAGCAGCTCAAATGAAAACCAATAAAGCAGTCTTGATATGGAGGGGGATTGAGGCTCTAAGAAGTAATACATGTCACATTCCTGAATCTGTTGGAATTCCGCACCAGAGAGAACTTAAATTCCTTCGTTTAATGATGCGGTCTGAAGACATTTAATCAAGTCGGAGCAAGTCTGAAGCATGTTTGGAATTTTTTATTGTTTGTGGATGTTATGATTAGGAGTCTTGTTCAAGGAAGTGTGATTTTTTTTTCCTGTTTACTTGACTTTCAAAATGTCACACTTTCTGTGTCGGAAGAATGAGAGGTCATGTAGCTTGGTGTCAAACACGAGTCAACTCGGGATTTATTCCAGCTCTCACCTGAGGCCATGCAATTTGGGTAATAACCGAAAGAATAAGATCGGGAATCCCGGCTGCCGGGATGAGATTTCTTCGTACTGGTGTGGGCGCTACTCGCCATGATAGGGAGAGAAGCAGTACAGTAGGTATGCGAGGAGCTCAATTTTGAACAGCTGCTTCTTCGAAAACAAGGGGCTATGTTTCGCTGGTGGACGTGGCACGAATGTCCTCGATGTCTTGAATGCGATTCCATCAGGTAAGCGACTGCCTAGGCCACAACCAGGACAAGGCAAAGAACTCGTCTGGTTGCTCTTGGGCATGACTCCTGAAAAGTTAGACTCGATGGGGGAGAATCGAGTGGCCTGGAGATCTCCCATTCATTGTACAATCGCTGGTTTTGGGTTAAGGCTTACTCCTCTCATGTTGGTGCCCTTTTACAGATTTGCTTCCAATGCTTGCTTCAAGAGCCTAATCCTGTAAATAAAAAAAATCTCCCTCTCCTGCTAGCAAATTAATCCGAGCTAGTGCGACCGAATTTTGGTTAGAGTTCCGAAAAATCTTTACCCTCGATTTCTTGAAAATGTTTCTCATTGTAAAGAAAACATTGTATACGTCAACTTCAAACCAAAAGGTGACGTTTACTACTTGATTCATTGCTGCAGGTCAACAGAGTCAACAACATTATTTTTGTATTCCCCAAGCACAATGAGGCCAATCTTGCTTGTCCACCCTCATCGTTGTCCACCCTGGAAGTCCACATCAAGTGACTCATTTGTCGGCCGTAGCAACTTTTTGTAATTTTTCTCTTCAGATGAAACACCAACAATCGCTTACAAATCGATCTTATCTAATCTCTTGCAAAACTCCGTTTCCAGAAAGACCTCAATGCGAGTTCTATTACTCATACCCGCATGATGCAGTCCTCACCCACCCATCCGCCCATCGTCTCCTGCATGCGTACATATTTATTTTTTGAACAAATTTCCATCGCCCTCCACACGGTGTCTGCTTAAGACAGTGTTTGCATTCCAAACATACCTCCAGCCGCCGCAAAGTTTCGAACTAATAAAAGGGATTCCATCGTACAATCATGCTTTGATGCATCATCAACCTGATCCAGATCCATCAGTATTCTGCCAACCCTGCGCTCACCAGTCACCACCACCCTCCCCCATGCACACAAGGGTGATTTAACTCCCGTAAAAAGGAAACTTTGTTACTCGGCAAAAAAATGAAATATTCAAAACGGGGGAAAGGAACAACAACCGAACCACCCTGGCATCCAGCCTCCACGCAACCGATC
This sequence comes from Eristalis tenax, assembly GCA_905231855.2. NCBI lineage: Eukaryota > Metazoa > Arthropoda > Insecta > Diptera > Syrphidae > Eristalis > Eristalis tenax. The sequence continues at coordinate 129,963,318 of HG993124.1, forward strand.
TGTTTGGGGTGCGCCTGTGTGTGCAGCTGTATGCAGAGGGATGCGCAGATTTTATCACTGGCTAGGGACAAAATGTGTCCTTTTGCTGTTTATTCGTTCGCCCGCTCTGCTCGGCTTGCTCCCTGTACTCCGCATTTCCTGCCACCCACCAGCTTATTCTGTTTTGTTTGATATTTATTATGTCCCATGAACAGTCAGTTCCCACTCATTGATGGGGTGAATATATTGATTTTCTGTGTGTTCCAACCCTCGCTCGCTGGGCGGATTATGACTGAGGGTGGTGCAGTTGGCGTCGTCATCATCACCGTCTATCGCAATTTTTTGACACTGTGCTGCTGCACAGAGGGCGGGCGGTTTACCCGCTTTACCCGTACCTTGGGCATATCCACCGTCTCACCATCTCACCATCTCACCATCTCGCCATCAGCTAACCACTCAGTCATGCGACATTCAAGTATTAATGGAATTTTCTGAACAGAGGAACTCATTAAATGCTCAGCACGGCTTGCTTCGTGCAACAGCAATCGCGATACAACTGTATGCAATCCAAATTACCATCGCATTAGGGGTGAGTCCCTGACAGCCGTCCCAGCCGACGCGGCGCACGCTTTATATGGCTCAATGTCAGTCTCAATAAAACCGAATGAGAGCACTGCGAAAGCAATTAATTCACAATTTTGTGAAATGGTGGATCTGCGAGACATCCCTTTTAAATATTTGAGTTGAGTGTTGTCGATTTACTGCCGCCAGGGATGTCGCGCTTGCCGCACACACACACGCTCACGTTCAACTCAGGACCGACCAGACAGTCTGTCTGTTTCTTCCCTAATTCGCTGAGATATCTGCGTGAAATGTCAAACAATTACATGTGGAGTATGCCGTTGAGGGCGCCGATGATGATGATGATGATGACGACGAGGAGAACAAGGCATGGTTTGAGGCGCAAAAAGTTATGGCAAGAGTCTGCATTTTATTTGCGTTGATTTCGTGTAAAGTAAATGCCTTCATTTGTTCGCTTTTCAGGGGTGTTATAAAATGAGTAAAGACGGTAGATGGGGGATGCTTTGGAGGGATGAAATGATTCAAATAAAATGTTTGCTATTTCCGGACACTGTTCAAAAGTTTGGTGATAGTTTTAGTGTATCCCATCAAGAGATTCTTTGAAGCGTTTGAACTGAAATGGCAGCAGGTACTGGAACGAAATGGGTTATATTTTATGAACACTTACTTGTCGTTGAGCGTTTGAGTTTCATAGTGATGGACTTTGAAACTTTCAACTTTTCTTATTATTTATCGTTTGTCTTGTATACTCCGGCGATGAGGACCCAAATACCGCTGTCAGGCAGAATGTTCCAATCAATCTGGACGATGACAGGCGAGAATTCCGTCCACCCGACCTAGACGAGGTCAAGTTAGCAATGTCAAGACTGAAGACAAAGCTGCCGGTTCGCTGGTTGGGCGCATGCACCAGCTCATCTGTAAGATATGGTCGTAGGAAAGCAAGTCAAGACGAAGGATTTATCAGCAGGCAAACATTCCTTGGTCGAAAAACAAACAGACAAAAGACGCCGTCGCGAGCTGTTGGATTTTAACAATAAAATTATATTTTTTTATAAAAATAAAGTTAGTGTTTTCAAATAGTATGCCCGACGAGTTGAATCTCAATATCGTTTATCCGGTCCACAAGAAAGAAAACCCTTCAACTGCGCCTACTATCGAGGAGTAAGTCTCTTTAACATCTCGTACAAGATCCTGTCTGCCGTTCCGTGTGCCTGCCTGAAGCCGTTTATAAGCAATCTAGACCCTGTCAGTGTGGCTTCAAGCCAGGGAAGTCCACCATCGGCCAGATCATCGCACTAAGATAGACCCTGGAAAAGACTCAAGAGAGAGATGCCGATCAACACTCACTACCTTTTCGTCGAATTCAAGGCTGCATATGCGTGTTAGAGCGTGCTTAGAGACGAGCTATACAACGCCATGTCTAGTTTTGACATTCCTGCCAAACTCGTCGGGTTGTGCAGGATGACGATGGAGAGCTCTCGCTGCTCAATTATGGTCGGCAACTAACTCACCGAGTCATTCAATGTCAAAAGAGGTTTTAGACAAGGCAACGCACTGTCCCGTGACTTCTTTAACCTCATCCTGGAGAAGATCCTGCAAGAGTCACACGCCAACACTAGAGTCACGATCTTTCAGAAGTCCGTACAACTATTAACTAACTCACCGAGTCGTTCAATGTCAAAAGAGGTTTTAGACAAGGCGACTTATTTAACATCATCCTGGAGAAGATCCTGCAAGAGTCACACGCCAACACTAGAGTCACGATCTTTCAGAAGTCCGTACAACTATTGGCACACGCGGATGGCATTGACGTGATTGGCAGAACACAGCGGGCCGTCAATGAGGCGTTTGCTGGCAAGGAGACGGAAGCGGCTAAAATGGGTCTAGCGGGCAAAACGAAGTATACGCTGTCCTCAAGAAAGGACATACAGCGTCGACCTCTTGGGCAGAGCGTCACACTGGTCAGCTATAACTTCGAGGTAGTCAAGTACTTCGTCTACCTCGGCTCCCCAGTAAAGGGTACGAACAACACCAGTACCAAGCCTAGACGCGGAGTACCTCTCCCCAACCGATGTTTCTTTGACCTCGATACGCAGTTGAGGAGTAGAGCCATCTCTCGTACTACTAAGCTCACTTCAAATAAGACCTTGACTATCCCAGGCGCGGAGGCATGAACAATCTCAAAAGCAGATGAGGAAGTCCTTGGTCTCTTCGAGAGAATTATTCTACGTGTGATCGGTGGTTCGTTGGAGCGATCGGACGGTTTTAGGAGGGGAAGGTCCAACGGGCTGTACAGCGGCATGAGCCTAGTCAGACGTCTATGGATTCAAGGTCTAAGGTGGCTGGGCCAAGTATAGCTCATAGACAACACAAGTCCGGCCCGAAGAGTCTTCGACTCCGAATCTGTGAGACAACGCAACAGAGGACGCCCGCATTTAAGATGGCGCACCCATGTGGAGAAGAACCTAAACCAACTTGTCGTGCGGCAGATATCCAGAGATCATGCCACCCACCACATACTTTAAATACACCAGATTTTCTAGTAGGCGCCTGCCTGCCAGTTGATGGCGTACCCTTAGCGGAAGGATGAAGTCGCATGAACGGGTTAACCCTGCGAACCTTAAAAGGCATGTTTTGATATACACTTAACTAAGTAATGTCGTCTGGTCAGCTATAAACAAATGAAAAACCATCGACACCGATTGCTGGAAGGCGATTGTGCTCATTGGTGTATTCATGAAACGTGAACCACAGTGCTCCTGCCAATCCTTTTGTTGGTCCTGATGGCATACACCCCAGCAGACAACTTTACAATGACAATTATTCTAATAATTTCGCTGATTGGATAGTTGAATACCAGTGGAGGAGGGAAATAGAAAAAACTGGCTCCCTTTGAAGGGTTGCTTCAGGCAGTGGTGCATCTCTATGGTGTACGAGCCACATAAACATGGTTTGATTAAAAAAAAAGTACTAAAGTAACCCCTATTCAGCTTGTCGTTTCATTTATTCGACTCGAGCGTTTTGAGACTCATGCCATTTTGCAGTCGTTTAAGTATCGGTATTACCATTGTATATGAAACTTAAACGACTCGGCTTCCCCTACACTTATGCGTGGAATACACTCCCCACCAAAAGCTAATTCAATTTTTGTTGTGACAACAGCCTAGCAACGTCTTTGGTGACACAAAACAGTATTTGTTTAAACACATTTTCTTAACGACTCACACTTCACATTTACAATGGCTTCATGTATTTTACCAAGAGATTTAAAATAAGTACATGTCTGTCATGATCTGGAATGTATTTACTTTTAAATGTAGCGCGCAGATGAATTCTTTTCTGACGATAAGGACTTTGTCCCCAGAACAGACCGCGCTGTCCAAATTACGTAAGTCTTCTGTGCTCTTCATGATGTAAATCGAGGAAGGTTTGACATCGGGTACATCTTGTTTGCAGCCGAACACTTTTGGAGTCATGTAGGGAATAAGCTCTAGCTATCGCTTAAAGCTTAAAAAGTCCTCCTGCTGCTTCGCACACTTTTCAATTTAGTTAAATAGTTAAATAGTGTAATTACATCAAAACAACAAACAAAACTTACATTTTAAGCTAGTTCTCACTTGGAGTCGTTAAAAAAATCCTTAAGGCCTGATTATGTCGTTTTTACTTTCCTTTATCACTCCTCTTGGGAGCAAAGAGCTTCCACTTGGCATCTCCATTTCACTCGGTTAATTGCAGTTGTCTTTATACTATTCCAAGTGTGGTTGCATTTTCCTAGTTCAAGGTTTACCGATCGTCACCAGGTGTCCTTGGGCCGGCCTCTGGCTCTTTTGCCTTGAAGGTTCCACTCTAGCGCTATTCCGGTAATGCTGTCGGTTCTCCTGATAGTATGGCCAATCCATTTGTCTCTTAATCAGTATCTCAATTGGCTCCTGTCTTGTCATTTCTAACATATCAACGTTCCTGATGGTGTTTGGCCAGCATATTCGATGATGTTGTAGGAAATCTAAACCGTTTCGCTTCCAGGCTTCGTGTTTCTGGAAATCTAGCAACTCTTCTTTTGCTCTTGCTTTTCGAGATTTTGTCGTTTAAGTGGTCGTTTTGTGACACTATCGACAACCGCAATACCGAATTATCACATGAGTATGACTGACACAACGAATATGACTTTCAGAAATGAAGTATTATAGAGATGCCCAACTTCACAGCTGATTGACCACTAGTCCATCGACGAATTTGAGTGACTTTTTGACAGTTATTCATGAATTCTTGCCAGTTGTTCACGAAATAACGTAAATGCCGTTCTCTGATTGGTCAATGTGGCTTTAGAAGACTATATCAAAAATAGTTGTCAAACATTTTAAGGGACAAGAGAGGTAGAAGTTTGGCGTCTCTATCATACTTTATTTCTAATGACTATCTATTGTCACTTAGTGACGTAAAACGACTACTTACACGACAACCGGAAGACCCATCTGACACAGTCGTTTAGTGACATGGCGTTGAACAACTAGCGGAATAGGCCTAGGAATAGGAAAAATTTAATAAAAAATTTCTTTCCTCAAGAATAAATTATTATAATTATGTTTTAGACCGTTTTATGCATAATGGCAACCCGCTCCAAAATATGTTCCACAGTAATCTATACATATGCATGCTCAACCGAGTGCTGACCTAATATGGCACAGAAATATTCTCAGGTAATGGGGCAAATTTTTTAGGAATGTATTGGGTCCATAACTATTCGTGCGGTTTGCTAAGAGATGGCGTAACTTGTATTATTCCATTGGAACATGCGTTGGAAAGCTACTGCCATTCTACGTCATTTCCAACAATCAAACAACAATCATTTTTTTTCACTCAAATATGTCGAACTTTGTGCCTGAAAAAGTGTTTTTTGCGAAGAGTTCTTCTTCATTAATTTAATATGAAAAAACTGCTGCCAACAGTCATCATATTTTGGTGGAAGTTTATGGTGAACATGCGCTAGCTGAGCGAACATGCCAAAAGTGGCCAACCAGCCAAATCAACGGCAAAGCCGAATATGCATGGAGCTAAGGTAATGCTCTGTATTTGGTGCGATCAGAAGGGTGTGCTAAATTTTGAGCTGCTAAAACCGGGTGAAACCATCAATGGACAACGCTACCGAACACAATTAATCAGTTTGAAGAGAGCAGTAGCCGAAAAACGTCCGGAATATGCGACCAGACACGGGGCAATAATTTTCCATCATGACAACGCTCGGCCCCACGTTGCTATTCCAGTTAAGAACTATTTGGAGAATAGTGGATGGGAAGTTTTGACCCACCCGCCTTATAGCCCAGAGCGTGCCCCTTCTGACTACCATTAGTTCCGGTCGATGCAGAACGCCCTCACTGAAATACGGTTCACATCAGAGCAGAATATCAAAAATTGTCTTGATTCATTCTTGGCTGCCAAGCCGGCGCAGTTCATGCACTACTTTGAATAATACTATTCTTCATGTTTTTCTTAAGAAAACGTTAACATTTTGAATTAAAAAAAAAAATTACGAATTAAGTTATAGACCCAAACCGACATGGGAAGAACAGAACAGAAGTCTAAAAAGTTTAAAAAATGCCTTGTTCGGTACTCGGCCACAGGGAAATTCCGGGAAACCGCAAATCTAACGAGCTTGACAGGCATTCCACAAGTCTATCTTGTTCCCATGAATCACTAAACGGATTCCCCTCTGAGAAGCGTAGTCATCACAAGATACAGGAAATTGCAAAAGTGTATATAATTGTTATTAAAGTTCATGAATCAATACTTGCCAGTTTCTGAAACGTTGACCACGGAAATAGCAATTTAAAAAACCCTTTTTTGCACCCATTTTGATGAACGTTGTTCACGTGTAAGTCTTTAATCGACAAAATGACAATGCTTACTGAGTATGACACGAATCGTAAGAAGAACACTGAAAAATCAAGTGTCAGAAAAATAACAACAATACATGGACGTAGGATTGTCTAGACCCTAGAGTAAACCATAACACTTCAAGTTCCTAGAATTGCAAATTGTTAGCGTATTTACCATACGACCTTAGGGTTGCCATGCCATCCTCTATTTGGAGGACATGTCCTCCTTTTTGGAAAAAATGTCCTCTTAGGCCGACTGTAAAATGCGAAGTTTGAGAAGCTTATTCTAGGCAGAAATACACAATAACCATTGTCAATAACTCGAGAGAAGTGGAGCCGTGAATTATGAACGATTTGCCAATTGAACCTGGAAGCTCCTACGCAACGGCACGGCGGCCACCAATCATCAAATACTTTACTCCTAGTCAAAGTTTCGTCAAAATTTTGGTCTATGACACCATTGACACCAAGCAAAAGAATTCCCTACAAACTATGGTCACATTTCGAAGCATTTTTTGATCACAACTCTGTGCCGGGCGCCATTTCGATTTGGGAAAATTGCTCCTTATTTGGGGTTGATACCTCCAATCCGAGGGCGGGGGGAACTGTAGTACAGGATGTCCACATTCCGATACCCACTTGGCATAATTTTAATCAATCAACTTTGACGTTGATAACGTTTGCAGTGCCAAACACAAGTAAGGGTAGTTGGTTCTGGAGGAATTTGTTGGTAATGACCCAGGTTCACACTGCTGCCAGACCGTATACGCCTTTGCCCGTATCAAGCCCCAGATGTGACCACCTTGCTCTTTACTAACGTGCCTGAGACAGAATCATTGAACAAAATTGTTGCAAAATTCCAATTGATGAGGTGCACCATCTACATGTTCACAGCATTAATGATGGCCACTTGTCTTGCAAGAATTGAATTTCGTATGGGTTTCAACTAACATACGTACACCTGTGGTAGCTGGTCAAGACTGTATATATCCATTCAGTGCAATGTTTCTTGTCCACAGCTCTTAAATTTGCCATCAAATGTCCACAACGTATTTTAGGCATTCGATCTCAGTTCTTGATTGACAAATTGATGGAAGGTCACATCCAACGAATTGCAGCAACATCCAATCAAAGCTCATCTCATGTTGAGCCAACAAATCCAAACGAAAATGGAGGCATCTTCAAAAAGCAATCACATCCTTTGAATATTTTGCCGTTCATTTAATTTAAAATTTTCCCTAGAAGCGTTTGTGCTTGTTGAGCAATCTGTTGATGGAATAAATGAGTGCGGACGCACTTACTCAACCAGCCAGAGGAAGCCACAAAGTTGCAACCCCATTGATCCCTGCACAGGATCACTTCTAATTGAAGTTACACTTATACAGCATTCAGAGCGGACTGCATCTGTCAGTGTGGAGCAAACTGTGGCAGCCGCATCCGCAGCTCCGCACATAATTGCTTTGGAATCTGAAATAATGAGAATTTCCCAGGGAATGCTTGTACATTCATTCCTGAGTCCTGAACAAACACTCGTCTGCGTTCTGTGCGGAGGAGATACTGGAAAGGCTGAACCGAGACTGAAAGACAACGCCGAAGTGTGTAACATAATTTATCGAAACATAGACGTCATCTGCTTGGGGAACATTATTAGAATGTAAATTTTTCGGTTGAAATGAAGACAAACAAGCATCATTTCGGTCTTTTCGGTCTTTTGGGGGTATCTATGGGTACACGCTCCCTGTCAGTCTACTTTTACGCTTAATAAATCTCTTCTGCGCCGCAATAGCAGCAGGGAATACCCCTCTCCTGGGCTGTATTCACACACATGTCATTCAGAGGGGCTCCTTCGCCAGTCTAACGGATCCTTAACACATCGGGGAAAATGACAAGGAACAATAATGACGTTGTTACATTTTGGCAGCTGCGCTCAAGAATGGCGTGTGTTAAAAATAAATTTGTCAAACAGAAATGTTTTTCTTTTTTTCACGTGTTTTTCCACACAGATGCGCGACGCTTTGTCAGGAAGTCACCATGTGTGAGCAGGGACTGGTACAATTTGCCGGTGATTAATAAGTCCCATGGAATGGGAACGAATGGAGGATTAACGAGTGTGGAGAGTGCTTCAGCTCTAAATCCTTACATTTCGCTGAAAAGGCAACTTTTTAACGTTTGTTTGTGTACTTGAAACGACTCGAGATGTCAGGACATTCGTAAAAGATTAATAAGATATAATTTGTTGATGCTTTTACCGACATCATGCCAGATATTTCCGCGCAAATGGTGTTCTAAATTTTGCAGCCATGCAGAGAGAGAGGGAGAGAGTGAGGGTTAGAGAAGCAGTCTTGCTCACAAGGAACTCAATTTCACACATCAGGGTTTTTGGATGGCAATAATTGATTGAAGTAGAATTATGTTCGATTGGAGGGAACACGTTCACAGACTTCCATCAGTGGCGCTATGCGTAGATCAAGTGCGGAATTGGAAGTTAAACGTGAAAACATGACGATGCCTAGATGCCATTTGCTTCGAGCACAGGTTTAGGGTCACAGAACGTAGCGAGAGATTCAGATAAGTGCAGCGAAGGTATCGTCACTCGTGCCTACGACTTCAAGAAATTGAGAACCAACTTGAATGGAGAAAGTCAGAGTCCCCGCGCACCGGGCTGATGCGAAGGGAAAGGCGTAAACAGACAATTTTCTCCAGGTTTATTTGCGAACACCTATACTACACAGACGTACCAGCTCCAGGACTATTTCCAGAGTGTGCCCCCTTTTTCGGTTCCAATCATCATGGGTTTACGTAACATCCACAAACAGTCCACTCCCCGGCATCTTGATGCTGCAGCCCGAAGCAGGAAAACCGAAATCGTCGATCAATCAGCAATAAGATTAACAATTCAAATCGTCTGCTGGTGCTGCTCACTCCTTGGCAATTACAGTCAGCGCTAGCAGACAGCCCAACATCCCGACATAATGGATTTTGCATTCATTGATGGTAATTGTTCGTTTTGCATGATCCCCACAAACATCACGACTGATTTGAAGTGCATCACCGACTTCACGGGGCAATGCGCCATGCCCCGAAAGGATGGGTTGAAAATGCCAGAGATAAGGAATGAAACTTGTACAATCCTTGACATTTCAGTTGCTCTTCTCGTGTCGCCATTCATTCATTCTTATTGATTTTTGTGTGGCATTAAACCAGCAAAATGGAGAGTTTATCCTTCGGGCTTCTACTCCAAACCAATCCCATTGGATTTCACATCACTTTTTTTCCGCTGCATTGTGAATCTCTCTGAAAATGTCTGGATAGTGAATGAAGAAATACGACAACGACACGACAACGATAACGATGAAATCTGTTTGATTTTGTTGCTCTCAGGGTACTACAGTACCGCATCTGATGCCGATAATAGTTTGTTTTCTAATGGAAAAAGTTTTAGGGATCTCTGGCGTTTGAGTTGATAACACCGAGACTACTTCAGTGATTTATTTTTTTCCGCGCATACACATGCCCAGATGGATGCAATCGCATTTCAATCATCTGGTGTTATTAGTTTATCCGCTATGCGGTACTGGGAACTGGATAAGTTTGTACTGTATCTGAGAGAGTATCTTGAGTGAATTAATTGAACGATCATTGAAAAATACTTGAGATTAATTGGATTTTAAACTTTAACTAGGTCAAGCCGGAGTGGGAGAGAGAAGTCTTGCCTTGTAAGTGCTTCCATTTTACCTTATGAAATATTCAATGTTAACATTCTACTTACAAGTATTTTTGGGGCTTTTTTGGGGCGGCTGTTCCAAGTGAAACGCAAGTTTTTGGTATGTTTGAGGGCTGACGAAGTTTTAAGTTGTGTTGCTTGTGATTTGAAGTTTTTAATTGATTTTGAAGAAGAGTAAATAACTAAATTTTGAAAGTGGTTCTCGGTAGGGCTTTCCGATTTTGGTCTTAAAATGCTCTTAGGTTCATCACTTAATGGCGGGTTTTGGAACGTTTATAGTCCACCTTCAAGTACAACAAAGGAGTAAACCAATTCCTCGTGGACTATTTGAGTTTGAGAGAGATTTGATGCCAAAGGATGGGGTGTTTTTTTTTTTTTTTAATTTTAACGCTGTGGTTTCTCAGCACCAAATCCATAGTTCACAGACTGAGCAGGAATGCTGTACAATGGTGTACAGGCGGAACAAGAAGTGATTAGGGAACAGGAGCAGGAGTATTTGTACCCCGGACAAAGTACTTCGAGCCCATGGTATCTTTCAAGCAGAAGAGATGAGCTCAGATCAATCTTGACGGGAACTATACCAACTGCGACGTAGCAATAATCTCAGACAGTCGCGCCGCTATCCTGGCGCTAGACTATAGGACCTGTATCATCAAATCGAAGCTTGTTGTCTGCAGAAACTTAAGGAGCTGAGTAAGAGTAACAGAGTAAAACTCTGCTGGATACCTGGCCATACATGGATAGAACGCAATGAAATGCAACTTCCTCGCCAGGAAAGAAGCATCGGAACCACTTATAGGCCCCGTACTATTCTGCACTGTAGGAGACTCTTCCATCCTCAGGGAAGAGTTCAGGGAACTAGAAAGAAGAAACCGGGAACAGCGCTCATAGCATGAGTCAGGCCAAGAAACTGAGTCAACATAACCGGAAGAGGTTTGAGGCATGTATCAGGACGAGCTAACTATCCTAACAGGCTTCCTAACAGAGCACAGCAGGCCCTGGGACCACCTTAGAAAACTAGGAGCATCAAAAGAAGGTCTCTGCAACATATACGGGCATTTTGTGACAAAGGTATCTGAGCAAGCACCTAATAGCAGTGGAAGTTGACACCAGTACTGTAGTGTTGTGGCAACACAACGATAGAGCGTGAGAGATACTCATGACGTGCATCTTAGTTCGTATCTTTGTCGTCATGATGTTCAATCTTGTGCAGTTGTGATCTGACCACCGGCAAGTGCTGTCGTAGCGGTAAGTAGACATTAGAAGCACTCATTGTCAGATTCCTAAAGGAAATTGGCTTAGACAGAATACTCTAGCAACATGAGCATATAACCCTCAATTTAACTCTGAAAAGAGCTGCATGGAAGGGGAGCTCTTAAGAAAGCAAAGGGATGAATAGGGGGCACAAAAAGAAGGTCGCTGTGCAATATACCCTCTAGCTCTTTCCTCACACGACAGCACTCATATTTCTCGTTTTTATTTCCAAACGGTTAATATTTTTCCATCAAAAGAGTGCATATATACAGTGCTCCACAAAAGTCTGCGTACAATAACGCAATTTGGAAAAAAGAGTAAAATTAAAGACAAATTCCCATAAAACAAGGTTCCAGGCATCAGCTTTCAAAAAAAAATTATCATTTAAAAAAAAACCAAATAAGTTGCAAAATTCAATCCTCAAAACTTGGCGTACAGCGAAAAAATAAATGCAAGAAACATTAATTTAAGTCGATAAACGTCATCTTATTTTTTTTTTTGTTTTTTGTGTTAGTGCTTAGTTCGTAATCCCCTCATTCTCATGACCATCTGTAACCGATTGAAATAATAAAGCTTCTCTTAACATCTCTATATTGCTAGCATCGTGGGTAGGGAACTCATTTCTGTGCTTTCGAGGGTTTGAGATCTAGGCTCTGCTGTGGGGCTCGTAGCATGTTGACAGTGCTATACAACATCAAAATATGCGCATTTTGTGCATATTATTGCGGTAATTATAGCACTGGAAATAATAATCAATGGTAATCCCCAAACATTTCAGCACTTGCTCTTAAATTTATTTTAAGAATATCAATGTACACGAAGTGGTTCGCCATTCCTTCAATTAGTTCCATTTTCCGACCCGTGGTGACGACACAAAGACCCACACCACAACACTTCCACCACCGTACTCCAGAGCTTCGATAAAATTCCTTGTGTTATGGGCCCTATTTGTAGCCGCCCTAACCCCAGACGGTAGTCCCACTTAAAAACGCTTCATTTTGATTCGTCGAAGAAGATAACATTACACCAGAAATCTGGCGGCTCATTAACATGCACCTTTGAGAACGCGACATGTTTCGGTCGATTGAGCGTGTTGACCAACAGTTTTTTCTTGGATGTCCACGACCATTGTTTGACCTTATTATTTCTGCATTAGGTTTTTATTTAATTGTTAATGTTGAGCGCCATTATAAATAGTGCTTTGAACACCACTGGCTTGAGGGCACGATTATCTCTTGGAGTGAGCTTCAATGGTGGACCTATCTTGGCTTTGATCGGACCAGTCCATCATACCCAAAGCGAACTATTGTTCCGCAATAATGTCAATGCCAGCAATCTATGGGATGCAACTTACTACAGTTGCATTAAAAGTTTTTAATGAAAGAGTTTTTTCGCCTGTACGCGAAGTTTTGTTGAGTTAATTTTGCAAATTCTTGTGGTTTTTGTTATTGTATTTTTTAAAACGAATAGCAATTTATAATTTATTTTGTTGTTTTATTGGAATAAGCTTTAGACAAATATTTTTAACTCATATTCTGTTGACAACTCTTTTTTGTGCATCTTTGTATGCAAACTTTTGTGGAAGACTGTATGTTTTTTTTTTTGATATGCTGTATTCTTCGAGGAAAATAGGAGGTCCTCGTCCTTGACGACGCATACCGTCAAGGCAACCCTAGTCTGCAGTATCTAATCCTCAAATCTGTTTTGCTGACGATATCATGCTCAGCTTTTCATACTCGTTTCAAAATTCACATCTCTGTTCTTTCTATGCGGAAGCGTATTTTCTTGACAGCACTGTTCAATGGGGAAGCAACAACCGCACAGAATTTACATACTTCCGAAGCGCAAAATGATTTATGGCCCTTAAAACGAATCTGAAAACTGACAAGCTTTCCATTCTCGGAATGCGTGTATCACGGTTCTACTCTTTTCCTCAAAAAATTCAAGCAACACACTCGCACAATCTCAATTTCCCCGCTCTACCTTTCCATCTCATTGTTCAGGTATGTTGCGAGATTCAAAAGGAATGTGCATCGGTATACCCCTTCCAACTGTCTTTTACTTTTTTGTGTTAAACATGGGAGGGCCTTCATAGCCCCCCGAGTGCGCACAAATCATAAGAAAATACGTGACTTGTCGGCCAGCTTCTCGAATTCACAGAGGAATTCAAATATCATTGCTTCATGTTTTGCATCTTTCCGTGAAAATAATTCAAACAACGGTTGCCCATAGCGATAATTTTTGCCTTTGCCATTGCATTGCTTAATTGCCCGGTTTTTACATGACTTTCCACTTGCCTTCCAACTTCTTCCAATCCACCATAATTGAATTAATAGTCCCCACCCCAAATTAATAGTTTTAAGTGGAGTTTTGACATTTCCTTGACTTTACGATTTGGCATTTCCCTCATCTTCAGCAGTAACATTTACTACTTTCGTTGCGTGTAAAACTAATTAACTCAAACTTCCAAGTCACAGACAAACTTTTCCACAAGTCCAAACATCATTGGAAATATTTTTGAATCGCAACCGTATGTGCAACGCTTTGCAATTATGAACTGCATTTTGACAGCTGCGCACATGTTCGAAAGTCGAATGTCGAAATTTCTTATTTGTCAACTTTAAACTTTCGCTGCCGGAAGAACCGCATTTGAAGAAATCACTTTTTTACCACAAAAAAAATGGAGAACGTTTGAGGGGAAAACTTTTCTGCATTCTTCAACCTTCGACCTCCCTGGAAGACTCCCTCTCTGCCTCAACATAGCAACAATCTTCTACGCTGCGACGGCGGCGGCGGTGATGGTGGTCGTATGTCACGAAACTTTTCTCTACTTGTTTCATTATTCCTGATTTATGGGAATCTAAAAGTTTCGGCTTTCTTGCCACCCGCACAACATGTTCGACTACTCCTCGAAGGCGCAAGTCCTTGACATTTAGTGCGCCGTTACTATCCCGTTAAGGAACCATGGCAACGACACCGGCAACAGAAGCAACTATGACGCCTTCCGGAAACTTTTCTAATTACACCAAAGATGGCTTAAGTATGCGAATTTCTTGCAACTTTTTATTTTCACCTTTTTCCTCTCTGTACCAATATTCATGGCTCAGCTGTAATTAATTAACGAGCCTTGTGTTCTCCAAATTGAATCGAATGAGCCTTAAGTTCAACCAACACTCGGCTGTCAAACACTGAAATGTCAATTTGTCCTCTTACTTTTCCGTGTGAAGCAAAGGCAAACAAAGCTCACCCAGTCACGATTGCCCGCCTCTAGCCTTTAATTCATTGATTTGATTGAACTAGATTGGGTGCACGTATGCGATGTCGTTGAAGCTCCTTTCCCGCGTGATCCACAGACGGTGTGGTCTGGACTTTCAATGAATCGCATGTAATCACCCACAGTGTTGCATGTGCGTCCACGTCTGACCTAAATGTCAGACAATGGTCTTTCTAATGAAAGCCACCTGTCGCCACCAGTCGTGCAATTACATATCGGTCAGACGGTATCGCACCCAAATGACTGATTGATTCTATTCGAATAGATAGCTTTGTTACATGTCATGCCAGTCGATGACATTCACACTGAACACACACATTTCCGCGTGTGAGTATATTTCGAGGCAGTGATGTCGGATTTTCTTCCTTTTCGTGATGAAATATCAATTTGCGAATGAGATGAGTGCACAATGACACAGCATCTGGTCCCCATTGAGTTGGCACCAATCATTGCTGTCACACAATTTAAAAGCTGAATTTATGACGAAACGTCGAAAATTTCAAATTCATTGTGACGTTCATTGCTTCCTTGGGGAGGCATTAAGCTAGTGATTATGGGCGGATATCGCGCAAGCCAGTGACATTTAATCAATAATGTAATTACTCATTCCGATCAGAGGGAGGTGTAATTAATTCTGACGTTCCCCGACACTTCGATGGATTCCGAGGGATTTCCGCTGCGAGCCCATTCCAGATGAAGGATTACAAGCTGCGGAAGGACTGCTGTTTTATTAGAGGCACTGTATTTTGACAGTAAATTATTTTATGACGATATCTGTCAATCTGGACGTAGATTAGCTATTGACTTCTTCGTGATGGTTTAATGGTGAATTTTATCTCTTATCTTTGATCCGGAATTTTTACGACTCTATCCTGTTGAAAATTGAAAGAACCCCCGAAAGTTT
The DNA here is from genome assembly GCA_905231855.2 of Eristalis tenax. Taxonomy (NCBI): domain Eukaryota; kingdom Metazoa; phylum Arthropoda; class Insecta; order Diptera; family Syrphidae; genus Eristalis; species Eristalis tenax. The sequence goes on from HG993124.1 coordinate 129,978,908, forward strand.
GTTCGAAGGACTATCTGACACGTTCACTCTTGTCCTTCATTTTGAAGCAAAATGTAAAATAACTTCTGTGGGTTACAGTGCACGGTAACCACTTATCAAGATTCTTAGATTTTAAGTGTCACATCCAGGCAAAATCTCACCACTCGGACTGACTTATGTCCTTTCATCTTCATGACATATTCATGAAGTCAATAACATCCGATCATTGCCATTTTGAAATAGAGTAATTGCGAAATCACAACGTCGAGTTCGCGCGGTCGGGCGTTGATGGCCTTTTTAGCACGCGTTTTATTGAGCTTACGAGAATGTTATGTCAAAGCGCGGCTCCTTCACTTTTCCAAATCACAATGAAAGGCTCGCGTTTCACAAGTAAAGTAGTTTAAAATGCATTTTACAAGAAAAAATGCAATAAGTTCACAAAGGCTCTACAAAAAATTAATTACGTACACAAGTAGTTGCCTCAGCCTGCCAACAATGAAAAATCACGAGTGCAACAAAAATTCTTGGATGTCTTGGCCCGGAAATACGTTCTACTTACATGTTGTTATGACCTAGGTTGGGTTGGTGGATTTTAGAGGGGGAGTCTTTCCTAGACCACGCTTCATTTATCCAAAGTGAGACCACAACTTCCAGTAGTCTAGTCACCGTCACTCCGTCAGAGTCAGAATTGGAATCAAATAGTTAACAGCGTCGATTAATGTACTTAGGCGCAGATCTAGCCAGTGTCGGTGAAGAGCATGAACATTTTTCAAGAGTGTATACTGTTTACGTAAGCGACCTAAGTACAAGAGATTGTCTATTCAACGTTCGCATGGTACTGCAAATCGTGTTACTAAGTCAAACGGCCGAGAAATGTGTTCTGTTCAACTATCATACGGCAGATTTGATCGGCTTGTCGTAAAACTCCTCGACTTGGTCATATGGGTAGCACGTGTCCCTGTTGCAACTGTGTATTGTGTTCAGACCCAGTCTAGATGAACAACAGTTGAACGAATGGCTTCTATTAATTTTGCCATTTGTTCTGGTTCTGCAGAAACAGGACCCCCCGAAATTCACTCACTTTCATATTAAAGTGAAGCAAATGCAAAAAAACACGGAAACAAGTTCTGGCAGATTTCTATGCTCGCATATGTTCATGTTTATGGGGAAAAACTCGACGAAAAATTTTGTTCAAATATGACACATCTCATGCACACTCATGTCTATTATAGTTGCCCCTAGGCTTATAGACAAAATAACCGGATCTATAGCGGAGATTTTTTTGAAATTTCCAATCCTATGGAAGAGCTCTAATTTTAAAAAGGCAAAAGACTTACAAATTGTCTGTCATGAACCTGTGGACGTATACGTAACCTTTAGTGCAAACATTGGAAAACTAGAAATTTAACTTCCGCAACTTCGTAAAGAGAGGAAAATACCGAGTTCAGTTAAAGTGCACAACATATGATTGCGACATTCTAAGTCGTCACCCTACCATTTATCCCAAAACATTTCCCTTCGAATTTGAAGTCAATTTTCACTCGAGGCACTTCAAAATACTCCCCGGACATCCTCCTCAGTCAACTTAATGGCTGGTGGACAATTCCTGTGCTTACTGCTCTTGACTTCCTTTTTATTTCGTTTCCTCACAAGAAATCTCAACCTTGGCTAAGAGCTAACTTCTCTTCACAACCGGACTCCCCTACAATCCGCTTTTCACTTAAAAATAATCCTCAAATTCCCAGAAGATGGAAAATTCTTTCAAAAAGAAAAACAACAAACCAATTCCTTTCACTCAGAGCGACCATTCGAGGGGAAAAAGAAAAGGAAATTAATTCACCTCTGTCAAAACAGAGAATGTTTCATTCTTCAAATTCCGAATTAATTTACCTAATCCACGGAGAAATCCTTAAGGAAACAACTACGTACATCATCATCAGCATCATCGTCATCGTAATCATTATCATTGTCCTCCATTTACCCCAAGGCCCATTAAGATTTCTTTCCGTAATAAGAACAAGGGAACAGATAAAAGCGAAAACAACTGCCGTCGCGTTGTAGGTGGTAGGCGCAGATCGGCTGGCAACAACTTGCATTCAATTACGGGACACCCAAGAAAGTGGAGAATCTTCCGCCTCATCCTCCGCACTGTGCACACACCCACCCACACCGTCGCCGCATTGTGTCGTCCTCATTGTGCGACGCCATTGTAGTCGCAGCCGCTGTCGGTGGCTGTAGGCTGTGCTGGTCCTCCTTAACCTTCTCCCAGCAGTGACATCTGAATCAAAAACTACTCCGGTGCGCACTGAATGCAATCCTCCGGAGAAGTTCGGATATCAGGAAGTGAAGCAAACTACCCTCACCGTGAGACCTCTGGAGGCCGACTATTAAAATGATGATGGGCGTAAAATCGCTCTCTGACAATAATGATTTCCGAGCGACTATCACACGGAATTTTATCTCACTCCAGATGGCCGGATTATTCCCTCAATTAAACGCCTAAAACCGGATTGATGGTGAAGGAGTAATTATTTTTTTATTCCTTCCTTTTCTGTTCTCTCGCCACCAGACCGGCGTCGCCGCGCCGACCCACCGTCAGGAGAATAGAAAGCGCATTAAATGTAGATTCTTTAATGAATTCATTCCTCATCGACGTTCGCATCGACCTGGCCAAGGAGAAAACGGGTCAATTGAATCGGAAGGCAGCCAGTGACAAGGGCGAATGGAAACGTGTTCAATAGCAGCTCTTCGCATTCCTCTGGCCGGGACCGAAGGTAGACGTGCCATCCTGTGGCAGCGATGAAAAAAGATTCTTCAGACATTTCTTTCACCAAAACTTATTCAATAATACGAATGTCTGCCTGGATGAGCCATCAGAGCCATCACAGCCATCAGAGTAATCAAAGCCCTGAGCCGTTTAGTTCCCCCTTCTGTTACGTTCTTGCCATCTTACGAGTGTATCTGGGGTATCATCTGGGGAGCTGGGACCTCTCTTGTGTAACTCGTTGCCTGTAATCGAATCACTTGAACTTTAAAAAAAGATACTCGGTGTATTTAATTTAATGCCAGTCGATGGCGGCTAAGATAAATCAATGTCTGTCGAGGTGTCTAAGCCTTCACATGATTGCCGTACTTTATCCCACTCGGTGTACGACTTTATAAAGCGATCTCATCGAGTAGGCACTTGGCGTCCGAACAAATTAAAGTTTTGGCATTTTTCTCTGGTGGGTTTAATTAAATTTTGGTTTTGGACAAATTGGATTCAGTTATGTTGGGATCTCATTCAACCGAACTAACTGAGAGGGGGCTTGCCTTTGTTTGACCAACAGGGGGTTTTGGGTTTTCATTCGTCCACTCGTCTCATTCGCCTCCGTTGCAGACGTACAACGCACAACTGGAGCATGCAATATCCAAAGAGTAACTATAAATAAAGAGCCCAGTAGCCATGGCAACTGAAATTGAATTAACCGAACGACTGTCAGATGTGACATACAAAAATGGTTTGTCGGTAATTTAAGCTTCTTTTGTGCTTCAGTTACCGTACTCGTCGTCAGTGGGACATGGTGGGGATGTGTTCTCGTTTTCTGCCGGAACACTCTTCAAATGTTTACACTCTGTCCGATGGCTTGCATATGCAAGCAGAAAGGAGATTTAGTCACTTTAATTACATTTCGCATTTTACCGAATAGATAGGAGCAGAGGAATGCATTCAAAATTGTCCACCACTGGTGCATGAACACACTCACAGAATTTCCATGATTTGACATTGGTCAATTTGGTGTACAGCCCAGGGAAGGTTGGCGGCCAGTGGAACGAACACTTTGACGAGCCAACTTCGAAAGGAAGCATTTTGGCTTAGAACATTAAATTAAAAATATTGTATTTGTAACGAGCCAACAATGGTGCCTTTTGTGGACTCTGCAAGGATTCGTGCTCCTCGGATAAAAATTCCTCAGAATTTCGCATTTAGAAAATTATCCGCAAACCTAAACACACAATGGTGGTGCCTCTTCTCTTGACACACCGTGTGGATGGGTTTGTTTGACTTGAATGTGAGCTTGCAGCGATGAATTGTCGACCTCAAATGAGTTGCCTCTGTCATGGGTTTTGGGGTACTTTAAATTTGTTATGAAGCGAATTCTTCTTCATTACAAAGCTAGGAAGGGAGCGTAAGAGTGTAAGGGAGGAAAATGGTTTGTCTGGAGCTCTTAGAAATCTTGTTTCCGGTTTTATAAGCTCAAGCCTTCTGAGGAAAGTCGTCGAATAAACAAGGCAGAAGTGGCGGCAATGTTTCTTTGTTTAGGTTTGATTAATTTAAAGTGTCTGACTGCCAATGAGTGTCAACGACTGCATGTCGGCCTGCTCATTCTGGACAGACTGTGTGATCAACTCGACTTGACAGTAGGCCGTAATTGTTTCCAGTGCATCCATTTCAAGCTTCAGTAGTGGCAGTGACAGATCTCCACCCAGGTAGAGCCTCGAATTAGTACCATTTCTAACTAGCTTCGTGATTTTTCTAGAATGTCTCAGTGTCCCGTTTCAGTGAGGTAAACTCATCAAAAGTTATGGCACTCTATCAATTGTCAGGGGCAATACTCACTTGCCACACTGCCTCGCTGTGTATTTTATTCTCCTTGTTTGTCTTGTTTATTGCGTTAACTTGCGCCAATTCCTGCTGGAAGTGCTTGATGTCATGCACAGCGGAGAGTTTAGAAAGGAATATTTTCTGTTTTTCTTCTTCTTGAGGTCACGCATCGGTATGCTATTGGTTAATTCCACTTTCGGCTGTGCTCTGTACTCTGTTAAGTCATCAACATTTTCTAAGCTAAACAGTTGATATTGCAAAGAAGAAAATCGGCCAACCAACAGCCTTTAAGTGACCATGCTTTACAACAAATTTTTTACATGTGATCAATAACTGTGGTCGCAAACACGGCTAGCTTTACACGTAGTCTCCACTGGACATCAACCATGCCCGGTTCGTGAACATGATGTGAAAAAATCTAGTGGAGCCACAAAAATGCCCAAACACAAATCGAGTCTGAGAATCTCAATTTTACGACATGGCGTGGGCTCTGTTCAAAAGTTGGTCTTCTGACCCGCATGCTCCACTTAAGGGGTCGCAGCAGCAATTAATTCCAAAGAAAAATATGTAATTTTATGTAAAAGTTAAAAATAAATAACACCGCTTAGTGAAAACACGTCTTATCTCTATGACTATCTCTGCTCTCACTGCTCTCTCATCTGCTTAACCCAACATTCTTGTAGAAGATAGTGCCTTCCGTGTTTACAGCTGGCCGCCGCAATATTTCCTCCTGTACCCTATTGATACACCACAAGGCATCTCCTTGCCTAAATACCGTGCCTGTTTCGATCGTTTCGGGGGTCCCTGACCCGAACTGCATGCTGCATCGCGATTTGTCCCCAGGATTTGCCTGAAGGTAAACATTTGGTTTATAGTAGATTTGCTGGGCAGTGACTCGCACCGTTCACATATTACCTTGGTCAGGATTTTACAGGTGACGTGGAGCACGAGGTACGATCGCCTTTTTTTTTGTAAATAGGGCTTACATAGCTTTCGTCTTCTTAAATTCTTCAGATGATCTAGTGCATGCTGCCTCCCAAAACATAGCTTTGCCAACTTAGATGGGAGGACTACTTCATCCACTGGAGTGAGGGTATCTGATTCTCTATTCTCTCAGCCCGTTAAGCTGTTGTTAGAATTGCTACTAGCTAAAAAATAATATCCGGCAAAATCAAAATCCGGTATAGTTCCAAACAATGGTTCCTCCTCGGTGGCCTCCAGTCACTGGTTGCTCAAACAATTTTGGGAGAATTTTAAAATTTCGCTCCGATTTTTGCCTTAAGATGTAAATAACGCACCAGCTCTTCAAAAACAAAAAACAACGTCCAAAAAAGCGATGAGTGCACACAATGAATGCCGAAAGCGTCCGCCGCCTATGGCCATTCATGCATTTGATTTTTTTTTTAATTCCCGCATTCCACTCGTGAATGTATCCTTAAGCAAGTGAACTGAACCTGAACAAAATTTTACAAAAGAGGCATGATGCCAACTTTCCAGTTGCCACTTTCTACTTCTAATCACACACACACACACACACATACACATACAATTACAAAGCGCAGGAAACAAGGCAACCATTAAACCATTAAACCGCCTGCACTATTCCAAAGGACAAAGGTCTCTCCTCAGCGGTCATGTGTAAGCCAGCCAAAACTCATCCCAACACAAAGGAGATATTTTATTATTACACAGCCATTTCATAGATAAACAAGCCGTATCAACTGATTCAAATGGCCGGAGCGCGCTGCTCTGTTGTGTTGCGAAAAAAGAAAACAGACGGAAGCGCAGGGGAAGACTTTGCCGAAAACAAAAAATAACAGGAGAAAGCAGCCGCGCACCGACTGCTCAGATACCCTTTCTGGATAAATTGCCAACGATTCACACACACATCCTGCGAAACTTGTATCCAGAGAAAAAGCGAAAACGAACAAATCAAATGAACGCCATCTGGTAGTCTTTTGTTGTTCGTTAGCAGCGAACACGGATTTTCATTTTCCCTTGGGAACTTTTCGGTGTGTGTCCTTTTTTTACGAATCCTCTCCCCTTTAATACCGGAATGGACGGACATTTATGCCAACATTCGCAGTTTTTTGCGTCTTTCCTTTCCTGTCGTGTCTTCGACTGGCCTGTGTGTTGGTTGCCGTGCACCGTGAATCCTTCTCTACTCGGCCAACAATGAACATTCCCATCCACCATCGCAGCGAACCGACGAAGGATGAGTGATGACGATCGTCATGCAGCGCCTCCGGCCGGGGCAGCCTGCTGTGAAGGGTATGTGTGCGCGACTAGCGGTGGTCAGGCAGAGTGACAAGCTATCTGGATTTGCAGTCGTGCTTTATCGGACAAAGCGTCAATCTAGCAAAAAGTGAAATATCCGGCACTTTTAGTTATAAAATCAGTTTCGGACCACAGGTTGTCTGACAAGTTGCTACTTTTTTTTTTTTGGCACCCCGTTTTTGACACCAGTGAGGAAGGATGCAGCATGCAACGATGAACGGCCATTTGACTGCCGGTGGTCCGGAGTTTTGGACGCACGCTGGGCTATCGTGAAATGAGCATCTTTTAGAGGATGTCGGGTATGTTAACTGCGGAACGTCGAGATGGGGATTCATTGCACAGAAAATTGATATGGAGAGGGTGTTCATCCCGTTTGACATCCTCTTGGTTTGCCGAATAAAAGGGAGTGCAGTTTTCTGACGCAATTCTGGGGCTATCACAGGGATGCATGTGCATCGTTGTGAGTGGTGGTGGGCGTATTTTTTGTGACGAGTTACGCCGGGAGACTGGAATTCAGGCTGAAAGTTATTTGATGTATGGGGCGTTGCCTTGATTTGAAGGACAACTTACTTTGTTCAATCAGTGTTGAGAATTGGGGGGCGCTGCAACATCTTGTATTGCGGAAATGAGACAAGTCAATGCACCTTTTGTAAATGGTTCAACATCTGAACATTCAGAGTTTGGAACCTCTATCATTTTATCTGAGCGAAACGGTTTTGACATTGTTAAACGAAACGTCAAGACGCTGCTGAAGTGAAGTCTATTACACTCCGATTTGACCAAGCACCGGCTTTTACAACAACCATCAAACGATTAAGTGTCATGTGACAGTGATTTTCATGTGCCGTCCCCAATTCCATTTGCGAAATTGACAGCTGTCAAAACGAAATGACAAGTAAGATCCAATGGAAGACTGGCGCACCCTCATCTATATTGCTTCTTATATTTCCCGCAGTTGAAAGGACTTCGATGTCAATGTCTTGTTCGAACTCCTCGGGTGATCATTGGGCGCAGGATGTCCCTCCTCCCCATTATCCGAGATGGAGCATTAACACATGACTTCATAGTGCAAAAACACTCGTGAGATAAAAGAAAGTAAGTGTTTATCTTGCAATGACAAAGCCAACTCATCCACCCTCGGCGGAGTTACACCTAAGCGCTCACAGAAAAGACTGTAAAAAGGAAAAAAAATAAATAAACCGTACAATGTCCGGAAAATACGACGTTAATTAACGCAAGACTAACGAGTTCCCTTATCCTAATCAGAGTATCCGCTTGTACTCCCTAGTAACGACAGGGTATTATCTCGTTTTATGTACATTTTATGTAATTACAACATTTACCCAGTTGCATTTTTCATTCGGAACTTTTTTGCTCCCCCTCAAGCACACAGCATCCGTGGGGATGACTTCTTATGACTCGTGCGGACGAGGACTTGTAACCGACTGGGAGTCCGTGCACGGGTGGAGCCAGCAACGTATTATGAATGGAAAACATTTAAAACATAAACGGATTTTTTAATTAAAGCTACACATAAGATACATTATGAAGTCGTGTGTGGATTGCACTATGTCCAAGTCTTATGGGTTGTATTCCTTCTGTGGGATTTCAACCGCATATTGTTCTGTTTTTGGCTTCTTCGGTACCAATTAGAGCTCACAAAATGCACAAGCGTGCCCTTGTACACATTTATCTTGGCATTTCTGTCGGGTTATTATGTCACAGTTATATGTTTCCATGACATTTCACTTTGGGGAAAACACAACATGTGCGGCTACTGAGAAAATGACAAATGACCCAAACAGTGTATGGGACAGGAAGGAAAACAGGGTGTTCGAGAAAATTTCCTCTGTGGTATGGAACCAAATCTTAAAGATCAGAGTGAATGGACACTTCTAGGATTCATTGAGTATTCCGTTTATTTGTAGCTTGTAGACTGGATTATCGCTGGCGGGGTATTCTTTTGCCTTTTATGTTGAGCCGGGAAATAATTGTGACTATGAACCATGAATCTTACTGACCGACTATAGTTGAAGGTAGGTCCCTTCCACGGCGCTTCCTTAAATATCAACAGCAGAAATTAATTACTAAAAATCAAATTCAAAACAATTGCATCGTTCCCTTGTTAAGTGTGAACTTTCAGAAACAATCACTTGCGAGAAATGTATACAAAAAGCTCTGCTCTTGGTATGCAAAAAGATGATGAGATCATTGAATTATCGACAAAACAACAGAAGTTAGTAACTAACGATTTTCAATTGTGTCTATTTGCGAACTGTGAGAACACTGAGAACGCGATAAAGAAAGCGGCTGACGCGATCCCCAAATTCACGAGTCACGACCATCAAATTCTGGACGTAGTGTCAGTTCACTACAATTCTACCCATAGCGTAGGATCCAAGGATCCAAGATCCAATAGGTTTGCAAAAAGGTGCCTAATGAATACGTACTTCGCGTCAGAAATCCCTTCCATAAAATGTCGTTAAATGTCATCCGGCGAGATGCATTCCACTTGTGGGCCGCATTTGATGTCTGTCTCTCTCTCATTAGGGCTTGTGAGTTGTCAATTTTGTGACATTTACGCAACGCTGGCAACGGCAATCTAGAAATGCAGTACAGTGGGATTCGGTTATAACGACCAGTCATGGGAAACTAATTTTCCGTCGTTACAAGCGGAATGAAAAAACATGTATTTTTTTTATATATAATATGTTACGTTAGATTCCACGCTACCAGAACTACATGGGTGTCGCGACAGCCCGTGAAGGGCCCAGGGCCTGCTGCGCGCTATTGTTCTATTACGTGAGATTTGTCCCGTAAACTTTATTAATAATTAATTTACTTGAACCAATTGTACATATATATGTTCATAATAATGTTTAAAGATCAGAAATACTGCGGATTGTGTATCCGAATGGGTCCTCGGCTCGACCCAAAAGGAGAGGGAATCAAGTCACGTGAAGTCTCAACTGACACTGACTTTGACATAAGTCAGGAGTGTGGTGAATTCTTACAGCTCCGCGGATATGTTCGTAAATGGTGTTTGTTGTGGGTCACCACAGTTTTATCAAAAGTAGAAGGGACTTACAGTTTTATGCCGACTCCGAACGGCCAATTTCAGAAGCTTCTTCTAGACAGTTATTCTCTTTGAGCATTGTAAGTCACTCGAATGAAGTGGGGACGTGAGCATTATTTTTAGCCAGGTTCAGTTGCGTATGGGTCGACTCACTAACTGACCACACCACGGATGCCGACTGGTTATTTACTGAAATTGGAAGATTAAATCGTTGTTTTACCTTATATAAATATAGAAGAGTGATTGAGCGCTTTTGAATGACAAATTAGAACAACTGACTGAAAAATCAATGAAAACATTGTCCAGAGCATAAATGAAATTTGATAGAGATGCCCTTTGCTGTCCATGCGCTCGATGTGGACGAGAAATGTAGTTGACACACTTTTATTTCCCGTCCGAATTCACATATGTTCGCTGTTCACAGAGTGCGATTGTGTCTTCTCTTCCAGTTGCCTTTCTTTCAGTCAGGCATAGTCAGAGTTGTTCTTCAAGAATCAGCTGAGCTGTCCAGCTTTTACCAAGGGCGATTCTACGTCCTCACCAAAGTCTTCATAATTGGTTATGTTTGAGAGTTTTTATGGATTCCCCTAAAGGAGCTGCAGTGAGCTGCTTCTGGAAACGACAATTCTTCATCTGCCGTCGATATACCCTGGTCAGCAAATCCGTCGAAATATTACTCAGATAGCAATCAGTAGTGCTCTCGCATTTATCTGAGTATTTTTAAGCTTGCCCGTTTCGCAAGTTTGGCTTTAGGTCTTGTTAGACGAAGTGGCAGCACTGACGTTTACTGCGGCTAGTGGCTTTGGTCTATGGTTCTTCTTCTTGTTCATTTTGCCTTCTAGTAAAATACAGAGTGACCATGAGGGTCTGATATAATAAAGTCATTACCAACTCTTGCCATCGGTGCTTATAAAGTTTAGAACTATAAAATGATAATATTTACATTTTATGACATCTTACATCTTCTTCTGATTCCGACACGTGCAAAGGGGTCGCTGGAGGTAAAGCCCCTCTCTCCTGATTGCCTAAATAAATTTTAACAACTTCTCGTGTAGGCAATATACAAATTAGCTCACCTTGAAAGTGCCTACATTTCCGGAAATCTTGAAGAACCGATCCGTTTCTCCTTGCAAACCATTACTGGTCATAATTCAGATTTTTTTTTTTTCAATTTTAAGAGTTCAAAGACAAAAGATGGTCGACCTCCAAAAAGGTATTCTTGAACCAATCGATAATAACGAGATAAGCGCAAGATAATGCGGATGCCACCCTAGCGGAATCACTGGTAAATTCCTTTGAGCATCAGACTCTCACAGCAAACATTCCTCCATTTACCAAGCCAGCTTGAAAACTAGCTCCATTTGAAACTGTGCCAGTGAACGAAACAATTTAACTGAATTTCCGCATTTGATTCGAATGAGGAACGAGGTGAAATAACCCCCGTCGCTTTGAAGAACTTTGTAGGGAAACAGAAGAAAACCACTTGGGAGGGGGTTGCACTGAATGATACAACATACCTTCACCAGCTGCATCATTCCATCGTCTCGTCGAAAGTCTATTTCAAAGACAGCCATGAACTTTCAAACGTAGACTTTTAAGAGGCAGACAAATCCGGAGTGTACATCCATGTCTGCAACGCATTCATCAGAGAACAATTTTTCGCCGATCAAAGGCCGAGCAGAATCGTGTGTCTGTACCACAGGCCCAACATGCAAGGCAACCAACTGAAACCGACACCTTCTCTGTGTGTTGAAGATTGTGAGGAAAGTTCTGATGCGCGTTATCTGGAACAGATTTGCAGAATTATCGAGAGAGTAGGAGAGGCACCGGCACATGGCAATGGGTTTTTGAACAATACACTTGATGCTGCTGCATCATAACTCTGGACTAAGCGTCGGCTTTTAATTCAACGAGCTAGCTGGAAACTGGCGAAATGTGAGAGTACCAATTCACATTCATCCATTTTTTATTAGGTGTTCAACTGATGATGGAGCAGAGAGCAGTGCAATCACAGAATGTGAGCTTCTGTGCTTGGTTCGTCGATGGATGCTATGGAATGTGATGTACCGTGGATTACTTAGCAGATGTAATTGCGGATTGCTTTGGAAGTTTACGAAATGATGCTGCTCCCTTGGGCAATGTTGAAGCCATTTGAATTTCATCTACTCTGTACGACATTAATGTCAGTCAGTTCAGGCAGTCTCGTGAAGGATGAACGGAAAATGGAGAAAATAGAGGTTTGCCGGGAGCATAATCTGATATTGAACTTCCTTCTGAATCAAAATGAGCAGCGATAGCCACGAGGTGAATTTTCATTTTTTTCTTCTTTTGCAGTGGATGGAGAGACCTAATGCCTCCGAATGGCAATGAACTCTCTTACCATTGTGAGTGACGATGGGTGGTGCCATACGATTGTTGGTGTGTCCGTGATGGAACTATTGATCCCGTCAGAACCGATGCACTTATCGTCGCGGCATTCAAATAATCGACTTTGTACGTGTGCTGTTTTCTTTTTTTTTGTCATCGTGTTTTGTTGCAATATCGTGCCATTGAGCCACCAATAGAATTTTCAAATACGATTGATTCCAGCACTAGTCCATCACAAAACAAAGACGTGGCATTTTTGTAAATAGGGAAAATGAGCCTCGCTCAAAACAAATCAGTTCCAAAATGTAGTCTGAGCAGTTGATCTTTGATGCTTCGAGAGAGCACACAATGCTGATGTGATGATGTTTTGAAATGAACGACTGATCCAAGGACGATCGGAGTGTTTTCTGTCTAGATTGATTGACATTGAGTTGATCCTTGAGGCTTCGAGAGAGCACACAATGCTGATGTGATGATGTATTGAAATGAACGACTGATCCAAGGACGATCGGAGTGTTTTCTGTCTAGATTGATTGACATTGCTTCCTTAATATCCATCTTCGTTTCCAGATATCTCGTGAAGAGGGTTGAAGAAGAGTCTCTCAGGCGCTCTCTGCCTGATTCTTGCAAGAGCCTGTAAAAAAAAACCCAAAATGAAATGTGTCTCCCTTTTTGCTGTGTGCGACAATACGTGTTGTGTGTGATACTTAGCCCGCAGAATGATCTCTTCTGGGATCTGTAAAGACTGCCACCCGGTCTAGCAACATCATAGCGAGTTCGCCGAAGGAGGTTGTACTCAGGTTATAATTTTCCACGATGTCCCATCTGAGATTTGCTATTTCAAGTAGAGACATTCTCCCTTTCATTGTTCCTTTTCTTCACTTTATGTGACGTTTAAGTGACTAATTGAGTACAAATTTGTCACAGTGACTTGTGACACGACTAAGAGAATAAGGGTAAATGTGTCAACACAATTTCTTGAAATAACAAACTTCAGGGATTAGGTTTCTCTAGTGGCCTTCTGATGGGATGTGTACCTCCTCTTCCGGGCTGATCCCTTTCAAGCCAATTCAGCGAGTTCTCATATATTGGGATGTCACTGTGACCAGGAACACAAATAAAGGACATTTTCAGCTGGCCTTTTAACGACGCTACTTCAGCTCGACATTCCTGTACTAGCTTTGAATATGAAGTAAAGGAGGATATAGCTCTGATGGCTGCTCTTCATAGCTTGCCTTCTGCATTGTCAAGGTATTTGGTTGTATTTCGACTTGAGTCCTTACGGTTCTTGAATTAAAAATAGCACAGAAGCTTCTCTGCCCCATACTCAACAGGGTCTATCAAAAAGATCATTCACATTATCTTATCTAGAAGTCTGTAGTGAGCTTTAGTTTTGATAGTGTTCATGTGCAAACAAACCCCACTGTTAAAATGCTCGCTAAAGGGCATCACCCCTCGCTTAAGAGATTTCTGTAAGCAATTTTGGTTTACTCGCTGATGCATGGTTGCCATCGCTCATCTCATTCACTTCATATAACCATGCACAGATAAAATCACTCACAAAAATAAAGCAATCTGGGTTTTATTTTGGAAGAATCTTGCAGTTCTATGCCGACTCCGAACGGCCAACTGGAGAAGCTTTTTCTGGACAGTTATACTCTTAGAAAATTGTCAGTGACTCGAAAGCGTCGACCGGGGTTCGCTTCTAGGCTCAAGTGCTTAGGTATCGACACACCAACCCACTACGCCACGGCCGCCACAAAACAAAAGTGAGCATAAAATGAGTTCACATAATTAAGTCAGTAAACAGTCAGAAGTCAGGCATCGAGACCAGGCAGCGAGTTTCAGTTGCACGGCCGCCATTTTTTTAATGACTTGGAAAATTTGATAGTTTGTTGGTTGGAATGAAAATGGCTCCAGAATGTTCGTTGACTGCGCTGGTTTAACGAAAGACTGATAACGCGTTCAAATATGTGAGAAATTATAATGAGTGTGTAGCCTGGACTGAATTGACAAGAAATGACATTCGATGTAGGGTAATGGCACTAGTAGGTGGGCAGTTATATTACACAAGTCTTAACTTTGACTTTTTCTTATTTTTTAACTATTAAACCTTCAGTGGACAGGTTTGGATATATAAATATTGTAGATAGTTTTTGAAAAGATAGTAAAACTCCTCAAACATATTTATTATTCTGGATAATTGTGTTTTTAATTCTTACTAAAAGTTGTCTTTGCTCTAGTACCCAAACAGTAATATTAAGTTTCCCGACGTTATAGTTTCAGAAGCCGGACACCTAAATTTCATATCAAATTTTAACGTTTTCCTTTGAATTAATGAAACATTTTATTTAGTTCTATACGAAAACAGTTTTATACAATTTATCCACACGCTTGTTAACTAATTATTCACAAAAGACTAAGTACATAACAATAAATACAGTGATACCGAAATGACCTCCGAAATGAATGGCACTTCATGCATACACTCGGTGTTTTCAAATAAGTGAACCTCTGCAAACGGGGGCATCTCTGAATTGGACCATGAGGCAACGATTTCGTTTGAATAAACTTTTCGTTGCCTGGAAAACCACCTCTAAATTGGGGCAAACAACTGAAAGAGCTAGAAATCATTAGTGTCAGAGATTATTGTGTGAACGGGTACACCTACGTATGCACGTGGTCTGATGGCAAAAATAGGCGATTTCCCGGAATGTCGTGTTTGTAAAAAAAAATTCTGGCTCTTATTCTGTTGTTGCCACAAAGCATCCATTCTCTTTAGTTGTGTTACATATATTAATTAAATAATTAATAATTTATTTCAGGCCTACTTATAATTGGGACATAACGATATCGGGGCACCTCCAAATTGGTTCACATTTTCTTTGTCCCTTGGAGTGCCCAATTTATGTACTCTGTAATAAAATACTCTTCATAAAAGATATTTGATACAACGATAGGTATAGGCGTATGTTGATCTAAGACGTATACTGATCCCTAGTATCCATGATTGGGGGCATACTTTCAACAATGTCCTTTCGAGGACGTAAATGTGGGTTCAAAGAGTTTAAAGAGTTTTTCATCAGCTTTTTTATGCATTTGCAATAATTAGAATTTTATCTTTTAGTCGGTCATGAGGAGTGGTCGACAAACATCATATTTGGCAGCTGCTTTTATTAAACTCAAATTATTTGCCCGATTATCTTCTAAAGCTCGTGCTAAGCTGCTTTTCGCCATTCTAAATACGACATTTTTAACGTTTTACATATTTTAATGTGTACAGTACAGTTGGCCGGATAGAAAACCTAATTTTTCAATACCCAGACAGCCATTAACTGAGCTATAAACCGTCTTCTTAGTTAAAAAAAAGCACTGTCCGCATACTTTACGTATACTTTATTTAAGTTTAGCAAATTTTGCAAAACAGGAATTTAAAACTTTTTAAAATAAATTAAAATTTTGAATAGCCGGACACCCTGTCCGTGAACTAAAATCAGAATAAAATTTGGGCTCCAGTATCCCGACACCAAATAGCTTGCGTAAAACTTAACATTATTTTCCGTTTTTCTTAGTCAACACAGAAATTATTTATATTTAATTAAAATTAAGCCCACTTTGATGAGCAATTGCAATAAATAATAATATAATTGCAATTGCAATAAATAAAATAAATACTTAAATTTTTAAAATAGAGCCGCTATTTTCTTATGAAAAAAGCACTTAGCTGCTCTCTTCACATCTACCACGTACTAACTGATGCGTATTTCGCAAATCAGTTATCGCATCTATTTCGTATGTGTATGAATGAAACATAGATGGTTGCTTTCGAAAAGTGTCCGGCTACTAGCACTGTCCGAATAATAATGCCCAGAAATGAAGTATTATAGAGATTCCCAGCTTCACAGCTGATTGACCCCTAGTCCATCAACGAATTTGAGAGGCGTTTTGACAGTTTTTCATGAATTGTTGACAGTTATTCACGAAATAACGTAAATGCCACTCTCAAGTGGCAAGATAGGTAGAAGTTGGGCATCTCTATCATACTTCATTTCTGACAATGCCCTTTCCCTATATCCTTAGAAAAGTGATTTATGCGAATACACAAAAACTATAATGCGCCAATAATAACTGATTCGATTAGTTTCGTGAAGTTTCGTTGACTTAAGCTAACCGAAATGGCAACGGGAAAAAATCACTCTTGCGTCACATTCAACATGTCGCCGAGTTTCTATTTAATTTCTCCAGATTCTTGCAGAAATTTCCACATGCCGTAACTTGGTCCCACTATTTCTCTGACTTCAAGGACTCCGCGTGAATATTGATGAACGGTTTCGCGAAAAGCCTCGAGGCAAAATGTTCTCCCACCCCTTAAAGGATATACCGCGAATTTAAGCACATCGCGTAAGTCAAAGAATAATCTAAGTTTCATTTGCACTTCGCTGGACCCACCAACCCCGCCACCAGTTCGTTCACAGCATCTTTCACTTTCAATAATTACTCCGCAGTGTCTCGTTCTTGTTTTTTTTTTCTTCGCTCCTGCTCATCCTTGTTTTAATAACTACAGATGCTATAATTATTTCCTTCCATTCTTTGTTGAGGAGTAAATTAAAAAACTTCCAACTGCCAGCAACCTACAGCACATTAACTTCCTTCAGACAACTTGAGCGCTCCGCTCGCCCCGCACATCTCCGGTCTCCACATCAGCCCTTTGGCTTTATTTCCAAATTCAACTATGTACCAAACTTTTATATTGCAGCGAAAGGTATTAAAAAAATATTTAATGTCTGCAAATGGTATTCCGCCGCGCGTGGGATAGTGCTTCAAAGTAATTTAGATAATGATACACCCCCGGACGCAGAAATGCCCTGTCCGTAGCATGATACTAATGGCGAATTTCGTTTTCATTCATTTCAGAGATACCCACACCCAGCGCAGCTTGAAGGAGGATTCACATCAATGCACCAAGGGAGCACAGCATATCATGAGAACAGACACAGTCGCAGGAGTGCTCGTCTAGTCTGAATCAAAAACGTCGGTACATCTGTGCGTTTCTCAGATGAGCGACACTACAGCCAGTGCTGCCGAATAATTCAATCAACCACAAAATGTCAATAACTGGCTCGCTGGTTGGCTATGAGAACAACAACGAAGTCGGTAGTGGTAGCATTGCGAACAACAACAACAAGAAGACATCATCATCAGCATCATCTCGCTCGATATTGAACACATCCAGCGGCTCAATGGGGAAGACATGCCCCAGCCTGAATTCGAGCATTAGCAACTCGGTGGTCACGACGGCGAGCAGTAATCTCAGCCACCACAATGCAAAGTATCCGAATTCAAAGCGAAAATCATCAAAGTATCTGCAACACCCACAGTCGCCGTACAGACGGGCCGATCACAAGAACTATCTGCATTTGAACTCCTTGTGGTCGATTTGGTATGGGGTGCTGCTGACACTGTTTCAGGGATACTTGGCTGTGCACGGTGCCTATCGATTTTTGGGTAAGTACCGCACCAACGAACGAACCAGCTCCATCCACCAACTGAATTGCTTCCTAGTTCTTCTTCTCCCAGGGTAGGTTCTTCTTTTTTGTGTTTTTTGTTACTGACTCGGCTCAGTCTTCCGCTTTGTGGTTGTTGTTTTGGAATGAAGGGGGGAACACACGCCACATCGCCGACGAAGTGGGTTTTTGTGTACGGCAATCGGATTGTGCCTCTGTGCATCCGAATGCACAGTTGTTAAGTGCACTATCGATGTGACACATTGGACCAGTGTTCGAATGGTGCAAGTGCAGCATAGCGGGCAAAGTGTTGGCATTCAGTGATATGAGAAGTGTCGCCATTCAGAATGGGGAGGCAGTGATGTGTTGACATTAGGGTTTGACTAAAGTGGTTTGTTGGATTTTGACTATGCACTCGCTTCTACGATGGCAGAGCAGGCAAAGTCGTCGCAACAAACGACTCCGCCAAAGCCATGGGTCGTAAGAGTGCAGCAAACGGCCGTGTATGTGTGTGTGTGTGTGTGGACGTGTTGGGTGAAAACTGTATCATTATAAGCGGGATTAAATTTTCGAGCAATGTAGAGCGATGGATTTTTGGGATCCACTTAGGGAAATTGTTTGCATTCAGCAAAGGAAAATCCTTGAGCAAAAGGGATTTGGTGGAATATTCGCTTGAATTTAATAGCAGTTCACGAGCCGAGGAATGGGATTTTAGAACATTTAGTCGAAGGCTTTTAGGTCGTTTACTTCACTCCTATTGTGTAAAGGGGAATGGCGAGATTTTCTGATGCCATGAAGATGACTCCTAAGTTCCCTTGTTTAATTGAATCATTTTGATTAAAATGAAAATAGTTTGTTTCAGAGCTCCTCAGCTTCAACGATTCTTGACTAGGTTGGTAGTTAAATAATTGAGTGTCCTGTGACTGAGGCTCACTTAGAACGTTGGGTCTATTGTGTCATTGCTAGGGGTTTACTACCGCTAGACCTACTATAATCTGAAAACCAGGGTTTATGTTTGCTAGGGGCTTACTACCGCTGGACCTACTTTAATCATAAAACCCGCCCGTTCCACAGATGAATCTCTGTGGAAGTTTTTCAGTTCAACACCGCTTAAGTCATCCAGCTCAATGAAGATGTACTTTTCCAGTAACTGCCATTTTTCTTTGCAATTGCAGAGCAGATGTCGCATAAATTCAATTTCTTCATTAGCTTCTGCAGGCATTATGCGGTATGTTCACACTCATTGCACATGGACAGTGTACGGTAAGGACACCCATTAGCATGCGAACATCTTTGCGACTGAAACCGATCAATGGCTTTGACCTTTTCTTGCTCAGCTTTCAGTCAGAGAGCCCTTCACATTTCTCCAATACTCAGAGGAAGCCATCGAGTTCTCGCTCTATCCAGGGCTTTGTCTTCTAGTTTTCTTCTTAGCGGCTTGTACACATACGATTGAGATTCTCCCATCTCCGATCCCTTTTTCACGAGACTGTTGTCCTTTCTGTTTGAAGTATGTCCCGGTCCTGCAGAGGCCTAACGACTTCACTGATGCTTTGTGTGCATAACCTTACAAGATTCGATGGTGACGGCCATGCGCTGTGGGTTTGCTGTCTCGACCCCTACGAGCAAAATAATTTTCACGGTTTCACCTCTTTCGAGTCACTGACAGTATTATTAGTAGTATTGCTTACTTCATTTGTGCGCCCCATCCGTTTCTTGGGCGTCCTCCAATGCGTTGTCCCGTTGGTTTGGAGTCGAAGCCTCTTCCACTTCCACTGACCTTATTTCTGCTCCGTGCTGCTACAACTCCCAACGTCTTGTCTGTCTGCCATGTCTGTTCATAAAATTGCACTGACACAGTTATGTGATTGATACCTTAAGTGTGTCAGCAGAACGATTACATGCACGAATGCTTTCAAAATTAACGCCATGTCAACAGCCACACCTTTCACATAATTCACACAATTGCCTGCAGTGTGGGAATTATCTCTTGGGGTTACAGTGCCTGGAGACTAAGCGAACAATTTAACGATTAAATCCTGACGACACTTAAAATGTTTCACTTGGCAGTGATATCCCCCGGCGCTCGGAATATGTAGTTAAAATTCATGTCAACCATGAATGGCTAGCATAAACTTAAGGATTCATTGAGATACTGGAACACAAGTCATCACATGAGATGCGCTAGCTGAAAAAGCTGGTGTCAACTCACAGACCTAGTTTCCTAGTGAAATCACACTTTATTACTCTGATATCAGTCGCCTTTCCATTTGCTGTCACCCTGACTTCATCTCACGCGTGTCTCTTCGACAGGCACTGAGCTCCATTATTTTTGCCAAAAAACATGAACAGCCTCAAATGGATTTTCCCTCCTTCGTGCATCGAGTTCGTTCTTCTGCAAACGATGACATTGACCAAATTTGTCAAACTTCACTCTCTCTCTCTCTCTCTCTCTCTCTCTCTCTCTCTCTCCGCGGGATGTATTGCATTTTTCAAGGATCACAAATAAACTCAAATGCGAACGACAGCACTTCAGGTGTGTGTGTGTGAGTGTCTCCACTTCAGTGAACTCAAATCGCGTACAAATTGCTTTTCTTTGAATTCACGATTGCACCGAACACACGACTGAAAATGTCAACTCTCGTTTATTTTTTTGGACCCTTGCGACTGACAGAATGGCTATGTTGCGAAATTTGAAATGACGCATCCCTTTGGGATGTCCCGCCGTGCTAGCTGGTTTCGCGTAACTGGTTGTCAGTGTGTCATGGGGAAAATTGTGGATAACGCAAAGTGTATGAAGTCAACTCACGTCAATGCCACGCAATGGTTTAGACACTTTCGGAATGTTTACTCCTCGGTGTGTCATCTCCGGTAGGGATTTGAATTTTGCATTATGTAAGTGGTGGCGTTTTTTTTCACTTCGTTGGCTATTGGATTGGAATGATATAAGACGCTTTCTACGAACAAACAGTCTTCTTGAACAACCGTGACGTTCTTTGGAACAGATTTCTTGAAATGCGTTAGCGTTGGCACACCGCAAGGATGCACTGTCGGCGTCATGCTATTTCTGAAACGTAAGCTGAGTTATGTAAAAGTTGGTTGTACAACGCCGCATGCACATGTAACATAATTCTCGATATGAACATCTAAAACTTTGACGTTCAACACGATAGTTGTCCTCACTGCACCTGTGCTTCTCATATTTCACTTCGAAAATATTCCAAATGTCTTCACCCAACGGCGGGACAAGTGAACAACAAACTTGAGCAGGGAAAGTTTCACGCTCAATTTACTCAATTAAATATTTGTTTGGAAGAAATGGGAAGCCATCGTGAAGGCAAGAGTACTATTGAAGGGGTAACGCCTTTCGACTTCAGTTGTACTGTGTGACGAACGCTTTGCAGGAACGTATTCAACTGCAAGAAACATTGTATTCCATTTCAAATGTCCCCACTTGAGTGAAACCCGGAGAACGTCCTTGTGCTAGTGTTCATTTCTGTTTCAATGAAACCCATTTGCGATCACGATTAGTTCTTCATTTCCTGTCGTATTGTCTAGGAGTATACCTGTATTTTCGCTGTTTGGAGTGAATATGAAACAGAGATCTAGGACTTCCAATGTAAGTCAATAGCGTGACAGTTGCTTGTCAATACAAAACATCGAAGCAGGAACAGTGGTCACGTGTAGATTATTAAAATACGTGAATTCTGAATTTCTATGAAAAAACTTAGCTTCAGCAATGACGCTCATTTTCATCATCATCCGACCACAACATCGCATATTTCTGCGATGTATTAAAATTGGAACGCCCTTTAGAAGGTATGATAGAAAGGGGAGTAGCCGCCTGGACACTCTTGCGGCTTATAGCCACGACCCACATGGACTAGCGAATCTCTGCACCAGAAGGGATACATCCTGTCCTCGGCATAGAGGCGGTCTTTTACATGATCACGCGATTCAAACGAGTCTCATTAGAGCAGGAGTCGATGCAAAACTCTGTGACGGGCTGATGCTGCGTTCAGGGTTGAGCGAGTCATACCTGGGCGATCTATGCACACGAAGAGGGACACCTCAAGGAGGAGTACTTTTACCTGCCCTATGCATCCTAGTTGTTGACGGAGTCATAAGCACGTTGGAGAAGGAAGGATTCACAGTAGTCGCATATGCAGGTGGTGTGGCCATAATCATTTCTGGCAAATTTTATTCAACGCCTAGTTAGCGTCTAGCTAACTCTAGCTAACGTCTAGAGGGCTATGTGTCAACCCAAGTAAAACTGAACTTTCTCTATTTACCAATAAGAGACAGATCCCTGAGATCACATTGCCCAAATTTAAACGGAGTTGAACTAAGGCTCTCCAAAACAGCAAAATTCTTGGCCGTTATACTCGATTCCAAACTCATGTAGGAAGTGAACACAGAGCCCTGTATAAAGAAGGCGCACGAAGCGTTTTGCGGATGTAAACGTGCCTTTGGCAAAGCATTTGGTCTCTAACCACAGATGGCACTTTCTGTAAGACCACCCTCTGGCGTGGTGGAAGGCTGTGGAGAAGAAATATAATCTCACACAGCTCACCAAAGTACAAAAAACCATGTTCCTTAGAACAAGGTTGTATTACAACCCCGACGGAAGCGCTTGAGACAACTGTGCATCCGACGACTGGCTCAACGACGAGCGCTGGTACAGTGACAAAGATATTCTGTGACCTCTTCGAAAGATTCCTTGCATAGGGACGACTGTCATACATGCTCACGCGTTACCAGCGCATCGACCGCCATTTTGTCTGATATCCAAGCGGAAATAAAAGCCATAGCGTCAGAAATTCTGATGTGAAAGCGGGTTGGACTTTGCAGACAAAGAGTCAACGAGATATCCGTTATTAGCCGGGACATACTGAACTCTTAATGAAAGGGCGGACAGTCTGGCGAAGGAAGGTTCGGAGCCGGGAGGATCCCTGGCAACACCGTCATACGCCACTCAGCTCCATAAAGAAGAAGATAGAAGACAAAGACCCTAGATAGAGCTCACTGGCTCAGCCTCAATCCTTTAGCCACAGCAAGGGCCGAGGATGAGATCAGCATCAATAGTCGGCTTTAGTTACAGGGATGTACGTACGCTAAAAGGAATAATAACCGAACACTGTGTCATAGGTACACACGCAATCCGACTGAACATACCGCCCAACGATTTTAGAATATAGAAGACAAAGGGAGAAAACGAAGAAGAAACAGAATCCATCCAACATCTGCTCTGCGCACGCACAGCCGTAGAAACAAATAGAAGGTATTTTCTGTTGGTCCCTCCTAATCTGGGTGGTTTTAGAATTGCAGTAAGTCTCACGTAGCTTAACACTCCCAAACATGGCTACAGTGGACCCAACACGCTAGCCTAAGTGAACCGCGACGGTTGGGCCGTCAGAGCACCCTACCTATGTATGCTGACCTCGAATTGCTAAATTAGAGAAGCTTTTAGTCTCGAGCATTGTAAGTGGCTGTAGAGGTGAGGCCGTGAAAATTGAGTTTTGTCGTACCGGAATCGAACCTAGACCCCGAAGATTCAAGTGCGTAGGAATGGACGACATACCAACAATTCCGCCACAAAGTCTGTCCTAAGTGCATACAAATAGTTTCAAACCATTCCCCATATTTTGTTCGTCATAGCTGTTTAATTCTAACGGTATTTGTGGTATGTTTTCGTACAGGCCTTGTCAAAGACAAAATGTTCAGAATTTCCAAATTTTAGAGATATATAGAGAAAGAGAGATGGGAAGAGAGAACTAGAGAAAGAGAGAGAGTGAGAGAGATAGATAGAGAGAGAGAAAGAGCGAGAGAGATAGAAAGGGAGAGAGAGGGCGAGAGAGATAGAGAGATGTCATGAGAGATAGATAGAGAGAGTAAAAGAGATAGATAGATAGAGAGCGAGAGAGAGATAGAGAGATGTCATGAGCCGCCAGTGCCCTTTAAAAAGGCAAGGGTTAGAGAGAGATAGAGAGCGAGAGTCAGAGAGATAGATAGATAGAGCGAGAGAGAGAGAGACAGATAGAGAGATGTCATGACCCGGCTATGCCCTTATCAAAGCAAGGCTTTATCTTTTAGATTCTTCATTAGAAAGATTAGCGTTCAATTTGTTAAGGATAGTCCTGGAGATGCAGCGTCTTCAACGTAAGTTGTTATACCGCCAACAACAATATCTCCTCATGGTAAATGACACTATTACAATGTATCCACCATTTAACCAAAGAGTGTGGTCAGGCTTGAGCGATTCACATCAACTCGCCACACACAAGTTGTGCACTGATTGTGTACAGTTTGGCTGGCTGTAATGACAGCATCTACATTATTAGCCGAAATCTATGACTTTGATGTGTGAAATGCCTTCAAATTTGGGTCGTCAAACGAAGTACACTGTGTTAAATCGCTCAAGTAAAAATAAGACAGGTTTTAGGTAGTTGATGCGTATTGTTCGAAGTGGAATGTCTAAAAATGACGAACATGTTTATGCAGTCAAGGCACTAAAATGTTCGTGCCCGTCATAAAGATCAAGAAGTATAAATGCACATAACTTCGAAGTCTGTTCATGATATTACTTCGAGCAGACCAGGTTCCAATTCTATCAAAAACGACTGAAACCCCATTTCTTTGTAGCTTATAATACGAGTAGGTAGCAATTCTCAACAATTTGATGTGTGTACATCTTGATTACAAAGATGTTGCATAGACAGTTCTCGAACACGTCCGCAAGCCATCTAACCATTTTCAAGCTGTCCAAATGTCATCTGTCAAATGTTAAAACACAACACTCTCTTGTTTCTTTTCAGGTTGCTCTCTCATTCAATGGAAAATCGAACCAGTTGCCGAACTAAATCTACAGATCGTCCTATCGGGCGTTGTTTTCATACTCCTGCCGTTTTTCTTCACATCGGCAGTCTTCAAAGTAAGTCAATATCGGCATCCCAACACCCTCCCAACTACATATCCCCGGCATTCACATATTCTCGTGCATATCTGATGATTTTGCAAAAACCCGATTTATCGACTTAATTATGCTTAAGCACACATGACACTCGGCTATCTGTTGATGCACACGAATGCGTCACAGAGACGAACAGAATGGAAAAAAGACGTGAAAACACGAAAAACAATGCCGCCCGTGATGAATGAATGCGGTGAGGCGGTCACACGGCGACGGCCGATGTGCAATTATGTGCGATTTTGATAAAAAGCCATTTCCTCTTCCACATCCAATCATAGTGCCTTTTGTTTCCCTGCCATTCACGAAAAACCGCTGATGCAATAGTAATTTATAGCCATTTCGGCGGCAGCTTTGGGCCACCCATGCATCGGTGTGTGCCCTGCCATAGTTGACATCCACTCATGGTTTTTTTTCGCTTGTTGTTTGTGTTTTCTCTTTAAGGTGGGCAACTTAGCCAACGATGGCGTCAAATTGGCTGGGACGACGGAGAAAAGATGCTCCCTATCGCCGCAGGACGGTCTCGTCGAGGAGGCACGAGGAGGGACCCTGCGAGCACTCTGGACACACGGCGGACCGACAGCAGCCTTCGTTCACATTCTGATTGCAATGTGTCTTCTGCTGCCACGGCTCCTATTAGAGGCAAGGATAATTGAAAACGGACTCCTGCCACGAGGTAATTAAACTGAAACTAAATGACAACACATTCCTGCCGGCTTATGTTGGGCGGGTGGGCCGGTGGACTGGTGGGCTGGTGGGCTGGAATCGACAAAAAGTGTCCACGGGTCCTGCAGTGGACTTATGTATTCAATTCAACCAGCTGAGGGTGGTGCGGTTGATGCGGACGGGTCGAGATTATGCGGCCACTCTCTGATTGGATATTGGTCAAACAGGAAGGGCTGTGGACTGTCTGGGAGTGTCCCTGAAGTGGGTTGAGAAGATTGAAGTTCAATCAATTGATTATGGGCACGATGGGTTGACAGGGGGGGAGCTGAGGGCTTAAATGAATTTTCAACGAAAGCGGCGGCGCTCGCTGTTGTTTGATAAAGAATTTTTGTTCGCGAGTCTTTTTTTTAATTGAATTAAACCGCCCCACAATCCATGAATATTTCACTGTCGCGGCCAGTGAATGTTCGTGTGCGTTGCTGGCGTTGGCGGCGTGGTCCCTGGACAATCAATCAATCGATTGGAAATAAGGAAATTCCTGTTGGTGTTCGACGCGAAATGAGAGTGAATTCATTTCGGCGGGTATTTGTTGGAAATAATTGAATGAAATGGAGATAACGATACGAAATGGTGAAATGTTTGCCACTTTTCAGCTCGCCGCCTGTGACTTAAGAGCGCCTTGGGAATCACTCAGCAGTGTTGATGGATTCGTGGACCCTCGGGAAGGTGTAAGGATCTGTGAAGGAATGCTTATTTCACTCATTAAGGGATTTCAATAATTATGAGAGTTGTTCATCACTCAGCTTAATACCCATTTGCATGCCAAGTTGAATTTTAAGTTTAATTTGTTCTAACAATGGAGTTGTTTCTAATTGATTAATTCTAAGAATATGACAGAAATCTAAGATCAGCATAATGATGGATGCGATGAACATGAGACGGGGGAAGATAAAACCAGTTAAGGAGGCACGAAGTGGTGAACACTGCTGAAGAATATGTACAGTCACGTAGAATACACACCAGTCACCTGTCGAGACATTCAAGGTGCTTTTAGAAGATGTTCTTGATTCCTCAAGCGATTTGGAGATGGACGACCACCTGAGCAATTAATTATATGTATATATGGTTGGCGGTACAGCTCGTTGAGCGCCAGGGCCTAGCTTCTCAACAAACACTCGTGTTGTGCGTGATATTGTTCTCTGAGGAGTGAAAGGAACCTTCAGCTATATGCCGACTCCGAACGACCAATCTGAGAAGCTTTTTCTGGACATTTATAGTCTTTGAGGATTGTCAGTGACTCGACAGAGGTGGGGTTTTGAAAATAATTTTACTCAAGGCTGGACTGCGTAGGCTCAAGTGAGTAGGGATCGACGTATCAACTCACAACGCCACGGTCGCCACTGGTTTAGATCGACAAGTAATGAAACTGCTCGCAGAACTGGTATTGAGCTACTTTTTCAGCAAGCGCTCTTCCCAATGGTCGCTAGCTAGATAACTTGTATTTGACTTACCACTGACAACAAATCCCCCTCCATAATTTTTGATATTTTAAAACTGGTAACTACCATTCTATGTTGCATACCATACAATTTTGCACAATATGTGGCTGGCACCTGATGTCAACATATTGCTACACTTAAGAGGCTCTTGAGGCCAAAGCGGTGGGTATGATTCTTACATCATGAATTTGAAACTCCAAATGCCGCGTACCTTCTCCATTCACCTGTTCAGCAGTGGCTGCCATAACGTCGTTCCCAGCGCGGTCTTTTGATTTCAAATGCCTTAGAACATGCTTTCAGCTTTCAGAAAAATTGGATCTCCAGTTTGAGCTTCGTGGAGCTATTTTTCTGCAGTTCAATAAACATTAAAACACACCCCCTTCAGAGGCGTGTTTTATTAAGATCAAACTTTACGAATTTGAATATCTCAGAGCCCCGTCCATGGATTTTTTTTTCATCTAAATAAGGTCTTTTCAACCATTATCAGCCAAGTAACTATAATTTTTTAACCGGGCACCGAGGTTATGTTAGGTTATAGTGGGTGGACAGTCACACGTCGGCCAAAGTAGGCCCATTGTGATAACATGCGGATTGTGTTGGTGCTTGTGACAAAGCGATTTAGCTGGCTAATACTGAGACTTTTTGGCTCATTGAGGTTGCTGAAGAGTGGGCCCCTAGGAATGAGTATCGACGACCTGCCAGTGCGCTACACGAGCAGAGTAGGTGATCTGTGGTTTTAACCTCCTCTTCATCCATGCAGCATCTACAGAAGTCAATTTAGGAGACCCCCAAGCTACGGCGATGGTTCCCAATAG
Organism: Eristalis tenax; assembly: GCA_905231855.2. Lineage (NCBI taxonomy): Eukaryota > Metazoa > Arthropoda > Insecta > Diptera > Syrphidae > Eristalis > Eristalis tenax. The sequence continues at coordinate 130,006,643 of HG993124.1, forward strand.
TGCAGTGCCCTGATATGAAGCCGGTGAGCGTCCTGAGTGAAGATCTGCTGAGTCTGAGCAGATTGAGTGATCGTTCGATATTAAGCGATGGCCATATTTCCTTTGTATTAAGACAAATAGTGCCTTCTAGCCATTTACGATTAGTGGTGTTGATTGTGTGTATTTTTAGTAGATGGTAGGCTGTAGCGATTGGCATGGCTGATGGCACACCTCCTATTGTTTGGGTGGAGTATGTGCCGCACCACGCGAGTTTGTCAGCTTTGCAATTGCCCGGTATATGACAGTGTCCCGTCAGCTGTATGTTAATGTGCTCAGCCATCTCGTTAAGAAACAGCCTGCAATTGAGTGATGTTTCTGAATTAAACATAACATTGTCCAGGGACTTGATTGCAGCCTGACTGTCCGAACAGATGGTGACATTTCTTTTGGATATTACAAACGGCACCAAAGCCAAATCCAATTAAGCGCAAAAAATATGTACAAATTTGCCTTCTTTCGGATTAGAACTGATGCCATTCTTTATTTTTTTTATAGAATAGTTAGCTGGATACTGTGCCTTTTGAAAACTCTCAATTATTTGTTGTAGCTAAAAATGTAGTTCAGCGGAAAAAATAATAAATTGAAAACATTGCTTTTATGGCATCATTGGACCGTACTTCTTCAACGATGATGCGAATCGTAACGTAACTGTGAATGGTGAGCGCTACCGTGAGATGATATCCAACTTTTTTTTGCCCAAAATGCAAGAGCTTGACTTGCATGACATGTGGTTTCAACAAGACGGTGCCACATGCCACACAGCACGCGCAACAATGGACTTATTGAGAGGTGAGTTCGGTGAACATTTTATTTCACGTTCGGGACTATCACGCGTTAGACTATTTTTTGTGGGGCTATGTTAAGGCTCAGGTCTATACAGAGAATCCCGATTCAATTGACGCATTGGAAGACAACATTGAAGCATTTATTCGTGAGATACCGGTGGAAATGTTGGAAAGAGTATGCCAAAATTGGACTAAGCGGATGGACCATTTGAGGCGCAGTCAAGGTCAACATTTGCCTGAAATAATCTTCAAACATTAAATTATATGGACCGTACTATCGATTCGAATAAAGATTTCGTGCATTTTTCTAAATTTCATGTGTTTTTTTTTTTTTTTGAAAAACTTTCCTATAGCTTTTAAAAAATTACCCTTTACAATTTAACAATTTTGCATATTTAATAGTTTTCTGATGATTTGAACGAAAATAAGGAGTAAATAAATGAATCATCTGATATCTGAGTATAACGTGAGTATTGTACTCATTTTTAACTAAACATTCAGTGCAGTGTACTCATTGCACAGCGATCCTTTGGATCTACTATGCCCCAGTGTTGCCGCTGAGATAAAATAAATTCCGCTTGAGCACAACCTATCTAGTCCGCTAGAAATGTTAGTTGCGAAAATTCGCTAGAAAGCACTAAAATATCAAGGGAAAGCAAGCCTTTAAAATATATAAATTTATTTTTAAAAGTTAATTATTTATTTATATAAAAATGGTGTCAAAATGTTTAGTAATTCATTAGTTGAGAACGGCTGGACTGAATTGGCTCAGCTGTTCGTAATTGCCAGGAGAAGGTACTTACCACAGAAAATTTTGGAAAAATCAGTCACACTGTAGCACAAGCATGCAATATTTATCATTTCAAAAACTGATCAGAAAATAAATTTGCGTGTAAAAAGTGAGGTTATCAGTATTCATTGCGGGCTTTCATTGCGAAACATTCATTCCGTAAGGTTATTTGTGCTTTGGTGAGACCTTGTTGTTTTTAAGAGAGAGTTATTTGCTTGAGTAATGCTTCCTATTAAGCGATCAAACCTTGGACGACGTACACGTCGTGCAATAATTAGACACATTGTCCGTAATGAATCAACCGCAAGACAAATGAATGGCGACGGGTCCATATTTCTTCACCTCCAATTCGACAAAATGCTACTAGAAGAAGACGAGTCGCAAATGATGACTTATTCCAATACGATTCCGCAATCGCCTACAAAGATATTGGCTGCGTCGATATAGGTTCATTGTTTGTTGTGTGCACGCATTGCAATGCATTGAATTTTCAATGATGGCTTGAATCTCATTATTCAAAGTCAAGTCTCTGAAGAACGGCATTCGTACAAGCCCGTTATTAGGTCGACGGAATTTTTAAATTTTTCAGTGCCAGTAACTTCGCCTCATAATTTACAGCTGAAGCTGCGATCGAGCATAATCATGTTGCGGAATCTGAATCATCAATTGTCCGTCAAGAAACTGATTTACAAAGTGATTCAAGCGACGATCGTCAAAGGCGAATTCAAAGGAGCGGAAGTCCTGATCCCACGAATTTCGATTGTTACAACTGATCTTCCATTCCAATTCAAGTGGATTCAGTTCCCCGTTCGATTGACTTTCGCAATGCCAATCGCTAAAAGTGTACTCGGTGTATTTAGTGTATTTTGAACAGTTATGCGGATACTCTCTTCATTTGAGTAAAGCATTAATGGGCGAGAGAGAAATCAAACTGAGTACTCATTGCGATATCGGGTGATCGAATCAGTCAGAAATGAAATATGATAGAGAAGCCCAACCTCTGTCCCCGCTTAAAATTGTTTGACAACCATTTTTTATATCGTTTTCTAAAGTCAAATTGACCAATCAGAGAACGGCATTCAACTGTCAAAAGTTCATGAATAAGCGTCAAAAAGTCTCTGAATTGCGTCGATGGACTAGGGGTCAAGCGGCTTTGAAATTTTAAATCTCTATAATACTTCATCTCGGGTTGTAGTGTTTCCTTCGTAAAGAGGTGTACTCGTGTTCGTTTTACTGGATGTACACTGAAGTAGGGTACTCATTAAGACAGGCAAAATGAATGTAAAGGGTGATTTTTTAAAAGCTATAGGAAAGTTTAAAAAAAAATGAAATCTTTATTTGAATCGATAGTAGTGTTTGAAGATTATTTTATGCAAATGTTGACCCTGACAGCGCCTCAAATGGTCCATCCGCTTAGTCCAATTTTGGCATACTCTTTCCAACATTTCGACCGGTATCTCACGAGTAAATGCCTCAATGTTGTCTTCCAATGCGTCAATTGAAGCGGGCTTATCTGTATAGACATGAGCTTTAACATAGCCGCACAAAAAATAGTCTAAAGGCGTTAAATCGCACGATCTACTCGTAGGCGGCCAATTGACCGGTCCCGAACGTGAAATAAAATGTTACTCAATACGTCCATTGTTGCTCGTGCTATGTGGCATGTGGCACCGTATTGTTGAAACCACATGTCATGCAAGTCAAGCTCTTGTATTTTGGGCAAAAAGAAGTTGGATGTCATCTCACTGTAGCGCTCACCATTCACAGCTACGTTACGATTCGCATCATCTTTGAAGAAGTACGGTCCAATGATGCCACCAGCCCATAAACCGCACCAAACTGTGACTTTTTCTGGATGCATTGGTAGCTCTTGCAATGCTTCTGGCTGATATTCACTCCAAAATCGACAATTCTGCTTATTTACGTACCCATTGAGCCAAAAATGAGCTTCGTCGCTGAACACAATTTTTCGGAAGAAGCACGCGATGAACTTTCTTAACAGAGCACGTATTTTGAAAAAAAAAATCCAATAATTTGCAAGCATTGTTCGTTTGTAAGACGATTCATGGTTAAATTATAGACTAAACAGAAGATGTTTGATAGTGAAACAAAACACGAAACGTGCGTCAGCTGTTTAAACCAGTGTTGCCAAAAAAATAATAGCTAAAAAATCACCCTGTATTAATACAGACCTATAAATCTAAAAAAAAACTTAATTGCCACAACTCCGTATTCCAAGTTTCATTTTTGGTATTTTTTCCGCTTCTAAACTACTGTGTTGGCATTACAGGATGCGTTAAAACAAACCCGCGGCGGCACTCGAACCTTTCTTATTCCTTCTTCCCGTTGGCTTTTCCGTCGCTGAGCCTCAGATAAGCAGCATTTTGTATTGAAGAAGCATTCCGGCACACTTCCATACTGGAATTGTGGAGAGTGGCACAAGCAGACAGGCAAGGAAAGTCAATCCATTTTGACAGCCTTGCGAAATAGGGACTGGTACACGAAGCCCTGGATAGAGCCGAACCTTTCTTATTCCTTCTTCCTGTTGGCTTTTCCGTCGCTGAGCCTCAGATAAGCAGCATTTTGTATTGAAGAAGCATTCCGGCACACTTCCATACTGGAATTGTGGAGAGTGGCACAAGCAGACAGGCAAGGAAAGTCAATCCATTTTGACAGCCTTGCGAAATAGGGACTGGTACACGAAGCCCTGGATAGAGCCGAACCTTTCTTATTCCTTCTTCCTGTTGGCTTTTCCGTCGCTGAGCCTCGGATAAGCAGCATTTTGTATTGAAGAAGCATTCCGGCACACTTCCATACTGAAATTGTGGAGAGTGGCACAAGCAGACAGGCAAGGAAAGTCAATCCATTTTGACAGCCTTGCGAAATAGGGATTTAAACAAAATCTGTTGCCCAATTCTTCGACTTCACAACTGGTACACGAAACCCTGGATAGAGCCGGAAATCACAAGCCTTCATTGAGCTAGAAAATGTAATTATCAATGGCCAGTTTTAGACCTAGGCAACTGTGCATGCTTGCCAAGCAAAGTCCTTCCGGGTCCTGTGGCATAAGTAAACAAGCATGTCATTGAGCTAGAAAAGGTAATCACCAATGGCCAGTTTTAGACCTAGGCAAGTGCGCATGCATGCCAAGAGAAGTTCTGTGGCATAAGTAAACGCGCAGCTGAACATACTGCATAACTACTTCTGCAGAAGCTTCAAAAACGAGGAGGAAATATGTCCTGTCCAACATATGCTCTACAAATGCCCAGACCCAATAACAAAAAGGAGTCAGTTACAGGGAAAAAATACTTCCTTGTGGAACTCAGGAGTTAAATAGGATTCCACTGAAAATCTAAGAAGACACTCTCTTAGAAACAAGAAATGTCTCAAGGTTATATACCCCGATTCCAGAGCTTACGAAACAAACAATTCAGTGCCGATACCAAGGTGTCAAAGCAGCTTCACGACTTCATGACGTAATTCTTCCATGCACTAAAAAAAAAACACATTTCCGCTTCCCTTGAACCACTCACATTACAGAACTTCAAAATCCCATCCATACGCCTCCAGGCCTTGCCAAGCAACAAGACACCTTCGATCTGCAAAAATTGGAATAAATCCCAATTTGTGAGACATTGTCCAAACGCACCTGAACTCGAAGGGACAATTTCAAATCCCCAGGCTGGAGCGAGCTTCCGGCAAAATTCCAACCGGCCCATGAATTATGATCTACGGAGTGCCATTAAACCTCACCACAGGCAATCTTAACGACTCTCGAATGCAGTTTAAGGACCCACAAAACTTTCCTTACACCCATTCCCCGCCCAATCAGCCCCTAGAAACAGAAAAACTGCTTCCCAACAAGTAAGCGTCATAAAACCTAAACGATTGCCGTAAATCCTTCTTAATACGACATTAGATATTTCCTAATTTCGATATAATGTGAATCTAAACGATATGACCTCCGGAGGCGCATGAAAACTCATCTTGTTGACCGTCCTGCCCGGGCGCACTAAAACACGCGCAACAAGAAGACAACACGATTAAATGATGCCCAACCCAGAGATTCATCATCGAGATTATACTTGCGCAAATTATTCATAACCTCAAAGCAGAAAACTGTGAAAATCTTGACAAGGATGCCAGTTAGACACTTCCCTCCCAGCAACAGGAACAGCACCGACAACAACACCAGCAAAATAGCAAATGAAATTGCGAGGCAAAAAAACAGGAGCAAAACATCATAAAAAGGATCTGCACGGAGGGCCTCCTGTTCCTGCTCCAACTAATATTTCCCCATTAAAATTAATCTCCCATGGTAGATAACGGCATTGAACAAAGCGAATGCAGTTCCTGCTGAATTCCCGGACGAGGCTGCCTGTCCCTATGTTGGGGGGCCAGGGAGTAGGAGTTGATGATGTGGTAGTGGCATGTTTCTTTCTGCCGCGTCCTGCCACTTGGTTAATGTTGGCGGGCTGCTTGCTTGCTTGGTTGGTTTTGCTTACTTGCCCCACTAAGCCATCGATGAAATGAGGAAAAAATGAAAGCAGACTTTATGTCCTACCCCCGGGGAGTGGGAAGGCACGTCAGAGTGGGAAGGAAACACACAAAAGGACAAAGCATTCAGAGTGAGTGCCATCACGTTCCCGCGCATCGGCCCATCTCACGTCAGTGCTTTCTATTAACCTGCAAGAGCCACAAAACAAAAAAAACGAACACGATGATAAACAAATAAAAGCGAAGCGCAAGAAAGAAAGAAGTGGAGTGTAATCTAGGTCTTGTTTTACTTTTGGGTCGACGTCCTGGTTGATTATATCGGAATTTAAGGACCAGAGGGGAGCAAGCGTGATGTTTGCGCGCGTCTCCTTTTGTGTTTGCTTTCGATGAAAATTTACACAATGGAATGGTGTCGTGCGATTGAATGCCAGCAGCCCACCATCCCTGCCGTGCAGGACCATCATTAATTTACAGATTGGTCATAGCTAATAACTTCTGGACCATGAGACGCGCATAATGGCAGGCGAGAAGGTGGGACTGGCTGATATCAGTTCCAAACGACCGACGGTATTGTGGGCGGGGAACTCGTAAAAGTGGAAATAACGAATTTCAGTAATGCATTCCTAAGTGTTTATGGGATTTTAGTTGGGCTAATGCGGCGCCGGAGCGTGGCTGCATATCTAGTGTGGATTCATCCGTGAAATGGTGAAATGGTGAAGCGAGAGAAATGAATGACGATGATGGGGAATGATACCGCCACCACGGGATGGTGTACTTGAGTTGATTATGTCGATCCATTCGAGGGGGAGCCGAGTCTGTTTGATGAAACTGATGTGCTGGCTCAATGATGTGCGTCAGCGTTGATGGGGCAAATAAATGCTCATAGTGGCATGGTTCATTTGAGCGGGATCGATTGCTCCGGATTGCACTGCTATTTGGAGGAAGAACTATTAATTCAACAAGTAATTACGTCTAGTGGGTATTCAGCCGCAAATTAATTTGCCATTCAACTTTAGGTGCAAAGTTTTCTGTTTATTTAAGCTTGCGACTAACCAGAGTGAAGTTGAACGTGAAACGTGTTAAAGGGCTCTGAAAATGAAGCCGCTTACAGGTCAGCACAGCTTTAAAGATCTTAACGGTTGCAACAAATTTTGTTTGATTGCACTATGATATGGTATTCGTTGTTCAAAAACTACGTCATAAGGAAATACAGTAAGTTTGCGATGGTATCGTGATGTCAATCTGTCATTGGTCGATAAATCACATGGACGACCACAAGCTTAATGCATTTGAGAATTACACATGATTGCACTGGCATTTATCTACTCTTCTAAAGACTTATGCCAAACAAATGCTTGTTGGGCTTTGCAAATGTTAAAAACGACTTCTGTCGAACAAATGTTCTTCATTGCTCTAGTGGCCCGGTCCTTTAATATGTCAGGTTATGCGAAGAAACGAACTAATTGCATTTATTGCTACACATGCTAGTGATCGGCTGAATGTCACTAATCTATGTGACAGTACGTTTTTTCCGTATTTTTGATGAGATAAATCAGAAATAGAGCAGTGCGAATCATTTACCATCGAAATTGTCATTAAGTGGGACGCCCTTTTCTCTTAAACTACAAAAAGGGAAACACAATTGATTAAAAATTATAACCCCTCTATATTATTCAGCCGCAGGCAACTTGTGTTTGGACATTTTATCCCTTTTCTAATACACATACGCATTTACCATGCACACAGCCAGTATATGATCCTTCGCAGTATACTTGCTGCCCCCTTGCAAAAAAGACTTGTTGTCTCTTCAACAAATATGCGATTTAATGTATCGTCGGTACAAAGGTGAAACTCATTAAGTACAAACTTTTCACGTTTTACAACTGCAAAAAATCAGAAACTCATACTACTGAATACATACTACTAACTACTGACTTTCGGCAGTAGTTTTCTTCATATTAAAGTAATGAAGAAAAATTCCCCGCAAGAACACTTTTTCAGTGACAGTAGCCTTCCAACGCATGTTCCAATGGAATAATACAAGTTACGCCATTAGCAACCGAATAAAGTTAAAATGTTCCCATAGATATGGCCGTTTTTTAAACGGTAAAATTTCGGCAGATTCCCTTGCATTAACAGGGGGGCGTTCCCGCCTCCCATTTTTGAAAAAATTGTATCACCTCTCAAGTGAGAGTTTGCACAAGTATTTTTTTCCAGCGTATGTAGAGCGGTTCAGCGTGGCAAAGAGAGAAACACGAAAAATGTCTTACTAGCGAAATTTGATTACTTCACCATGCGAACGCTTGGTACCATTACTTCCAATAAATTATGATACAGTGTAACTTCCCTTTACGGACACCCCTCTACAAGGGACAATTCGCCTTGCTCCTGCCATGGAAGTATTCGTATATTGCAATCGCTTCAGAATAGACACACCCACATAACGGACAAATATGATGTTCTGCTGCTGTCCGCTATAGAGAAGTTTTGCTGTATTTGATGCAACAAAAGTTGATCATGTAAAAGCGGCCTTCATGCGGTGCCCCGAAAAGGTCGAGTGGATCCATACAACCAGTAACGTGATCATACTTTAGTGAAACTTCTTTTCATGGACCCGCTCTAGAAAGACACCTCTCGTCACGGATAATTTGCCATGGTCCAACATGAAGATAGGGCTGTTCGTATATTCCACCCTGAACTCCTCTATGTCGAGTACGGACCTGAATTTCAACCATCATACCACTAATAAAGGATACTCGTTGCTAAAGCGGAGTTAGAAGAGACGAACGATGAAGGTTACTGTACGTTTCTACATGTACCTACTAATAGGTGCGCATGTAGGAATACCCAGCGCTTGTAGAGGCTAATTTAAACAAACTGTTGTGTTTCTACATTTCAAAGGGTGAGTGAATAATAGACTTGTATGTTTTCCGGAACTGGATTGACACTACATGAGTGTTACGATGTTCAGCTGAGGGAGAGTGCACATTTTTACTCTAAAGGCGAGTAAAAATACATGCAAAAACAGCTCACTTTAAAATGAAAACTAGAAGTGGATTATATGTGGCGTGGATATTATACCTACGCAGCCCAGGTTCGATTCCCGGTACGAGCAAACAAACTTTTCACGGCCCCACCTCTTTCGAGTCACTGGCAATGCTCAAAGAGTACAACTGTCTCGACAAAGCTTCTCAAATTGACCGTTCGGAGTGGGCGTAAAATTCTAGGTCCCTTCCACTCGTAAGCGGACAGAAGCATGCACAACACAGGCAGGGCCTAGCCCTCTACGGGTAGTAGCGCCACCCATATTATTATATATTAGGACTCTGGTTGGATTATACACGTTTCCATTCGCTTAGCTTACAAAAACCCAATCAGCAAACCAGTGAATTAAATTCAACTAATGTGCCATCCATTTCCAACGAGAGGGCAGTAAAACAAAATGTGACAACGAATTTAGTTCCACGACCACTGACACTTCAGAATCATTGAGTCGTCGTCGAGAAATGATGCGTAAACATGACAATGCGTTGAAAATTCTCCACTCTGCCTCATTTAACAGAAGGGTGATGCCGTTTGCCGGTGTCGGTGCCTTTCTCTACCCAGATCATTGCGTTTTATGCCTCAAATCCCTACCGCTCATAACCCTGTCACCTTCTTGAACAAACACGCCATTGTGTGTGCACCAACAGAAAACTTCTGTTCAGATAAGCACTTCTCATCCCCCAGAACCGCCCTCCCTCTCAGCGCACAGTAAAACCCAAGACATAGCCATTCCAAGTGTTCACTTTCAATTTCCTGAGCCAGAACTATATCGCCATGCTTCCATTTCATTTAATTTCCAGAATCCATTATGAAAACAAATAATAAATACCTCCAGACCATTCAGACCGAGACCACTCAGCCGTCAGCTCATCGTCTCTCGACAGCCCCGCAGCCCCATAAATGCCGTTGTTCACTACAGCAAGAATGCCAATAAAAAGCTTCCAAAGCCCTGCGACCCGTTGGCCTAAAACAATGATTCCCTGCAGTAATGGGCCTGTAAAGCCGACTTCCCTACTCCCCCACATCGCAGCCCCGCAGCATGTTCGCGCGTAAGGGCCACGAAAGGAGCACAGAAAAGATTTAATGTGGAAACTATGTTTCTGGGATGACTTTGTTGTCTGTTTTTTTTTTTGATTTCGTCTTTGTTTGCTTCTTTGTTTTCTTTGAAATCCCGTCTTCAGTAATCTGGCTTTTAGCAGTCGTACTCATCCCTTGGTTTGCTTTGTTTTTCATTGCAGAGAACATCTGGCAGACGGAATTGGATTTTATCGCAGTGGATCGGAGGAATCTGGTCGTTCTGTCGGTTATATCATCGCCATATCAAAACATATCAGAGGAGGAAGTGTTTAATGGGACCATCTTCCCCACCAACGGCAACAACAGGCTATCCGAAAGCAATGAGGAACAATACAGAATCTCTTATCCGAAGACATCGTTCTTCGAGGTACCCGACCTACTTGACGCAAACAATAGTAACGAGAGCAGCGGCGAGGAGGACGCTGTCAGGTTGCATTCCACAAAGCCAATGACTGCCTCCACGACAACATCCAGCAGCACCTCATTCACGGCATCGGCCAACAACAAGCAATCAAGTCATAGAACAACGCCTTCGAGTCCTTCGACGACAATGACGACGACAACGACAACTTTAGCAACAACATCGGTTGGTTCCGACTCCACTAAAGGAGCAACCGCAGCATCATCAGCCACCAAGCCACCATCCGTTGTGGGCCACACCAAGCCGTTGCGCAACGAACACCGACGAAATGGCAACCGCCAGCATCGGAATAGGTCACACAGAAAGCATGCCACGAAGTCAGAGGAATCCCGGACGTCGCGCTCCGAGGAGAGCGGGCGAGAACTGGAGCTACGCCACTCGAAGGCTATTGACTTCAATCGCCTTGAGGACTTCGAAATCGTAACGATGGTTGAAAACACCTCCTCGATGGGCAAGCAACCTGCCACCACGTTCCACACAATGCGTGCGAACAGTCTGGAAGACGAACAGGACTATGGCAGAAGGCAAACCACCACCAGACAGACCACCACAACGTTGCGGGACAGCAACATCCACATTGTGAAACCGGAAAAACTGCCCGAAATCATCCCCGCCACACCGTTGGCCAGCAACTCCAAAATCTTCGAAATCAAAACAAAGTCGAAGAAAGTCAAACGCATGGCAGATGATGAATTGCAGGTGGAGATCGAACCGGAGTATCTCGTTGGCGAGCCACCGCTCAACGACTCCATGGCTGATGTCGTGGACATCGGGCTCGGCGTCGGTGTTGGCGTCGGTGCCGGTGTCGGCGTCGGTGAGATTGCCGAAACACCTGGCCTTGTCCGACTGGATGGGTTCTCTGGAATGCTGCAGACCTTCTTTGGCATCGAGAAGGAGATCGATGTCACAGTTTTCGCCCATCCGCCGAGTGCCGAGTTCGTGAATCTGGTTATCGCCCTGCTGGTCTGGTCCGTTCGCTATCCCGCCGTCTTCTGGACGACAACGAAACCGTTCGCAGCGATATTTAGCGTTCAGATGGTCGCCTCGGCGTTGGAAATCATCTTCAGTTACATCGGGGTATCGAACCTTTACAAATTACAGATCTTCAGCGAGGCCATTCCAGTCCACACTCCAGGCCTGATACTGAATGCTGTTGTGACTCTGTCCCTCTTCATATTGGCCACCATTCTGGTGCTGGCCTCCTCCATGATCATGTACTTGTACGGGCATGGTAGGTTGGCCGCAAAGATGCGCGACCGCTCGTTAATCACAATGAAAACGAACGAAACATGGATTTACTTTGCGCACTGCGCCTCATTATGCTTTATCCTTGCGCTGGCTGTGGTCAAGGCACCGCTCCTCAACGACTTGAGTGCTACCTACAGGAATAATTTGCACTGTCCGACATTTATTTCGGGTGAGTAAAGACTTTTATCACTTCAAATCGATTTGACTTTTGTGCGCGGGGGTTTGCGTTGCTGCCAATTCTGACGGATTAATTGCGGTGAGTGTGGACTTTAAATGTGAATGGGAATCGATCCTTTAAGAGGTGATCGTTCTTGTCGGGTAAGTCGGGTATTCCTGCTGTGTTCGTGGTTTGCTCGTGGTTTGGCAATTTTGGATCAATTACGGGAAAGGAAATGAACAATGATGCAATGATTCCTTTGGAAACATTTGTATTTTGATACTTAGAACATGCCTGCAGAATTGGCATTCTATAGATTTATGTGTGAAGACATTAGTTGTGACCACGTGATTGTGGTCAGATTTGGCGGAAACATATCAGATTCCATGAGATTTTGGATGTTGTCTGAATTCATACATGTGTTATTAAGAGATAATACAAACTGTGGTAATTCAATAATTTTAGGCCGAAACCTGTCGCAACACTTTTGGCCCAATGGCTCAAGAATTTTCAAGCCAAATTTTCATGTGTGAACCGTTTGAAATCTGTGGACGGTAGCTGAAGCGGAATGCACAGCATCTGATCAAACCGCGATAGCTTCTCGATGTAATCAAGACCAGCAACTGAAACTGATTCTGAGTGCAATGAATCATTTCTGAGTGAATCTGTCATTTCGAGCAGCGGCCGATTCGTTGAACCCAAGTGTCAATGACCGGGCAGGCACTTCGATGGAAACGGCTGCTATTTCTCTTTCAATGTTGATTTCGAGCCAATTTAACGACGCCGGCTTGTTGAAATGTGTCACTTGTAGATCCAGAGAAAATATTTCAAGAGTTGTTAGATCGCAGATCTAGGCGACAGATCGACAGGACGACATCTCGATATAACACGTTCTTCAAATTGTTACACATGGTGTGCGACTAGTGGTACCGTCTTGTTGCAACCGCATATCGGACATTAATGATATGCGGTTTCAAGTCCAGGCAATAGACCAGAGAAAGTATGTTGCAACATGTGTCTGTAGCGATTGTAGAACACGAGCGATTTGATTTGCCCTTAAGGCGTTGCATTCAGACTATTGAACTATTCTGCTGTTAAGAGTCCTTTTTACTCGTTTGTTCATCAGTCATGTCATATCTCTGTTAAATAATATTCCAATTGGAAGGAAAAGTGTTGTCACTAGTAGGTCCCAAGGTTTAGGTTACGTTAAGGTGATTACCACCACTGTGGCAGTTGTGGTCTCCTGGCTGGACCCCTTCTGATATCACTTCCCGGTGCTTTACAGCGGCTTCTCTTTAGTTCAACGGGATTACACAAACACCTGGAAGCTGCCTAATGGTGTCCTAGTGGCCACTCCTTATTTACAGCCAATTTGTTTTTTTCCTGATAAATTTAGCTATGTCCTGTATCTTCAAGTGTGACATTTCCTCTAGGTTGCTGGTAAAGTAGTTGACTAGTATATCATTTCTAGTTCTTGCAAGGGCCGAGTAGGACAAGTCCCAAGCAGGTGAAGCATGGTTCCCTCTTCCTCCTGTCGTGGAGAGGGGCTCCCATTCTTCTGGCATGTATACCGCAAAGGCAGTGGCCTGTTCATTCCTGTTTAATTTTGTTTGGATTTAATGAAGGCCAAATAAGCCTCGAAGTCCTGCATGTATCTAATTCCATCCACATCCGATTAGCGGCTGTAAGTTACAAGGTATTTATTGCTTCAATTGAGTTGTATGGGCTGTCCTGATTATTTGCCAGTGGCTGTCGCACCCCTATTCTTGCTAACTCGTCGGCCCTTTCTGGAACCCAGCATAGGTAAAGCACAGGCATCAGGCAAAGTTTTACCAACTTCGATTTAATTGATGGTGTAACCAGAGCCTTAATGGCCGCCTGACTATCCACGTAGATGGCGATAGATGGCCCGTCTATCGGGTTCATTGGCAGTAAGCGGTCAGCCTCTTGGATAGCTTTTACTTCGGCCTGGAATACACTGCAATGGTTAGGCAGTCGAAGAGACATTGAACATGTTATAGCCTCGCCGCGTATCCCTAGTCCGGTGGTCTCTTTTTGAGCCATCTGTGAAGATTTCCTTGCTAAATATTTTGCGCAGTCTCCTCTGTCTGGGATGAGTGTTTTGAACCCAAACACGGAATCTAAAGTGGGTACATTCTGTGTGCGTTGGTATTCTTGCATTTCCGATAATCTCTGTATGTCCCGGGCTGTATAATCTATTCCAGCGGTTGCATTCCCGCTGTATTAACGCTGCCCTAGAGTCTGCCAGCTTCCCATAGATGTCCATGGGAAGAAGCTGTAGCAATGTTTGTATGGCGGCTGTGCTTGCCACCAAACAAGGACACCGCATGTTAAGGGGGGTCTAGGGTAGGGAAGGGGGCTGCTAGTGGATTCATTAGCACACTTAGACCAATGCTCATTGGCTTTCCGAACGCAACAGCATTCTTGACTGTGTTTATTGTTTTTTTTTTTTATTAAATCGCATTAAGTCGCAACACTGAACGCTCTAGTACCTACTAGCAGCTCTTTTAAGCATCCGAGTGTTTCTCCCCAGTGTCTCTTGTTTGGACATCTTTTGGCTAGCCCGTAGTAAGTACGTGGTATTACTTGAGCTGCAGCCTGTTATCAGGTTGAGAGAGTGTACAATCCAATGATGTCTGATGTCACTTAAGCGAACCCTTAATAATCAACAGGCGTCCATAATTGGCGATTATGTCGATTAAACGAAAGACTATTCATCCGTAGTCTCTGTGTATTAATATACACGTTCACATTTGCAATTGTGGTCGCCAGAAATGTTGTGATCTCAAACGATGCAATATGAGGCCAGCCTCGAACATGAGTGGGGCTGAGTTCATAAGTGCAACATTGCACACATTACAACACTGCGCAAAATATTTTATCGATGGATTTATGAACACAAATATTGCTCCAAGTTTCCAGCAGGGTCAGCCTTGCTTAACAGTATTCTCAAATGAAACGTACGTAGGCGATACAGAAAGTGTGTGAGTGACGTTTACTTGTAAACAGCAAATCGTGGAACATGTCAAAAAAATGTTTAAAAATTAAAATATTAAAGAAACAATAGCAAAATGCGAAGGAAAATGGCAATGCTTTTAAATTAAAGGGGATTATAAGTCAAGACATGTCCTTTAACCCTCTAACCGTTATAACCGTCTCACAGACGGTCTCTTTTTCCATGCAGATACATACAATTCAAGAAAAAGAGAAACTGTTAGAGCATTAAATTAATACGAGAATTTCCGGATGATGTTCTCAGGATCTACCGTTGCATGAAGAACTCCACCTTCCGGGCAGAAATGAAGTATTATAGAGATGTCCAACTTCACAGCTGATTTACCCCTAGTCTACCAACGAATTTCAGAGGCTACTTGACGGTTATTCATGAATTTTTGACAGTTTTTCACGAAATAACGTAAAAGCCGTCCTCTGATTGGTCAATTTGGCTTTAGAAAACGATATACAAAATGGTTGTCAAACATTTTAGGGGCAAGAGAGGTAGAAGTTGGGCACCTCTATCATTGAGGGTTCCCAGCAATCCGGCAACGATACAAAAATCACTGCCAAATTGATCGCACAGACGTTTGACTGCCACTTTGTTTTTATGAACGCATTTGCTTATGTTGCTTATGAACGCAAATCTTGCAGTGCTGCCGTTGGTCGATATTTACGAACTTGGTTTGCCATATCGGCCACATTATGTACGGTCTGATGTCTATCCCTCTATATCGTATTTTCGGTTTCATCACTGTTTTAACAAACGATGCACATGCCCAATTGCATCCACCCCACTTCCTCCTCACAAATTAAACAAATTCAAGGACTTTTTTCTGACGTTCTATAGTCGTACGCTGCGAATACACTCTCCACAGAGGCAAGTCTCTCCTACCACAATCCACAGGCATACACGAGCTTCCTCCTCTCACATTCTCTCTCTTTATATAGTCAGCACGTCAATCCTGACTATCCGAATCAATATGAACAAATCAATTATTCAGCATCCACAGAGTGATTCCTAGTCCAGTATTTATTTGCTTATTTTCTGGAGAAGGCTATCTTAATCCATTCGCATGTATTTTGCATCTGTTTACTTAACTCATGTCACGATGACGTACATCAGCATTTGCAGCAACTTCATCGTGTGTGAACGCTCTTCAACCCAATTTTCTTACATCACCCCATAGACTCGACTGTTGATCCACATAAGCCTCTCACAAAATCTTCAATGTTATGACCACAAAATGACAGTTATCTCAAATCCCACATCGATCGCGATTTGATCAAATCTGACACCGTTTCGCCGAACTGTCGAAATAAATAAGCGCCGCTGTAGTTTTTCTTACCTTCCCACCTCAATCTCAACTCATCGCCTAACATTCCAATAAAACGTCCATCCCACAAACCCAGCGGCAAACTCGAACACCCTAGATCAAGCTTCATGTAAATTTAAAGCATCACCATGCCTAATCCGTTTCCCGACTAGACCACAAATTACTTTTTCATTAGTTTCGCAAAAGTTAAATCGAGTTCCTGACGTGGCCGAACCGGAGGCACTTGCAAGCTAGAACGGAAAATACACACACACATCACCACAAACAAACGAACGAACGAACCTAAATCCATTTTTCATTCAATTTAACTCTAACTAACGATTCTCTCTCTATCTCTCTCTCTCTCCCTCTCTCTCATTCCGCATACGACAGCCCTGATGTCTGTGGTTCACATTCTGCTCTGGATAGTCATATGGCTAGGACTCACCGCCAAGCGTCGCTGGACTTTTAAACTTCCACCTATCGTGCACTACGGCATCACGAAGGGCGCAACACAGCCGCTACTAATATCGACCAGGAGCAGCAACGCCAGCTCCGGCGGAATCGAACAGAAGGGGGCAATTAGCACCACGTCAAGCACGGACGGAGTCGAGGACATCTACTGGCCAAAACTGACACCTAGTTCGCCCAAACTTAAAGTTACCTTCAACGAAGTTACGAGTACGTGTGATGATGTCCTTCTTATTGGGGACGAGCAAGATGGCAAGCGGTAAAAAAAATCGGTTTTATCCCAACACAAGCTCTGTTTGTTTTGTGCGCTTGAACGTTCTAATTGTTTTACCGTTATACAAATTATTTGCTATTTGCACGAAATATTTGCACTTTTTCATTTTTGCACACTTGTTTTGTTAATTTTTTTGATTTGTTTGTTTGTTTGGTTAAAGACCATATTTTTTTGTTCCGCTTGTCATTTTTTTTTTGTGCCTGTCATTTGTTTGTGATCAAATTTGTTTATTGCTTGTACAGTCTGCCTTGTTGACAGTTGAATAATTTTTGTTTGACATTTAAATTGACACAGCCATTCGCCCCGTGGAGCCACGCTATGTATTGCCGGTGTTGCGGGGGAAATTGATGACGGAGACTACGCCACACTAAGGGGTGCAGCAACTGTGGCCGGCGGCAGTGTGAAGATACTTCACTTGAGCGAATATGACGAGCTGCCTCCGCCGCCGCCACTTTTGATGCCACCCCCACCGCCACTGCACGGTGAAATGTTAGATGATAATACCTCGGAGGAGGGTAAACTCTTGGCCTGTGTTCGTGATGATAGTGTTACGTATGCGTCGACAAGAGACTTAGAGCCACCACATCCACCACCGCCGCCGCCACCACTCTCCAATGCCACCTCACCGATTGGACTGGCCCCTCAAGCACAGCCTGAAAATATGCAACTGGCGTCGTCACCGGAACATTTGATTAGTCCTCTGGCACCGGTTACCGTCACGGTACACACTAACGAAGCGCACGTAAGTATCCAGCCTTGCTATCTATATCCCTCTCTCCCTCACTCTCTCTCTCTTTGTGTAGCTGGTGTGAGTCCGGAATTTCGGGTTGACTGTATCCGCGATGCGACTTAACGTGTCGTTGCTGGCGGTGTTTGGCTTCAAATCGTGATTGGGTCATACGCAGCATCACTGATGCAGGGATTTGTGTCCTGTGAACGGACGTGTCTGTTTAATGAGATGGATAAACTGGAGGGTTTATGTTATTAGTGTATTTCCCATGATATCTCTGCTCCAACGGGGTATGAACTTTGATTACATGCCCTTTATGAGACTCCTTGTCCGATAAGTCCACACGATTGGGTGCTTTTAAGTCTGTTGATGTACGGGTACATATTTGCATATGTGCGCATCATCTGAGATTGGATTTATCGTATGTTTGAGGCTGACAAGAATAACGAATTAATGAGAAGTTTCACAAAAGTCGGACTCTTTGCAGGGAGATTGTGGCAATTGGAATGAATGTGTGTGTAACACTGGTAATGCTGGTCCTTCCTATGACTTTGGTTGTGTTTTCAAAGTATACTGACTTGATTTCAAGGAAGACTCAATGATTTTGGAAAGCTTTCCAGGAGATTAAGAGCCGATGCCATCACAAACGACTTCTGCAGAAGCTGATGATGAGGAGACACAAGGTGAGCAACATTTCATGTCCAGCTCTAATTCCTTGCTGATACTTCGTTGTACTCACCTTCTCAAGGACTCAAGCGACTTAAGTGGGCCGTCCATTGTAAACATACTCCGTTCCACAGCTTCACCAGTAGAATTGAAGCGAGTGGCAGTGCAATGGGCCAGGTCAGTCTTCCTGCATGCATACCATCCGGCCCATCCGAGCCAAAAGCCCCGTATGACCTATCTGCAATAATGCCTTTCACAATAACATAGAGTTTCGTGATTTGCAAATGCTCTGTGGTGTCAATAGGAACCTACTTTATCATTAACTAGTAGCAAAGTCTGTTGTAGGACAGCGTCGCTGCTTCATTGGAAATGGAAAACAGAATATGAAATGTTTATTCAAACAAAACAATGCGAGAAAAGTGGTATTGCCTATAAAAAAGAAAAAAATTATTGCCCCATCCAGATTTGAGTGAGCAACGCATCAACCCACTCCGTCAACTGACCCGATATTTTTCAAGGTTTTTTCTTGTTCACATGTCGCACTGGCGTGACATAGTTACATACGCAGCGCGTTATATTCAATTTCAAATTCAATTTCAAGATATAGTAGTTGTTGAGGATATACTGCACCCAGGCATGTCGTATTGACACAAGGGTTAACATCGTATAAAAAACGCTTTCAGATGAGATCAAGGAGCAAGGGAGGTAGATGTTGAATAGCTCTATCCTCCACTATCTTCGTTCATACATACGACTTACGACACAGTATGGTTTACTTATCTTCTGTTTTGTAAGAGCTCGAATAATTTCATGTAGCCCCTCCTCATGTTAGTCGTCTTAATTTTATGTTAGGTGTGACTCCTAGAGTGTCGCAGTTGTATTCGCTAAGTATCATTTTTCTTCTTCTAGATAGCACTGAGCATGTGCCGCGTTAAAGGACTATCGTTTCTTCTTTCTCCTTGTCCCTACAGCTTCTGCGCAAGTCATTGTAGGGCGTAAGTCTCTTGCGGTTGCCTATAGGACAGTGTCGGGTAATACCTACTAACTAACTATTCGTTGTTTGAAGGGAGGGTTATAGGCCTTGTCGGGTTGAGCGAGGACCACATAAACAAAGTTTTTCGGGTTTGCATTTGATTCGATCTACTGCTGGGCTTCCTGTTGGCTATACCACGACACTGTACGGATCCACATGCTTGTGTTGGAAACCGTGTTAACCATGTTTCACTGAATTCAATTTTGGTTCATTGTTTCGCAAGAGCTGTTCCCTTTTGTAATCACATCAGACAGAGATTTAGGATAATTGCATTTTTCAAATTAAATTCTTATTCCCTCTCATCTTTATTACTTCTCTCTTGATGCTCTGAATTTTTCGAGGTTGTTCTCAGTCAAAGGCATTACCCTTTCCATAAATTCTCTTAATTTCAAAAGAGCATCCATGAATTAATTACATCCTGAACAAACTTCAATCCACTTTGTTCTCCGCTTTGTTCCGGATATAGCTGAAATGCCCTTGTGGCACTGTTGGACTTATTCATCTTGTAAGCAGCTCTTTAATTTCCTGGGAATGTTGTGGTTACAGCTCCATCCCTACGTTCGCCAGCAACATCTTCGTGCGTAGGAAATGTCCACATTTTCCCCTTCCCAACCCAAAACCCACTTCATAAAGCATAGATTTTTTGAATAGACTGAACAAATTAATTCTTACGTCAGTTCGCTTTCAGATTGCATCAAGTTCAACACCACGCTGCCTGAGACGCGCAGATTCCGGTGTACCCAACGAAGCATTAACACCACGTAGCGATACAACTTCAACAACAGAAAGCACAACCTCCCCACCAGAACGCGCACCATCCGAATCATCGAGTGGTGTACATTCCGGTGAGGAGCGGGAAGAAGTTGTCATCCGTCCACGTGCTGTATGCAAACCGCCACCAAAACTACCACAGCCAGCCATACAGGAAGAGCCATACGGTCGTTCCACCAACATGCGAATGTCCAGCTTCATCAATGACACCAACAACCCAACCAACAGCAGCAGTAAATCGAACAGTGCCACCCTACCACTGACAAGGACAATGCCAGAACAGAAAATCGATTATTCTCACTGCAGTACAATGCCACTACCATTGGGCTGCCACAGTCAAGCATCGTTGCAATACAAACCCCAAGGGTACTCACCCCAATCGGTGACATCGTCCATTGGCATGGTGGCAACAAAGCAACACGTTCTCTCCCACACCACCCTACCGAACGGCGTCCGCTACTCAAATCCGCACTTCCTGCGACGCATCCCTCACATCACCAAGGCTGAATCGCCATACGGTCACCTGGGACTCGGTGCTGGTCATCACACTTTTTCGAAACTCCTCCAGGACCCAATGCAAATTCACAGTCTCGCAAACACATCGATTCCCGAAGACCGAGACTCCGCCAACTACTCAATGTCCTCGGATCAAGATTGTCACTACACGACGACGGCAGCGGTAGCGACGCACCATCACCATCATCATCATCACCAGCATCAGCATGCAAACTGAGGGTTACTTATTAAGAATACTAGTTAATTTTAGTTTTATCATCCCCCCATGCCCACACAAAAGACACACAGACACATTGCATATCCCCTCCCACCGCCCCCAGGCATACATACTTAAGTTGCAATAAGTTTAGTCGACTTGTCTGTTCTGTTCCACATATGTTCCACTTAAGATAGTTCATTAAGTTTGTGTTTCCTCATAGTTTTAACCAATGTTGTCCCAAAAAGAAGAAGAGATATCGAAAGAATGTGATTACAAGTAATGCATTAGCACAAAGCCTAGAAGCCTACGGATACTCACTGACAGTAGTGTAAGGAGACAAACCCCCCACTAGACTTACCCGCCCCGACTGGTAAGTGGAAACGAATCATATCACTCTAGTATGTACGTGTAATGTTTAAGTTAAGATTTTTTTTCGTTTACATAATTTTCTAATTTCTTTTATTTGCCCTGTGGAGGTGGTTCTTAAGCGAGGTTAATGGTTCTTCAGAGTTGCGCCGAAGGCTACAGTTCCACTTGTACATTGACCTCTTGTACAGGCGAGGAAAGTGTAGCTTCTTGAGGAAGGTCTGTGAATTGTATCGACTGGCAGAAGGAAAATGTCACAGGATTTATGCGAAAGTATGTGTTTTCTCGAAACTAGGCTTGGAGCTGTAGGGAAGTTTGTGCCGCAAGTCACTGTTCAGAGGCTTCACAAAAGTGAAGACAAGTTCTTAAAATACACTTGAAAACGAACTGACTCCTGGTGTTCAATGGGTGGCTGTTAAAATAGAACCCTTCTAGGTAATGACATCGATATTCCTTCCAATGTTGAAAAGAAGGAAAGAAGAGGAGAATTCGTGTGCGGACCAGGAACTCATGATTTTTCGCCACCAAAGCGACACAGGTGTGGACATATTCACTGTTCCAAGGAACAGCAACTTTCATTTGGCCATTTGTATAGTTTCTCCCAATTACTTTTCTTAATCAAAAACATCAACGACGCATAAATATAGCTATTCACGATGTGCTATTCTCCTAGCAGAAGTAATTAGATGATTCCGTGGAAGTCAGGAAGTATGTGCACCTAGTCACTAAAGTCCATATACGATGCGGAATTTCTTGATTATTCTCTTGACGTAAGGGCAAGTGAACCTTTTTGGAAAATCAAATTTGTTTGTGTACTCTTATATTTATGAACAACATTAAAGACTTAAATTTTGCTTGAGTACCCTAACTAAGGAAGAACATCGCATGTAGGCTTGTGTGACTAGGTGTACATGGCTGCGCGTGCTTTCCAAAAACCCATGACAATCACTGTGTTCACTTACATCGCCATCTTCAGACATCTATTGCTTTCACTACTTCCCTGTTTGTGGATCTTAATCACAGATCTGTATTTTATCAAAGCGAATAGTGAAGTAGGCTTTAGTACGTAACAAACTACTGCCCATCACTGCCGCTAATATCGGCAGTGAAAAGTGACTGCCTATAAAAATTCGATTTCGAATTTTGTTCCTGTATTTACACAACGATTTCGAACACATATGTAAATGTTTCTTCATATATTTTGACTTATAAAAATCAAAGCAATTGAGAATCGTTTTTCTTTAATCTCTCTTCACTTTGATTCACACATGTCCATGCTTATTGTACCTCACGTTGGGCGCCATTATACCTAACTCAATGGTATTCAATGGTGAGTTTCATATTTTTCTTCTACAAAAATAGATATTTAAGGAAAAACAGGAAGCCTTCAATTAACTGCCATTGCTTGCCATGATGGCGCCCAAACTGAGGTCAGCCTTCGACAAGCATTTGGTGAAATCAGAAACGCATCTCTTCGGCATCGATCAAAATAACGAATATTAGCATCATGCAAATGTCAAACGTTCAATTACGCATCATCACGCACATCGGATGAGCACAACCTTCAACATTTGGACATAGTCTGATACGTTGTTGCTGGGAAATGGGGAAATTGCGAACAAATTTTACTAGAAGAACTTCCATGGTGGTAAAATGAGTTCTAAAACGTGAACGAACAGGTCAATCAGTAACAA
This sequence comes from Eristalis tenax, assembly GCA_905231855.2. NCBI lineage: Eukaryota > Metazoa > Arthropoda > Insecta > Diptera > Syrphidae > Eristalis > Eristalis tenax. The sequence goes on from HG993124.1 coordinate 130,029,753, forward strand.
GAATGCACGCATCACATATGTTCGGCATTTCTGAACTCAGCCATTTATGTTAACAAATGTGTATAAATTTATTAATTCAGAAGCGGCGTAAGATTTTGAAACAGAATTTCGATGATGTCGGTACTGCTTGCCCTCATGGGGACCAACCATCATAGAGGCTCGATAAAAGTCTTTATTTTCCCTTACTGGAGCAACAGTACGGGATGGACCAGGGCCTCAGCCAAAATGCCCAGTTCAGTCCTTCTCCACTCGTGTGAGCCATCGATTTCGTGGGAGTCTTCTACGTCGGGATGCTCAGCTCAGTCCTTCTCCATTCGTGTGAGCCATCGATTTCGTGGGAGTCTTCTACGTCGGGATGCTCAGCTCAGTCCTTCTCCACTCGTGTGAGGCATCGATTTCGTGGCCGTCTTCTACGTAGGGATGGACCTGGGCCTCGGCCAACATGCCCAGCTCAGTCCTTCTCCACTCGTGTGAGCCATCGATTTCGTGGGAGTCTTCTACGTCGGGATGGACCTGGGTCTCAGCCAACATGCCCAGTTCAGTCCTTCTCCACTCGTGTGAGCCATCGATTTCGTGGCCGTCTTCTACGTAGGGATGGACCTGGGCCTCGGCCAACATGCCCAGCTCAGTCCTTCTCCACTCGTGTGAGCCATCGATTTCGTGGGAGTCTTCTACGTCGGGATGGACCTGGGTCTCAGCCAACATGCCCAGTTCAGTCCTTCTCCACTCGTGTGAGCCATCGATTTCGTGGGAGTCTTCTACGTCGGGATGGACCTGGATCTCAGCCAACATGCCCAGTTCAGTCCTTCTCCACTCGTGTGGCCATCGATTTCGTGGCCGTCTTCTACGTGGGGATGGACCTGGGCCTCAGCCAACATGCCCAGCTCAGTCCTTCTCCACTCGTGTGGGCCATCGATTTCGTGGCCGTCTTCTGTTGCACTCTACATGACATAGCCACTTTAGGCGTAAGATCTGTAGACAGAGCCCGTACAGTTCGTAGTTGAAACTGAATTTTAATTTTTTGTTCACCTGCTGCTGAGATTGTCCAAGCTTCCCCGCCATAGAACGGGGATACCAGCAAACACTTCATTGACCGCTCGCTGTGTTCGACGAAACACTTCACGGTAGTTAGGTAGGCAGGAGGGGCTGCTAGTGGAATAACCAGCACTCTTAGACCAGACTTCTGGAAGGTCGTACACCTCGTGTTGGCGAGTGAGTTTTGCATGACCGTCTCAAGATTGATAAACAAATTACATGACAACGCGCCTTGTCTAAGTCGTTTTTTTACATTGAAGGTCTCGGTGAGTCCGGCTTTGACCTTGACGGAGCTGCGAGAGTTATGCCGATGGTGACCTGCTCACCGGATAAGTTTAGCAGGAATGTCAAAACTTCTCGTTTCGATGCAGGCTGTCATATACGGTCTTGAATTTTGGAAGAATGTCTTATATTTGGAGTACAACATGGGTCTCGCTACAGCCCGTAGGGATGTCCAGGGCCCAGCTTCTCAGCTACCACTCGTGTTGTGCGTGCTATGGTTCCTTCGCGAGACCTACAAGTTTCTGCCGACATTTTGAGGAAATTCTTCTAGATTGCTAATTCTCTCTGAGCAAAGTCAGTGACTCGAAAGAGGTGGGGCAGTTATAACCATTTTGCTCGTACCGGGAATCGAACCTAGGCTGCGTAGGTTCAAGTGCGTCAGGGTCGACGCGCCAACCCACAATACAACGACTGCCATATTTGGAAGCTTGTCCCTCTGGGCAGTTACGATATGTTCCGGAATTTAGCAGTTAAGCTCGTAATTAACTTGTCAAACTCAAGATCATGTCGTGATTTTTCAACTTCGTCCGAATCCTTCATTTTCATTATTTGCTGTCCTGCAGCATTGAGATGTCTTTATTCAAAATTCAGCTATCTTACTTTTTAGGTCTCTTTCCGAGCAGATGGAAAACAGCATTTGTCCAGCCTGTCCCTAAAAAGGGCGAATCTTCGTCATCCACCTCGTACCGGCCCATAGCACTTACGTCCATTCTTTCTTAGGCAGCTTATGATATATCTTGAATCGCGGAAGTGCCTTAACGACCGGCAGTATGGTTTCCCCAGCAACAGGTCCACTGGTGATCTGATAGCTTATCTCACCGAAAAGTGGAACCAATCTTTGCACAATGCAGGTGAAAGCAAGTTCGTTGCGCTTGATATTTCTAAGGCATTTGACGGAGTTTGGCATCAAGCTCTCTTGTCGAAAATATGGTGTCGATGAATCTCTTCTTCAATGGATTAGAAATTACCTTTCGAACCGTCCGATTCAAGTTGTTTTGGATGGGTTCAAGTCTGACATCCACCAAATAAATGCTGGTGTTCCCCAAGACTATGTTCTGTCTCCGACACTCTTTCCCATTTTCATAAATGATCTCTTGTCTGCTACTTCTAATCCACTCACGACCTCGCCCTTGGGCTGTAGCATCGGAACAGCAGCTTATGTTAAGCACATTGAACTCCGATGTTGACAGCATAATTAACTGGGGAAAGAGTAATCGAGTGGAATTCAATGCTTCAAAAACTCAATGCTGCCTGCTGTCACTCAAGCGAACCCTTGTTAATCAGCCATTATTCATGAATGGCACCTGTGTCGATGAAACCGGAAACCTTTCCATCCTTGGTAGGTGTATCAACACAACACTTAGTTGGAGCGATCACATATTTGAGGTCGCCTAAAATGATGCGAAATGTTTAGGTTTCCTCAATTGATGCAAGAAATACTTCACCCCTTCTGATTTGGCTTTCATTTATAAGGCGTATATACGCCCCAAACTTGAGTACAAGGCTCATATCTGGTATGGTGCCTCCAAAACCACCCTGCATCTACTAGATAGAATCCAAAACCGAGCGAAAAAACTTAAAGGAGACAGCAATATTGCCAGAGTCATTAGACTCGCTCGAACATCGACGTACCGTCTCGTCTCTATCCGTATTTTATCGCTATTTTAACAAACGATTCTCAAGTGAGCTCGCCAACTGCATTTCTCCTCGCCATGAATTCACCCGCAATACCCGTCTCGCCAGGAATGCTCATCAGTTTACCTTTAAGTCTACTTCCCGACGCACAGTTAAATTTAGAGACTCGTTCATCAGCCGCACGACGCGAATATGAAATGCTCTTCCCAGCCTAATGTTTCCCCCAGAATACAATGTACACAGGTACCTCCTCTCCCTTTCTCCCTCTACACCTTCGGCCCGTGCTGTATCTTGAACACGGACACTTAAGCGTATTAACAATCCCATGTGAAAAAAAAGATACGAAGGTGTGCCATGAATTTATTCTAAAATTGGTTTCTACTTTCGTCAATGAGCCTCCTCCGTTAGTGAAGGCTTTCCAGTGTCCCGCGCCAATTCATATGTCTCCATTGTCTTAAGTCGACATGTCCTATTTCATATTTAACAACCCGTCCCTAAAGGGTTATTTGCATCCACTTCAGTCACGTTGCCAACCCTGTCTGGACCATGTCTGGACTTCGTCTTTTCAAGCCCTTCCTCGATCTCGTAGATGGAATGCATAGTAGTGCTGGTTGCTCTGCAAAGGCTTCAAAACTGAAACATTTCTCAGCAATGTGCGTGCAAAGATGAGTCCCCTGCTGGCTCTGGTAGTTGGATTTCAGGTGAGGCGGATCCACGTTTGATGACTGCTTATCTACAAGATTTGCAACGTGTAAGACAAACCACTGCAGTCATCGGTTCATTTGTCAAACAGCTTAGGGGTGTTACGACCCGCCGAACCATCGAGTTCTTCGAGAATACTCACAACAGCAGGAGCTGGTTCGATAACATCGATAACAGTATCTTGAACAAAACCAACCAACTGAGGGCCCAGTATACAGAAGCTTCCAACACATATTTATCCCCCAAGCACCAATTGATCACCTCAGACATTCGCTTCCGTACAAATCGCCCATATACCGTCATAACCTTCAGAATGTCTGTTTAACACAAACAAGAAAAACGTTCAATCTTCCACCCAGTGACTGCAGACCAAACCGAACGAAGATTGACACTCGTGTTCGCAAAGAATTCTGCAATAAATTAAAGGATTTGTGATCTCCTTCTCTGCCATCCATAAAAGTTTCATATTTCGAATGCCAATCGACGAATCAGAAGGCGTGCGGGAGTAAAACAAAAGAAAAACGAAAGCAAAAGGACGAGCACAGGGGCAAGCAAAAACGAAGAATGAATAATCGCCCCTGTCAACAGATTGCATTTTAAATCTAACCAAAGGATTATCCAGAGATATTGGATGTCCTTTTGGATGAACACGGGAAGATTGAAGGGAAGACCGGATAAAGGATAGTTGGTGCGACAAAGGAGAAACCGAGAGGGCGTGGTGCAGTTGAGGTTACTGACCCTTGTAGAGTTATCCTTTGCATAGGGAAATGTCAATTTTTCTGTCGTTTTTACATCTGCCATTCTTGGTTGCTGATTAATTTTGAACCAATCCCGAGACTATGTGAATTTAAATTCGCTTCCGAAGCTTTAAGCAATCGTCAAAGTGAGACTCGACAACTTTCCCTGTCTGTGCAGTGCACTTCAGGTCAAAGATGAATTGAATGGATGGCGACCGTAGTTCGTACAGCAGGCAGATGAGAGCTTTTCCTCTCACAGATTCCTTTGATGAAAGTGGTGTTTGAGCGACGAAGTGTTTCAGTTTTCGTTCCCACCTGATAGTAGAAAGTGAGAGATTGACAAGTGTGCAAGGATACCGGGTTGAATTTTGCAATTTCCTGATGAACTAGTGGTTGTTGTGTCGAAAGGCACATGCTTTTGGAGGAGTCGCCTTTTGAAATCGAATCTCATCTCCAGATGTTGATGTTTGTCCTTTATTCAGTATTGTTTCTGAAGAACTTGCAGGGGGAGAGAAACTGGAGCTAATACTGGGTTATGTTTGTTTAAAGCAACAATTTGAGTTGTACTTATTTAATATCCTTGTCTTAAATTTTGAGGGATTTTTTTTTTTCACCCGTCGGAAGCCGCAGATGAAGTTTTGAACCAGTTGAATTGGATTGATGAATTTGGGGTGTAGCATAAAAGACACTAGGACTACGACCATAAAGATCTATGGTACCCCCATCTCTTGGTCTGAGATTTAATGGCTTTTTCTATTTTTCTTCTAATTGGGCCCCAACCAACGTACCTTTCCACCTGACACGATCTTGAGTCAGCTGGCTCCAATTGCGCCAAGTTGGTTAAGATCCAACCCATCGGCGCATCGGTTCCGTGGGCGTCCTCTATTGTGTTGTCCCACTAGTTCCGAGTCGAAGACTCTTCGGGCCTAGCCATCATAGGCGTTGAATCCGTAGACGCCTGGCTAGCTAAAATTTCTGACGGCAGCATTAAATCCTCCTCCTATGGCTTGGTCTTAATGACTCGAAGCAGGGTGCCCCAAAGGGGCTAACGAAGGCTGGTAGCAAGACCAAGTTAGCGCATGCGCAAGACATCTTAAAGACTAGAGACAGGGTGCCCCAAATCCAGAAAGGGAGGCAGCTATAGCTCAGCTCAGGCTCAGGTCCTCCATGGAGTCGGCATAATACATCAACTTGTGATGAACAATATCATGCACAACAAAAGTGACTGTAAAGGGTGTGATTTAAGAAGTATACAAATTCGACATGAGATTAAAGACTAGAATCTAATGCTTATGTTTACGACTTAAGCTTTATTTAATAGACAATTGTATGCAATTAGTGTTTAAATATGATTCCTGGCATATGCTAGGCACAACTAGCTCGACATTTTCAACAGGACAGGGGTTGTATGCGATATTACGACGAATGTTGGCTTCCAAATCGTTCAACTGCTCTGGTTTATCGGCTCTGTTAATCACTCTAGTGATCACATAATCGTTAAGGCCAGTTCAGAGGTCAATTTTTTTTATTCCATTATGTGCTTAGCAAATGTTTAAGACAATCAATTGAAGGCTTCGCTCATCGTGTGACATGTTTTAAAATAACTTTGCACAACTTGTACGCGACGTTGTGGCGGTAATCTATTCATCGTAAAATGGCAAAACGTACTAACCACAGCTGTATAATTTACAGTTTATAGAAATTGTTTCCATCGCACCATTCAGTATAAACTACGCCCAGATCCAAATCGAGCTACAACGCCACCTATATTATTGGGTCTATAACGTGCGGTTTTTTTTCGTCTGGTCGCATATTCCGGCCGTTTTTCGGCTACTGCTCTCTTCAAACGTGATTAATTGTGTTTGGTAGCGTTATCCATTGATGGTTTCATCCGGTTTAAGCAGATCATAATACAGCACACGCTTCTGATCCCACCAAATACAGAGCATTACCTTCGCGCCATGGATATTCGGCTTTGCCGTTGATTTGGCTGGTTTAGCCGGCTTGGGGTTGTCGTAATGGATCACCAGTAACAATCCGATGCAAAAATTACTTCCTTTTGTGGCGTCTTGTGTCGTGTGTCGTGTACCCGCAAAAACACTTTTTCAGGCACAAAGTTCGACATATTTGAGTGAAAAAAATTATTGCTGTTTACGCTTCAAATGAATGACATATACTGAAATGACGTACAATGAAAGTAGCTTTCCAACGCATGTTCCAATGGAATAATACAAGTTACGCCATCTCTTAGCAAACCGCACGAATTAAGTAAGACCCAATATTATTTTGCAACTATTGTTGTTTTGTTCTTATTCAGTTCGCAGCAGTAAGATGGCTGAATCGAAATCTTCATCACTCGCAAGCCAGTATTTCTAGAAATTTTGATAAAGTAAACGTACTGCACCCGCAGGGATGTGTTCTTTTAGAAGTGCCTAGTGTGGTATCATCATGTGTAGCGCATAGACACACGGTGACAATCACTGCCTCGAGAGGCGCGGCTTGGCGGTTTCTGCTCGCATTTTCGAGCTACTCAAAGCTATTTAAGAATTTTGTTGAACAGAAATATAATTTTTACAATTGTTATAACAACTAGGCTTAGAAATTAAAGGTTTGGCTGTTGGCTCAGCGATAGGTACATTGTTCAATTTAACATTTCGTATTATTGTCGGTTTATGGTATATTTTGTATGTCCTACAATGTCTAGTGCTTACATCGGGTTGTGCAAATCCGCGTGTCCGGCTCATAGTCGAATAACATTTACCCAGTCCAAACATGGGTGACTAGGGATGCCTTGCTGTGAAAGTATACTCGTGTCCCTGCTTCAAGGCATTTCACCAAGAATCCTCAGAGCTAGTGTCAAAGAAAGTATTAATCAGGGATAATGGAGGATAGAAATATTCAACTTCACCCTTATTCCTTTATTTCATCTGACAGCGTTTTTTATACAAATTTTGTCGTGTACGTGTGAGCTCTTGAGAACATCTGATGCCCGTCTCCAATGTAGTAGATGCTCGAAGTAGAGTTCAAGTTTGAAAAGTCGCTCATTACTTGAATACTATTTCGTTTTAGTGTTCAATTTTCAACACGGTATGGAGGGGTAAACGAACGAACAATGCCAATGGACACAAAGTTGATTCTGTCAAATGGGACAAAATGAATGAATGCACAACGTAGTTTGACAACCATTTTTATTCATTAGTTGCAATTGCAATATATTGTCATTCATGTAATGTGAATTCATGAATGAAGGGTGTAGAGTGGAATTGATTTTTGAGATAATTTGTCGGGTACGGACTATTAATATGCTGTATATGTACTTAAGAATTAAATTGAGGCCAAGTATGGGCGTTGCATTACGTAATCTATTCCCGAAAGTCCATATTACAATATACATAAGTATATGCTCTCAAAAGTACGAGCCGACTTTTGAACACCCTCCGTACAACAATACATGGAACAATAGATTCAGCAATCTGCCGCAATTTGTTCCCACAAAATTTACAAATCTGCCGCCATTACCCAATAACATCCATCGGGCGCCATTGCGTGGTGGATCCATTGTTTGTGTAAAAGCATGTGTGAAATACAAGGCAATACCACTGTTCTCGCATTATTCTCCTTATGTAGACTACGGGTAGATATGTCCGATGTTCGATTTCTCCATCCTCCATACAGACATCACGACGAATTCCGGAATATTCAGCACAACTCACCTCCAAGAACCTACCTCGAACCCCTTCGCCTTAAGACCAACCTCCAAGCAAAGTCTGCTTGCATTTCATACTCGATTTCCTATTCAAACTACCACATATCATATAGCGAATTACTTTATTTCAAACTCTTCCAATTAACTAGAAAACAAAATAAAAAAACTCTTACACACATCTCAGTCAAATTAGAAGAAGAAAAAAAAAAGATAAAAACGATAAATAAATATGACACAAAGAAAATAACTCATTTCAATTGATTAGAACTTTCATTAGTTAGAGTCAAATAATCATGCTTTATAGCTTCTTGCTCTCAAAATACTACCAAAATAAACCCATTCGCTTAAGCAGTGTTTATAGAAACCGAAAAAAAAACAACAAAATAAATGAATAAAATAAATAAAAAAATGCAAAAATATATGAAACGAAACACAAATCCAATGCATTCGATGCAAATCATCTATAAATACGAGTACATTATACATACATACATATATATCTGAATGAAATCCATGAGAACTGTTTAACCTCGGAAATGTTACAAATTTAAGAACAAAACACACAAAAGATATCACGAGAAAATCGAGCAAAAAGAAATAGAACAAAAAGAGTCTAAATCTGAACGAAAAAGAAAACAAATATCACAAAAAAAAAATACCAATAGAATTTGTTATACTATTGTAAGGATATTTATATATATATATATTAAATTTAAATGAAGTATACTTATGTAATTTTATATGTGTCTATATACAAATCATACATTTAAACAGAGATGCTATTAGATTCGAAATGGGAAGGTTTTTGAGAATTCTCTGCTTTTGGCTACAATAAATAGGGTACAGCCTTCCGATCAGACAGGCAGACACTGGAGGTGTTTAAAATTCGGTTATTTCCTTGTTTGTGTTCTTTATTTTTTTGGAACAAAAAACAGAGGATTTATTTGATTTATTTTTTGTAACAAAAGACTAAATGGAAACTGAAGACAGGACAATATTGATTTTTTACATAGGGAAAACATGAATAAGAAAAGAAAACAACAAGGACACTGTATAGAAATGAAACAAAGTCACTTCCGATGAATGGTTTCCGTAACATTTGGCTGTGAGTAGACGTATTTGAGTGCGATTTTTTGTGGCTTCGAGCAGGGGTGTTTACTTCGGTTGTCCAGGTCATAATAAATATTGTGTTGACACTGATGAATGCTTCGGGTACTAAGGACCAAGCATTCTGCTTGTGGAACCTATCAGTCGTGCTGTTCATATGAGCACTCTACGACTACACTCTATTCACATAGCATTGTCTCTATTCGCGGAGAACTTCGGGTGGAGTTTTTAACGACTGACAGTTGTCAGCGAATTTGTGGATCGCATCTGCCTCGTTATGTGATGCGTTCTTAGTTTGACAGTTCGGAGGAGCATATTAATCCATTTGAGCGGCCATAGACTTTCGCAGAAGTGTGCGTTTTATATTATTGGAGACTAGAGTAGGAGACAAACCTGCTGTATGCATGAATACTATGGCAAGGCGTGTATCTGAGACTTCTGAGTTGTGCCTCATTTCGCAGTTCACGTTGATATTTTGAGTTTCTTCAGTATATCTGCAAAACGAAACAGAATACGATGAGCGATGAAATGTTCACTTTTGTGTATACTACAAATTTTTCTATTCTATGTAAAATTTCTCATGATTCTTAGTATTCGCTAGTACAAAAATATGCGCAAACCCGTTAGCCACGAAACAAATTCATCTAGAATTCCACTTTTTTTTTGAATGGGTTACCACGTTTGTTTTGTTGTGTAACGTGAGCTACAAATGCCAGCAGCTATAAGGCAAGTTTACAAGGATTCTAATTCATCATAATCCTCGTGATGTTGCCAACCAGCTCATCGTAGAACACTCTGGACAATGAGACCAGACAACCAGACAAATTCAAAGTTTGTTTTGTTCTGTAACGTGAGCTACAAATGCCGGCAGCTATAAGGCAAATTTATAAGGACTCTAATTCATCATAATCCTCGTTAGCATATCAACCAGCTCATTGTAGAACACTCTGGACAATGAGACCAGACAACCAGATAAATTCAAAGTTTGTTTTGTTCTGTAACGTGAGCTACAAATGCCGGCAGCTATAAGGCAAATTTATAAGGACTCTAATTCATCATAATCCTCGTTAGCATATCAACCAGCTCGTCGTAGAACACTCTTTACAATGAGACCAGACAACCAGACATGTAGGTGGCACTGGCTTCGGAAAAATCCGGTCGAAATAGATCTGCGAAGTTTATCTGTGAGTCCGTAGAATTGCCACATATCATGAAAATCAATACAGTGGAACCGGTTAATTATCTTCCAGTCCAGCAATTTCAGTAAATATGCATGTTGAGATACCACTTCTTTTGAGCCTGCCACACCCACTCCACTGCACTCTCTTCACGATACAGCCAGCAAGACATTCGTCTTTTTTCTGAGTAGATATTGCCTTCGGCGGCCTTGATAAAACCTGCACTGCTAACTCATGCGCTTGACGTTTTTTAGCTGAAATTTCAACAAGTTCAAAAAGGAAAGTGTTACGTTACCTGAATGTCTATCAAAAGAATGATATACAAAATTAAGTCAAGGTGAAGTTGCGTAAAAGTCTGTACATTTTAATTGAAAAATTCTCTTTTCATATTGCGCTACAACCTCTGGACAAAATGAAACCACAAGACACCTGACTTTATACATTTGTTCTCGCAGTCACAGTTTATCACAATGAAATAACTTCAAACTTCTATTCTCAGTTAAAGTGTTACGAAACTTTCAATCATATCTCAAAAAATCACACGTATCACATTGATGAATTTTATTTCGTTTACCTCCTGGCACCGGTTGAGTTGAATTTTTTTGTAAAAAGACTGATTAGCATACTTGAAGAACTTTTTAAAATAATTCTACATTTTAATTATAAAACAATTCCTAACCATTTACTCCACAATCAATTAAATCGTATTTGTTTCTTTCTTAAATTTAAATTAAATTAAAATAAGAAAAACAACACATAAATATAACAAAAATAAAAATAAAAAAAGAATATTTATACAATGTATTTTACTCAACACAAATCTCCTATTGAAATGAATTAATTTAAGTGAAAATACAAATTAATTATAATTATTATATTACCACGTTAGCACTTTCATCTGCGCACCCAACCCCACCATCGCCACTTTTTTGGTAGATTCATCGTTCATATATATATTTTTTTTCGTTTTTTAATTAATTTAGCAATAACGAGGCAGTGTAGTGAGTAGATTCTGCTGCTAGTACATGTACATTTGAATAATTCAAAAAATATATGATATAAGATATTTAATTAGTAACCATAAGTATGTGGGAATTACTAATTCTTTTGTACAGTTAAAGGTAAAAGAAATAATGAAAAAAATAAATTTACACTCATATGTTCCTTTTAAACATTAAATTACACACACACATAAAAAAAAATCGTAACATGATTTACAGAAAAGCTTGCGTTTGAATTTATGTTTAAGATTTAAGACTCATCATTTACTTATCAAAAGAGAAAGAGAGAGAGAGAGAGAGAGAGAGAGAGGGGAAAGATGCCTAAGTTGTTGTTTAGCGTTACTTAAGAGAGATAGATTTGATTAAGCTTAGTTTTGTACATTGAAATACGTATGCATACACATGACATAGAATTATATTTATTGTATTTATTGAGTCACACAATTACGAGTCAGTTTTTTGAGCTTACGACGGTTTGATTTGAATTTATTTCAATTTTCAACTCTGTTCCCGTGTATTTATTTAGTGAATTATTTTGATATGAAATGTTTTGAATAGTATTAACATAATTCATAATTGAATTTAGCTATATATACATTATATACTTACTAATATTAAAATAATTATATTATATATTGTAAACGATAAAAATATCATTAAAAAGAAAAAGGATAAATAAAAACCACCGCTTTACGTACTGGGAAATTGTTGTTTATTGATAATTTGTGTTAAACATTTTGCAGATTAGTTGATGTTATATGCAGAAAGGCAATCGGGTAAGGTATATCGTGGAGGCCGTCGAAATTGAGTTTGACTTCACCTATTCGTTTTCTCTTCACTTTCTACTGCTATCGTGGAATCCGCCGGGAAGGTCTCCTTATCGACGGTCATTTGGGTAAGATGGTTACACTATAAAACAGCAATCATTCATATCTCAATGTAAAGGGTGATTTTTTAAAAGCTATAGGAAAGTTTTTCAAAAAAAAAACACATACAATTCAGAAAAATGTGTGACATCTTTATTTGAATCGATAGTACGGTCCATATAATTTATTGTTTGAAGATTATTTCATGCTAATTTGACCTTGACTGCACCTCAAATGGTCCATCCGCTTAGTCCAATTTTGGCATACTCTTTCCAACATTTCGGCCGGTATCTCATGAATAAATGCTTCAATGTTGTCTTCCAATGCGTCAATTGAATCGGGACTGTCCGTATAGACATGAGCTTTAACATAGCCCCACATGAAAAATTGTCTAAAGGCGTTAAATCGCACGATCTAGGCGGACAATTGACCGGCCCCGAACGTGAAATAAAATGTTCACCGAACTCGCCTCTCAATAAGTCCATTGTTGCGCGTGCTGTGTGGCATGTGGTACCGTCTTGTTGAAACCACATGTCATGCAAGTCAAACTCTTGCATTTTGGGAAAAAAAAGTTGGATATCATCTCACGGTAGCGCTCACCATTCACAGTTACGTTACGATTCGCATCATCTTTGAAGAAGTACGGTCCAATGATGCCACCAGCCCATAAACCGCACCAAACTGTGACTTTTTCTGGATGCATTGGTAGCTCTTGCAATGCTTCTGGCTGATATTCACTCCAAAATCGACAATTCTGCTTATTTACGTACCCATTGAGCCTAACCATAAAATGGAAGAAGCGCGATGAACTTTCTTAACAGAGCACGGATTTTTGATGATAAAATTCAATAATTTGCAAGCGTTGTTCGTTTGTAAGACGATTCATCGTCAAATTATAGACCAAACTGAAGATGTTTGACAGTGAAACAAAACACGAAACGTGCGTCAGCTGCTTAAACCAGTGTTTGCCAAAAAGATAATAGCTAAAAATCCTTTAATTGTGAGATTTCCTTAATATTTGTTGGGGAATAAAACGATCGCACAAATGATGTTGCAATTGTTATTTATTTATATATATGGTTATATCAACCGCATAAATATCAAATTCAGTCTACTTAACTTTGGGGTACGTACCTCTCGGAGAAGAAAATAAAGTTACTCAATCTGCTTTTACACTCCACTGCCCAGCCAATGACCTGTTTTCCAGCATTAACTTATATTTTTGTTTGCAAATAGAAGACAGATCAACCAGATGGCAAGAACATTTTTTGATGAGGATGAGAAATGTCCGGGCAACAAATGGTGAATTTTTTTGTATGTAGGGGGAGTAGGGGAACATTGGTACATGGGGAACAAACATACACGCACCACGAAACACCCAAGGCTACATTTCCTTCAAACCCAAGCACATATCCAGAAATGAAGTATTGTAGAGATAGCCAACTTCTATCTCTCCCGTTATCTTTGATAGTAATTTTGGTTTTCTCAAACCAAATTGTCCAATCAGAGAGCGGCATTCAATTATTTTGTGTAAAATTCATGAATAATTGTCAGAAAGCTTCTAAAATTCTTCGTGGGCTAGGGGGCATTTGGCTGCGTAGTTAGCCATCTCTGTAGTGCTGCATTTCTGCACACATCTTAAACATCATCCGTTAACATTATTTTACTAGTACCAGGGATCGAACCTGGGCTGCGTAAACTCAAGTACAGAAAGGAAAACCGCCACCAAGATTATTTATATTGCGCACCAGAAAGGAAAACTAAAAATATTGTTTCCCAAAAAACATAAACAATGCTTTTGGCATAATTTTTGTTATTATTGAATGTTCTTATATAAAACAGGATAAATTCTGTGGTGTCAGCTTGTATACTATAAGAATAATAAAAACTTGTTTTAGTGAGCGTTTCCATTCAATTCTTTTTATTGCAAAATGTTTGATAGAAATTTCATGTCCTGGCTAAAATACCGTCAATTATTTTGAGCAAATGTATAACAATCTAATAAAAGTTGGATTAAAGCATTTTTTTTTATTTTTGATTTAACCGTGGGTGGATATTACAGCTCTTTATGCTCGCATGCCCGGGAAACCACCCGGGTAACCGCATTCCCGGGTATTACTCGGGTACCAATATACCCGGCACCCGTAGGTACTGTAATAATTCGCGTACTCGGAAAATTTTGACAAAATTAATCCGCTACTTACATTGAATCCAAATACATTTCGTACTCAATGCTTGTGAAAAACCATTCAGCCATATTATGGGTCTCGCCCGACAACATTTCACCCGAAATACACCCTTTTTCTGTTCGCCCATTATGAATTTCCGGGTGAAAATAAATGTCGAACCAAGCCTCTGCTGTTTGGAGGCAAACAAGTATCGAATCGTTATGAATCAAGGAATAGACACAAAATAAAAAAAAAATAAAAAAAAAAACAAATTGCTCCCAAATAGCCAATGGGTAATTACGAGGATTATCAGACTGTCTACACACCTATCTCATCAATGGCGCCTTCAAAGAACCCCAGTTCCGCGACCCACCGCAAGCGCTTAATCCGGCCAGAAATGCTTAAGGCAATGGGTGAAGAGGGAGTTTTATGGCTCTCGTGTCATTCAAGAGGCCTGGGAATGTGCTGAGACATCTGGCGATTGGCAAACTGGTATTCGCTATCTCGGTGAGATTGCGCTGGACCCTTGTCAAATAATTTTAATTTGATCCAATACAATGGACGTTTTCAATTGCTTCAATGGGGCGTAGTATAATTCTCTTGCACTCAGCAAGCATCTCCGCCGTTTGACCGGTCCACAAGAAAGGAGACCCCTTTCGGTTTCTGGCCGCATAAAAACAATGCTTCCCAACATGATTTTCTGTGTGGTCATTCCGGAGTTTAGTAACTCATTCATTAGGTTGGTGTATGTGGCTTACGATATTAAGCATTTGTAGGTGCGGTTGATGTATTAGATAATTTTGAAATGTTTTTGCAATTTTTGATTCGTGTCTGTGCTTTTATTTAATTTATGTTTCATAATCGTTTCTTTTGCAGAAGATTCTACATTGAAATTGAAGACAGCAAATCAATAGAGCCGAGCACCAAGGCGGAAGTTGCACGAGGATAGAAGCTGGGACCCCAGATGGGACTCCCCTCCAACTTCATCAGAATATATTATAGCTTTTTGCATCCCAGAAGATTCTACGTCTCAGTAGAAGGCAGCAAGTCAACAGAGCGGAGCATCAAGGCGAGAGTTGAACAAGGATCGAAGCTGGAACCGTGGCTTTTCAACATCTACACGGTAGATCAACCACATCCAACCGTCACAGTGAACTGCTGTCTATTTGCAGATGACTCGCTGATTTATGCCAGCTCGATGTCATTACAGATGAAATCAAAACAGCGAACAAATTTTACTACTATACCAAATGGGGTGCTGGGAAATCGATACTTATGTTTCCAAGGACACCATCCAGAGGTGGATACAGATCAGTAGCCAAATGTCGAAGCATAAAGGTAGTGTCCCTAACGGTACAGAAATATCAACAAACGAAAAGGTCATTTATCTTGGCGTTAACTTCACGGAAAGCTTAAAGTTCAACAGTCATACGAAACTGATCCTTAAGAAGGCCAACCTAGGCATCCATCGCATCTATGCTAGAGGACAAAACTGCTGCTCTACAAAGCAGCTTATACGGCCAGTCTTAACGTACGGCTTCCCATTATGGCACTCACCTTCGACAGGAACCTTCAAAGGCACCACAGCAACAATAGGCTTTACGCCAAAGCACGCATCATCCCCCTGCAAGAGTACATGCTGACACTGTTCAGAAAACTACTAGACATCAACAAACATCATAACGAGGAACACAATCCCCGGACAACGCGATGAGCAGAAACTTCAAACAACGAGCTGCATGGATTCTACCAGAGCAGCGATAGCAATCCACACCACCACCCCATCCCAAAAGGACCAACATTGACACACGGACTTGAACAACCCGATGTAAGCAACAGCCATTATAGAACATAAGAAATAAACCGACAATAATAATAAACATTAAATTAAAAAGTGCATCAGTTGGGCCCCTTTTCTTGAGTCAACACCCTTTAGTTTTTAAGCCTAGTTGTAATATCAATTGCAAAAGCAATTCCGTTTAAATACATTTTTAAATCGCTTTTACTCGATTCTTTTTATTCGATTAAAATGTGTTTATTTACTTTATTAATTAAGTGTTTCTGCATTTAAAGTGATGGGCACGCTAAACAATCGCAAACCGAAGATTGTGATCAATCCAATCACTCATCACCTTACACGATTCCACTCCGGACAGCCACAAATGTCATTAGTGTCGTCGGTGCTGCCAAGATTTTATGATGTATTATTAAGCGCCGATGATCGTGTTTTTGTGCACTTATAAATAAATAAATTAATTATTAATTCTATTAACTTAATTCGTGCGGTTTGCTAAGAGATGGAGTAACTTGTATTATTCCATTGGAACATGCGTTGGAAAGCTACTGTCATTGTACGTCATTTCAGTATATGTCATTCATTTGAAGCGTAAACAACAATAATTATTTTTTTCACTCAAATATGTCGAACTTTGTGCCTGAAAAAGTGTTTTTGCGGGGAGTTCTTCTTCATTATTTTAATATGAAGAAAACTGCTGGCGAAAGTCATCGTATTTTGGTGGAAGTTTGTTGGTGAACATGCGCTAGCTGAACAAACGTGCCAAAAGTGATTTTGGCTTGGCCAACCAGCCAAATCAACGGCAAAGCCGAATATCCATGCCGCGAAGATAATGCCCTCACTGAAAAACGGTTCACATCAGAGCAGATTATCAAAAATTAGCTTGATTCATTCTTGCGCAGTTCTTTTGGGATGGAATCCACAAATTCCGAGAAAGATAAGAAAAAATCATAGCTTCAGATGGGCAATCATTTGAATAATAAATACTATTGTACGTGTCTTTCTCAAAAAACCTTCAAATTTTGAAAAAAAAAAAGCGCACGAATTAAATACGTTTGCAAAAAAAACACGCCTCTTGTCAAAATCTTGCTTTTCTTGCAAAAGGATCCTAATTTAACCTACCCCGCCTAGCTGAGACTGAAAAGCACACAAAAGCTGAAGCTGATAACCGCAAACTAAAAGTGCCGATATTTTCAGGGTATTTCAGAAAACAACCTTGTGGGTTATTTGTCTACAAAAAGGAACAGGAAAGTTGGTGGAGTCATTGGAGAGCATTAATTTTAAAAATGCGGACAAAGAATCTGGGTGGAGTGTCGAGTGTCGTTCTAGATTCCAATTGGATGAATCAGTCTGTGTTCAAATTCCGTAGAATTCCGAATGATTGGAATTAGAACATGATCGGAACCAGAACTAATTTTCTGTATGTAATATTGTGAGGTATCATCGTCATGGTCTGTGCATATTACTCTCCTCAAGAGGGAGAAGGCAGAACATCACCTCACCTTATTTGTTTAGGTGACTTTATTAGATGTGTCTTAACTACCTGCTTATTGCAAACTCCAATCCCTCCCAATTGGTGTTCGATACATTTTTAATGCGCCCTAAAACCCCAGATAATAGAGTATCTTATCCAATCAGAGAGTGACAGTGATTTAATCAAACGTATTTATTCCCTAGCCGGTATTGCTTTGCCTCCTACACGGACGCTCCTCCATTTCTGTTCAAATACAAATCAGTTAATCCTTGAGTGAGTGCATTTAATTGCGAACACTTTCGCTGACTGAGAGTCCCGAATGTTGAATATTTGTTCAAGGGCTCAGGGGTTAACCTGATTAGAGATAAATCAAATTGGATATGGGACCAAGTGATGCTGGGAAAACAATTCGTGGAGACTTAATTAGGAACGTAACCTGGCGATTGCCCCCTTGTTCTCTGTTTGCACAGCTCATCGGTACACATTGGCAGAAATATTTGTTTGTCTCACCGGAAAGGCAAAGAACGTGTTAATCTCTTCCGGTGGCTTAGTGGTGTTATTCGATGGGCGTGTTGTTCATTGAATTAATTGACATTTGGGTTTGCATTCTTTTGCAAAATAAATATATAAGTGCCCTTTGAAAGTGACAACGAATAAAGATTCGATGTTGGTGAGGATGAGAATGAGCATTTGGTGTGTATCTGTCCCAATTTATTGGTCTCACATTTGTATATTGATCTCCAAAGTGGAGTTCGTCAATGTTACATACTGTCACCACTACTGTTTCTGGTGGTAATCAGCGATGCTTCACGGAGTAAGCATCTATGGCATCTTACTTTAAACACCTGGATTACGCTGACGATGTTTTGTCTACTTTCGCATCGGATAATTAATCTTCACTTGATGGCCCATAATCTAGAAGCTGAGGCAAACAATGTACGGCTCAAATGAAATACAACGAAAACTAAAGTCTTAACATTTCTGACAACCACACCCAACTGAACATTGCCGGCCAGGAAGTCGATAAAGTTAACAGCTTTCTATATTTAGGAAGTGTGGTGGCACCGAACTAGATGCAAGCTATCCAAGATCTGGAAAAGAAAGATTTTTTGGCCGAAAAAAATCCCCAACGAGCAAATGTAACTGAGAACGCGCCAGGAAACTATAAATATCATAAACCAAGCAGAAGTGACACTGGATTGAACAGACCCTGCGGCAAGGACAACTCCATTGGAAGCATGCCATGGAACCCGCTTACTAGGCATACGGCGCAGAACAATTGAGTAGGAATCAAGTTCTTTATAGGAGTGAGTTGAAGAGAGCTCAAACGCATTGCAAAGCTTCAAAGGAGATGGTGCTCAGGCATTTTTTTTTTTTGCAATTTATTTTTGTTTTTTATTGAAATCAATGTTACTTACTCTGTGTCCGTAAACGACGGACGTGTGCACCAAGTCGTTTAAGTTATGTATCCTACCACAACCCAGCACACCAAAAGTGGCGCCTAGCTTCGCTGGGTCATTTGGCCATTCTGCACAGAGACCGCGAGCTTAGAGAACGCAGATATATTTTGGATCTTCTAAGATTCGTAAAGGGCATGAGGTGGTAAGCCATCTTGTTACAGGATAGGTTAACAGAAAGTGTGCTCCACAAATAAAGGGAATCGCAAAGCCTACACAACACAATAGTTCCATGTCATTCTCGGCGTCGCGTCGTGCGGTGCCGGTGAGAGCAACATAACCCCTTATTCTCTTAGCCGAGGTGACAAATTCTCGCCTCGCAATTTTCTGTCACCTCATGTCAAAATCAGTATTCTTGAATTCAAGTGAGGTGACAAAAACGCAATCAAATTCACAATCCAAAAGAATTCAAGTTGTTGGCAACAGATTATTTAAGGGATGAAAAGGCTTCTGCTTTCTCCGCCGGCGTGCTTGCGTCTCCTTCGCTTGTTGTCAGTGTTTGTGGGAGCTTCTTCCTCTTACCGATGATTTGGTGGATTTGTCGGAATGCGTCGGGTCCTGGCTGTATCTTGCGGAGCATGTTCTCCAGCTGTATGCTGGCGTGCGTTTGTACCGCGTTCCGAAACATGATGTTCGTGCAGTCCAACTCACTAAGAACAGCTTGGTAGTCTAAGCCCCGGTGTTCAGCTCCCGGTGGTGTATTCGCTGGAGTCCTTTCCTCAGCCTTTGCCTGTGGTGATAAAGGTTTTGGATATGTACGGGTAAGTGACTACGGTCTAAGCGTTGTTGACTGAGTTCTCGAGTCCTTCAACCGCTGTGTCAATCTCCGTATTGGTGAGGTTTCTTATTACTGGCGGTATGTGGATGTTCTCCAGTATATCTTCTTGTAGCTTAGCTACATCCAGCTGATGTAGGTTGACGAAGTCCCCTTCTGGTCGGCTGTTAATAAATATCGGATTTTCCAAGTTAGCGTTTCTCAGAAATAGTTCCGGATCTCTGGTAGGATGTTTACCTAAGCCAAGCAAAGCGTTCATCCAATTTATTCTCTCAGACAAGGTGACATCAAAATCTGTATTCTTGAATTCAAGTGAGGTGACATAAAACCATTCCAATTTTTTCTCCAAATAAATTCAAAAAAAGTTGGCAACAGATGGTGCAGATTTGTGTCTTCAAGTGGGATCAATTCTATTCGGTGGTTCATTTGCTAATTCTTGTAGATGCGGGATGCAGTACTTGTTCGTATCGGAACTCTTAATTTATTGACAGCCCAAGAAAAAGGAAGGCGCAAACGTTTCGTTTTCTTAAAAAATTGGATTAAAGACCATGCACTCCAATTGTTAGTTTGTTGTTATTTTAACCCTAAACGTGAACATATTAATAAACTTTTATTCCAATCAATACAAAGTTTGGGTTAAAACTTACATATTTATCCTACGTCTTTTGGCGTCACCCACTCAATTTCTCATGAAATGTGACTAAGGCAATACACACGATCGTCATGCGAGTAACAAATGTGATCAAGTGAAGTGAATAAAGTGAATAAAGCTTAATAAAGTATAAAGACTAAGCGAATCCAAAGTGTCACATATTTTAAATGTCAAAGTGACACATATTTTTGGGTGATACGACTAAGGGAATAAGGGTGATAATCTCACGTAAGCGGAGAACTCTGTCACTGAAATTGTTGTAACATGCTGAAGCATTTTGATGTTTTTTTACATTTCCCTACGTTAATCCAGATTTTCATCGGGAGGGAAAATTTGACGGAAACGAACAATGTTTGAAAAAACAGATAATAGTCGAAGCACCATTTTGTGCCCGATGGTGCTAAATGTGTTGATTTAGCACTGTTAAACGGAACACAGCTTCTACAGCTTGTGTATAGAGACTGAAGGTCCTCAGAAGAGGACCATCAATTACATACTCCTGCAGAGTTTTCCTCGAGCGACTCAGTCATATGCCTTTTCCAAATCTACAAAACAAGATGGGGCTTGGCATACACCCAAGCCTTCTCAAGTACCATTCTAGGAGCGAAAAGCTGGTCGGTTATACTTCTACCAGGACGAGAGCCGCACTGTTCATCCCTCAAGCTAGGCTCGACCATAACTCTAGAACGCGCATCCAACACCTTAGCATAAACTTTCCCGGGGAGACTTAAAAGAGATATACCCCCGTAGATGCAGCAATCTCTTTTGTCCACCTTCTTGAAATGTGGGACAAATATCCCAGTTTGCCAATGGCCAGGTGTCTCACCACGTTCCCAGTCGACCGATAGAGCCATAAAACTGCCTCTTTACTCATTGTCTTAAGCACTTCTGGATTTCATCCACACCGGCGGATTTGCCAACTTTAATCGCCAAAATGAGTTCCTCTACCGTTGGACTATTCTCGGCCACACTCAAGACTACAGTTCTGCCATCCGCAGTGCCCCGTTCCATCTCCGTAAGATGTCCACCTCATTGGAAAGCAACACACCATCTCTGAATTTGACTCCTTCCACAATGTTGACTTTCCTTCCTCAGAGTCTGCGAAGTTTTGCCAGAACTCCTTTTTCGCAGATCTATGGTCGCTTTCCAACTTCTACGGACAGTACAAGTCATCCGTTTCACACACGATGGTACCACAATGAGATCTATCAACGACTTCTGTCAACCACGGGAACTAGTGTTTTGGCCGACTTACGGAAAGTCTTGCCAGGTTCTAAAGGGATCGACGAGGGAGCTCTTTCTTTTAACCACCAGAAATACTGGTGTTGCCAGCTTCCATCTGCGATCTGCTGAATCGGGGAGGCTCCGATTCTGTAGTTGACTCGCGTATCCGCAGTTGCCCAAGCGAAGTGAACGATTAATGGGACCTCCTGGATCATTAACCGCAGTTAGAGTAATAAGCCCCAGAGATCAGGTTATGCGTCGAGAACATTGCTCTTGAAACATGTCTACGAATCATCTTGATTGGGAAATAATCCACTCTTATCAAGTTCGCCCTATTATATAGGACGATAGATTTTTCATACTGGAACTCTGGTATTCTGTAAGGGCGAAGGCAGGCCATAAGACAAGCCCTCTCAAACACCCGAATCTTTTCCATCAAGCTAGCTCTCACGTTGAACCACTCGGAACAACCATAGGTAAGCTTCGTCCGAATGAGAGCCATGTTGCAGATAAACTTCACCCTCGCATCGAGTTGGCTGTTATAAAACAGTCCCTTTGTAAGAGCATCTACATGAAACAGCCAACTTATCGAAGGCACGAGTTGCATTTATAATCAGCAAAAGTCGTAATTTCAGGAATGCAAGTTAAAGTACCATATCACTTTCTTTCCATCTTATCATTCATTAACTGAAAAATCCAATAAATTCATAGTTTTAATATTCGGAACATAAAACGTAAGACAGGCAATAAATATTCTTTTTTATGTATTCGGTCCAGAAAGGGTCCCAACCTCATAAATCGCATGTTAATATCTTTTCATCCCTTAGAGTTTAAGTACTTGTTGTAATGACACTGTAGATGAGATAATGCTCGAAGGCAAGTGCATCGGCATTATTACTTTAGGCTAGTGATAAGAGATATTCTGTTTCATAATACACATATTATGAAAAGGAACCAGAGCAGTTCGAAAATAAAGTTGAACGAGAGCGGACGTGTTCCGTTACTCGAACTCGACCCAGAAAAGAACTCAAAGTGTTTTCTTTAATTGGCGATCCTGCCAGGAGGAGTTACAAAAATATTAACTCCACGGGACCAAACTGTAACATCAAGAACAGACAAAAAAAAAATAAAATAAAATACAATTTCGTGAAAACGACGTGAAAAAAAAAGTATCCTAAAAAAAGGAGAAAAATTACAAACAAATACAAAAATCATTAGTGAAAATTATCGTGAAAAAAAAGGTGAACAAAATATAATACTTATTAGTAAATAATAAGTGATGTGGACATAATTGAATTACATAAACTGAAAGAAGTGACACAAAAACAGAATGAAGAAAGAAATGCAATGAGAATTGACACAGTGAAAAATGACATAAAAAAAAAGTTTCATAAATAAATAGTGAAAACAAAACGAAGAACACGAAACAAAACAAATTACAAAAATTTTAAATATATTGTAGCTGACTGCAGTTAAAATCTAAAAATCTAAAATAAATGAACGAAAGTGAAGAATAAACAACAGCAGCCTCAGAGGAACTACAAGCAGTAGCAGCAGGAAGAAGTAGCAGCAGCAAGCAGTAGCAGCAGCAGGCAGAAGCAGCAGAAGAGTCAACATTTAGTAATTTACCCATTAAGTACCCATTAAGTAACCCATACACAAATTATAGAATTAAGGTAGTGAAAAAGAAATAAGGACTAATACTAACTTAGAATTAAAAAAAAAATACAATAAATTAAAATATATTCAATTAAAATGGCACAGGAAAATTTATCGAAAGAGGTAGTAGAAAGGCTTATTAACTCACATTTTGCAAAAATTGCTTCAGATATAGAATTCTTACAAAATAGGTTATTAATTCTGAAAGGAAGAAATTCTGGGTGTGACCTTAAAGTCCAGGAGCTACAGTTGAATAATTTAAGAGCAAATTTCGATATTCAGCTTTCCAGGACTAAGCAGCAAATTCAAAATTTATTAGAATTTCCTCAGATAAATATTAATAAAAACTTTGATGTAGACATTTCGACACAGTCGTTGATTCAAAATAATGTGTCTGGAAACGAATTTATTCGGAGCAATCAGCGAACTTCGTATAGTTCTCAACAATATTATAATTTTGCTCAATCATATGATAGAAATAATGTTATAGAGCAAGTCCCTAACAAATATAATTTCGAAAGACCAATTGAGAAACGATCTCTTGAAGTTTCAGATAACAATAGTGGACAACCACAACAAAAGCATTTTCGAATTAATAATATAAACGAAAATGTGTTTTTGAAAGAAAGGAGAGATCTGCCTTTTATTTATCGAACCAGTCTCTTAACTGGAAATAAACTTAAAGCTTTAATTGATACAGAAGCCACGAGTTGCTACTGTAAACCCAACATTTTAGGCAACAGATACGAATTGCCAATAATTAAAAGAGTTAGAAGTTTAAACGGTTTCATTTTTATAACTCACTATTCAGAAATGGAAATATTTGGCAACAATGCAGTATTTTATGAAATAGAAGGCTTAGATTCAGACTTGCTTATTGGTATAAATTTGCTCAAAACAGCAAACGTTAAACTAAATATAAAAAATGGAACATTAACCTACGCTAATCATATAGAGGGGGTTAAATTATATGAGCCAAAGATAAAATCGATTTATACAAACAAATCAAATGTAATTGAAAACAATTTAATTAATTATAATAATGAAGAATCAAATTTAAATACGGAAATTACTTCTGATGACATGTCAGAAATACAACAGATAGACGAAACCAAAGCCATATGTATCGGTATAGACAAAAATGTTATTAATAAAATTGACTTGGAAATAAATGTAAAACAAATTGTATTAACAGACACTATTAGTCTTAAGAAACCAATGGGCATCAAACCAACAATGAATTTATTGATTGATTTAGATTTAATTAATATACAAAATCAAAATAAAACACAAGAAAATACAGTGTCAAAAAATATAAATTTAAGACACGCACAACGGAAATTGCCTAAGACCAATAAGATTAAAATGATGTGTAAACTAGACAATATAATTAATAAAAGAATTAAGAAAGTTAATCGAAACAAAATATATTCTAGGTATAAGAAACAGAGGATAAAAGAAGGAATAGGAACACCTGTTAAAATAAACTATACACTAAGAATATCGCCGAAAAGATATATTATATAATAAAAATATATATACAACTTCAGAAAATTATGAAAAAAATATAACGTTATAAGAAATACGATTAATAGTAATATCAAGCTATACGAATTTAAATTTTTTTTATGCAAATAATACTTCAAAGATAATTAACTAAAAACAAACATATTGCAAATATTTACTGAAAGTAGTTAGTATAAAGAACATGAAAAGATATCTAAAACGGAATGCCATTCAAAAAATAACAAAAAGAAAAAAATTAAAAGCAATAATTAAATACCGAGAACGTTAATGCCGGGACGTAATTTTTTAAGATAGGGGGGGGTTAAAGTACCATATCACTTTCTTTCCATCTTATCATTCATTAACTGAAAAATCCAATAAATTCATAGTTTTAATATTCGGAACATAAAACGTAAGACAGGCAATAAATATTCTTTTTTATGTATTCGGTCCAGAAAGGGTCCCAACCTCATAAATCGCATGTTAATATCTTTTCATCCCTTAGAGTTTAAGTACTTGTTGTAATGACACTGTAGATGAGATAATGCTCGAAGGCAAGTGCATCGGCATTATTACTTTAGGCTAGTGATAAGAGATATTCTGTTTCATAATACACATATTATGAAAAGGAACTAGGGAGTTCGAAAATAAAGTTGAACGAGAGCGGACGTGTTCCGTTACTCGAACTCGACCCAGAAAAGAACAAATTGTGTTTTCTTTAATTTGCAAACTCTCGTGTACGTTGCGTCCGAAATCCGTCGGAAGGAACTGTCACTGCGCCAGTCGACCAACTTAAGTTTTGCATAAATCTCTGAAATTCAAAATTGTGAAGTCCCTGAAGTATTAGGAGTTATTCAAAAACAATTGTAAACCAAACAAAACGTATTCAGTTGGCGAACAGCTGATACAAGGGCCACTACATCCCCGATGTAGACAAGGGGCAAAAATGGTCAAAGATGGATATCTCTATCCCTCCATTATCTCTGGTTCATTCGTAAAATATCGAAAAGACAAACACGATATGTATTCCACTTGTGACCCGCATTCACTGTCTCTCTCGCTCTCATTAGGGCTTATGAGTTGGCAATTTTGTTTTGCAACGCACGCCACGGATTCTATGGGGGTTCGGGCCCTAAAGGACCATTCATATGAACTTCGAAAACTCTGACACTTCAGCAGGCAGAGAGCAATGGATACAAAGAGGCAATCACAGCGAGTTTTTTGGTCGTGAATGTGTGTTTGAGAGAATGATTCAGAAAAAATTTAAACTCGTCGGTACGGATTAAACTAATTATTGTTGAAATTTTAGTCGATAAAAAACCCGATTCAATCCACATCTTTTTGCATGCCGTAAGTATAACTTTTTGTTTATATTCGGTGGAGAGTGCTTGTTTCTGAATTTTCGCGTTCGCAGTTCGCATATGATAACGGCGCTTAAAATCCCTAATCCACGCCACATTTGGGAGCCACACTATTCGTGTTATTGGTTACATTCACATCCCACAAGTGCTGCAAATGCTTCAAAAGTGCCTGCTTTAGATGACATTCATCAGATCCAGCCCAGTGGTGATCTTATGCTCGACGTTGTGTGTAAAAACAAATTCGACAATGTTTCCTCTCGATTGAAAATAAAATAAATGGCTATAGACACAAATTCAAAGTATTTTATTCAAAATCAAAATTAGTACTGACTCCCAAAAAAAAACACCTTTCATTTAACACAGCTGTACAAATTGTTTCTGATGTTCTTGGGCGCACATTCCACATGGATGTCTTGCACCCGTTCGAACTAGAGTCTGTCAAATCCATTGATTCTCATTCGGACAGTCGATGTAGTGCTAATTGCCCACACAAATCTCATTGCCGAATGCTTGTTCAACACAACGCGGCGTAATTTTTATTAAAGACTGCTCGGCCGTCGTCCATATTCAAAATGAGCTACAAATTAAGAAATATGTATTCGCTACGTGTACGTACACAGCTCCCCATCGTTGCAGCTAACGCCTGCTAAATTTATAATGCGTCTGCGACCGAATTGAAACACATCTTGTGTGTAGTTAAAAATATTCTCCCGTTGAAATACCAAACGTAACACGTTCCATCCTTGCGATTTCTATTTCTAGATATCCAAGAGACTGTCATTAAGTATTAATTCATTCACTCGCCGACAACGGAGGCTGTAGCTATGATATGAACGTACCCACCGGATCACCGTGCAGACACATCCGCCTCCTCGGTTTCAATTATGATAAAAGGGTTGTAGTGCCTCGAATCGTAATCATTTCCTGTATAATTTAAGCGATTGATTTAAGAGGAGACAAGACATCAGAGTCGAGAACAATGTTTCATGGGGCAAATTCAAATGTGGGGAGGAGTGGTGGGTGGTTTTGAGCAGATGATATGCATGAAGGGTGAGAAATTTGTTGATGGATATCCCTTGTCTGGACTTAGGTTGTGGTTGTTTGTGAATTTATGGTATTTTCTTTGTGCCGCTTCTGATGGTTTGGGGACAACTGCGGGAATGGGATTCTGTGAAGAAATACAGTCCGAATCCGATGTCGTGGTACACAGTGAGTTAGTAAATATGTATGTGTAAAGAGGTATCTCTACGTCAGTTCATTATAATTAAGTGTCCCAATCGCATTCGCCTGCAAGGTCAATTTTGATGATCGCCGCCTTCACGTGGATTGTATGGTTTAAATCCCAGATGAGTGCTGCCAATCAATACTTTGTGCACCCAATGATCGGGCATAAAGAGGATGAAACACTGCAATATCTACAACTGTGATCGGAACATAGTGGTGGCGATGATGACAATATTACTAACGATGGCATCATAAGCTTCGGCTCCGTTTCAGACGGTTTCGTCAATACACGTCCGAATTAAACTTTCACCTAACACTTAATAATAAAAATCAAATAGACGACGCTTATATAGTTTACTAGCAAGAGACTGTACAGTTTAGTTAAAAGGCGTAATATTAGTTGAATTCGCCTGGCTTGAGAAATGCTAAAACTTAAGAGAGCAGACATTGAATAAAATAAGTATTTAAAATATTTTACATTTTAATCTAATTCTTTCTTATAAACATGGCATAAAATAGTCAATTGACTAATAGCATTAACATTGTCATCCGAGTTATTGGCATCTCAATCGTCGATGCAATAAAATGTGATTGACAAAATTGTGACCAATTTAGTCACAGTAGTTTATCGCACTTACTTCTTTTATCCATTACTGCACATGCAATACTTTAGTAGCTAAAAAAAAGATCTTTCATGAAGACTGGATGGTGCAGTTGATTAAGTGCCTGCACTTTGTTTAGTGGCCAGGTTCGAATTCCATTGAAAGCAAAGTTAATACGCTTTTATCTGGTTTTCAAATCTGGTTCAGTCACCATTTGCGGTTGGGATGAAATTAACGGCACTATCACTGGTCGTCGGAGCATTGAATCCTCCTGCATGCACCGCAACGAGTGTTTCATCTGAATAATAACTTTATGACTGTCCGACGTCATATATCGAACTAATTAATTCTTTTCCTGGAAAACCCTTGGCGTCACTTGAACCGCACCCAATTTGATACTGACATTGCGAACTTCCATCGATTGTTCGGTTGTAATTAAAAGCACCAAGCTCAAAATTTCCTATGAAACGCATTTGCCTCGGTCGATTTTGGCCTCGAACGTGATCTTGCTATGTTCATTATTGAGTCGAACTTCACTTTATGTCTTTCTTGCAGCCGCTTTGAGTCTACTATCGCGTGCATTTCCGCCAATACTCCATCATGGCGGAGGATTTCTTTCAAATGATACACATTTCGTACGCTTTAAGACATATTATGAAATGCTGAATAAAAACATGGCACTAAGCATAATCAAAAACCAAATAATCCAAGAAAAAATTCACAAATTTGGTACTTACAGCGAAATAAAAGTTAATAACCAAGTAAATTGCTAATTGATCCCCTTCAAACAGAAACTTCACTTCGAATTAAATTCAATATTTACGCTTTAATTTATTGAAATGTAGACCGGTAGTCTTGAACGAGTTTTTCCCTTTTTTGAAGCAGCCGATTTGCCTGATGATGCATGGGAAGTGCTCTACGGTAAATTCAGAGACGTTTGCGATGCGCTTGCCGGTGGATTTTTCAATGCGCATTTGAGGAAGTCTTTCCGATTGGCCTGACGATGCAATTCCGACTTCGATGATTTCTTCCATGGAAAAGTATTGTGTTTATTGGTTTGTATGTAACCGGCTACAAAAGAATACCTTCCAGGAAAAAAGAATTATAAAATGCAGTATTGCCAAGCTCGAGATATTAACGGACAAACATATATCAAACTGATTTTTATATATATACAGATTATTATTCCCATGTGGTTGAATTTCGGTCCACAATATGAAGGCGTTTAGCTCGAACATGTCAATCAAATTTGAAACAAGCATTTGATCCATTGCGTCAACACCATTCTAAGATGAGTTGTAACATGACTAGCTTGTGTTTCGGTGTGTAAAGTGAAATTTCTCGTTACGGACACCCTACTTAAGGGGCACTTCTCTTTACGGACAATGAAGGTTCTCGTGTATTTCAAACCCTTCAGAATATACACCAATACATACCGGACAAAAATGATGGTCCCGAGTTAGAGTTATTTTTCGTTTGAGCAATTCTCATGCATAATTAGCAGTTGTGACATCTCTTCTACGATATTCCGATACTAAGTCTAAGGTGACTCATTCACCTTGGTTTCCTTGAGGTGCCCCTCACGTTGGTCCCTAAGGATGCAACATCGTTCTTAAAACAGCGATGTTTGAAAACATAGCCGGTTCCACGATAAACATCGATGTTAAAACATCGGTATTAGCAACGATACATCGATGTTTTTCCGATGTTTTATTTTTTTTTTTTTTTCTAAAATTGTTGGCTACAATTGTGACATAATGTACGTACTAACGCTTACCAGTTTCAACCTAAGAACCTACTTTTTAGTCAACTAGACCAGAAAACAATGGAATTTATCTGGGAAATAATACATATTTATTATTTAAACATAGTATGGAAATGGGAAAGAGCCTCCGTTATCAAACGCTCACTTCGAACAGACGTTGCAACGCAATAAAAAAAAACACGCGTGTTCATAAACGATGTTAACATCGATGTTCATAAATGAAACATCGATGTTTTGTAAACATCGTTTGTATCCCTATTCGTCTCAGGGTAAATTTGAAATCAAGCAACATTCACGGAATCAGCTGATATCCACGCCTTCATGCCATATTTCCAGGAATACTCTGCATGCATACTTTGCTGAGGCATCTACCACTGAAAGGAATCAGTTGTTCGTGATTTGGGACATACATGTATAGTGACTGCAGATTCTCAGTCCGCTTTTCATAAAAGTCACGACCTTCTCCGTGAGGTACACGTGAAATTCCAACGAACGTCTGGACGGCCATGAGATTAATTCCTGAAACTTCTGATACTTTCACCATGTGAACTATAAACACCTGCAAAACACGAACAAAATGTAGCATTTGTCTGAATGGTTATCACATTCCAATAAGCAACAAAAGACCCAAGTATTCATCGAACTCGATTTCATCTGAGTTTTCCAAATTTCAATATGGTTGCCTAGACGTCAAAGCAGATATTTCGTTATTTTTGACATGACGACACGCTTCACTGACGTGACCGCAGCCTGCCTGTGGTGCCAATGTATGCTGTCCTTTGTACAGTACTTCTCTATAGCGGACAGCAGCGGGGCCATCATTTTTGTCCGTTATGTAGGGGTGTCCGATCAGAAGGGTTTGAAATACGCGAATACCTTCATTCACGGACCATGGAAAATTGTTCGTAAAGAGAAGTGTCCCTTAAAGAGGGGTGTCCGCAAAGAGAAATCTCGCTGTATTTTATTTTTCCTAAGTGTCCGCCACAATACTAGTTATCGGGCAAACGTATACATCCATAGGATCAACTTTGGTTGGAGACCCCACTTTTTACCGATGCTTCTAAGGAACAACTGGCAGTTAATATTAGGAGGCGCGTGTCAGTTGGTAGTTCTAGTGCTAGACACTGGCAGACAATCAAGCAAAACTATCTGCGAATGAGTGTCAAACCGAAACTTTATTGCCGTCGCGACTCATGGCAAACATCTCAATTGCGAGGACCACATCTATTTGAAATTAACGACTACTTTAAACAACATCGGCCCCAATTGCAGGTCATTGCAGTCGCTTCAAATGAATAAAACACATAAAGTCATTGTGTCTAGATCCCCGTCAGAATGGGCTTCGCCGTTGGCAGCATATAAAACCATCCAGCCATAGTGTACCTTCTGCTGCTGTGAACCAGTATGCAATGAATTCCCGAAACCAATGGTATACTATAAATTTCCAAATCCTGCATGTCATAAAAGCCACCATCACAACCGATGGATTCATCTCCGAAACGCATTCATGTCACGTCAAGTTTTACTGTCGACATAACACATGAGTTCTGCCTGCAATGGCATGCAATTCATAAAAAGAAAACACCTCCCCCCATCTAATTCATGGCCTCGTAAACTGTTTTCCCCGCCCAGGAGGGCAATGAACTAACACTGATATCCTTGAGAACGAAACTGTTCTGCATATCGCTTTGCATCGAGAGCCACACAAGGACTCCCATTTCATTTCACTTCGATCCATTCCATTTACGTGGATTCCTCTTAATTTAAAAGCGAGAAAAAATAATTACTCCCGTTACTCAGAAAAATTGCCGGAAGATAATCGCAGTACTTACCTCGATTGAGATAGCTTATCTGCATGCATCCAAGATGCTAAGCTCCACCACTTTCAACCCGCATTCTTAATGCCCGAAGCGTGTACCCACACAAACACACATCACCCTTCTGGCGTACTTGCCGAAGATAACACCGGGATTGCCAAGCACAAGAAGCGACACGGCACGGCGCGGCGGCGTGGCGCACCCACATCCGACAGCGTTAACGCCGAAATCCTCCCCGGAAACCAAGAAGAATTTCAATTTACCTTGAAAATAAAATTAAATTCCATGTCACGATGTAATTGGTACTCAGGTACGCATTAAGCGTTCATAAACACACCTAATCCAGCCCAGAGCCAAAGAAACACCGCGTTGCTCCCCCCTCGCCATTCACACAATGACGGGTCCCTGTCCCGGGGATGCCATGCCATGACGGAACTACCTCAAATTCCGGCTAACTTCCTGTGTGGACACGGTTGCAATGATTCCTCAATTTAGTTTGCGTATTCTTTGGCACGTTGTCGCTGCGCCTTCTTGTGCGCCCCTCGACACAAAGCAGGGCCCATCAGATGGGGGCTCAATAAATTTGTTTACCAAATGGTCCGGAAAATGACAAAATCGACCAAAGCTAGGTTTTCCCAAACAACCAACACCCACACGCACACTATGCAGCCGTTGGTCCTTTCCGATTCTACGAGTGTATCATGTCATCGCTCCCGGCAGACGGTCTGCACAAAACTGAAGCCCCGCACTGTCTGTAAAAAAACCGAGACCGATGTGTAGGTGTGTGCCTCTGTGTGCGAGGTTGTGGGGGTCGGGGGCTATGCGTTCGTGTGCCTTGAATATAGTTTTATTCATCCAATTTCGTGCAAGGAGGCAACTGTTTGGGGCCGCTGCTGCCGGGATTATGTTCCTGTTCATACAACATTCTATTTATCTTGTGCATTTGGATATTTCTTCGAAATCGTGTACAGCATTTTGAATGAGTAAACATCCTTGCAGACTCGATTCGTTCTCCTTGGGCTTGGATAACACTGGAATGGAACGGGCGGCACAGAACAAGAAGCCGACAGGACGACAGGACGTTCCTGGGCAAAAGGTTGCGCAAGTGAACAACAAAAAAAAAATGACA
This sequence comes from Eristalis tenax, assembly GCA_905231855.2. Classification (NCBI taxonomy): domain Eukaryota; kingdom Metazoa; phylum Arthropoda; class Insecta; order Diptera; family Syrphidae; genus Eristalis; species Eristalis tenax. The sequence continues at coordinate 130,062,610 of HG993124.1, forward strand.
AAAAACAAACAGAGAAAAAAATCAATACCAACGTGAGCCTTTCGCCAAAAAAACATCCTGAGGGAAAATCGAAATTTCCTTGCTGGGTTTTGTGGGACTATGCCATTGGATTCACTTTTGGATGCGAGACGACACGAAGCAGAGGATGAAGCACACGTACTCCACCTGAGAACAGTGAATTCGGGCAAATTTGGTTTCATCCTCGCAGTGGGTTGCTATGTTTTGGGAACGTTTGAACGAAATTTTTCGAAGAGCTGTGAATACCTCTGACTCGTGATAAATTATTCACGATTTCATTGTAGATGAGGTTAGGGGCTTTGTTTGCCTTTTTTCGTTATTTGCTCAACCATTCCGAATCAATACGAAGTAGATTGTGGTCGGATTCTGTGAGAAGGACCTACGAGTATCGGCTTTTAATCCATGATCTATGAAAGTAATGAATACCCCATGCGCATTAAGGCAAATATGTACATACAGAGTTGAAGCTGTGGCATCCTCCCATCTCTTAAGATGTTCGTAAAAGTGAGGAAATTGAAATTCCCTCCTCGAGTGGAATTTTTAAATGAATTTGTGATCATAATTTTGTACATTTTATTCCTGTAACAGAAATTTACATGGCGAATTTCACATACCCAAATTAGAAGGTACGTTGTTTTTACGTTGGGCTTACTTTCCTCTCTGCCCGGATGGTAACGAGATTCATGTTACTGATTCACTTCTCGACAGTGCATTCAACAACATTAAAACGAACCAGCTGTAGCTGTGCTTAATCAAGCCCCGGAGTCAATCAACATATCCGGAGGTGGATTAAAGAACTTCCACGCTGGGGAAAAGAACAGGAACACGAACAGGGCCGGATCCACCATATGTGAAAATGCACAGGGCGCCTGAAGAATAAATATAAGAAATCAGCGATATACTCTCATTCTTTAAATTTAATTTCGTCCAACCGAATGGAAATTCGCCGTTTCAAAAATGTCCATAGGAAAACGTATTGAATCAATAGGGCGAAACGAATATTGTGAGGATTTTCTAAAGTGTCAGATTGACGCAGGTGGAGAAGTAGGAGTCATGCTGAGCTGAGTATGATTGGTCAAGCTGGGTAAATTTTGAAACAGCTTGGTAGATCTGTAACCGAGGTTGCTGTCAAAGCCAAGTTAGCCGTTTTGAATCTCAGTATTTGTTCCAACTCTCACACATGGTCATGAAAGTTGGATAATGACCAAAAGAGTAAGATCGCGAATACTAGCTGCTGAGATAAGATTTCTCCATGATGTTGTGGGAATTACTCCCCGGGATAGGGTGAGAAACAAGGCAGTGCGCGAGGAGCTCAACACTGAGGGCCTGTTTCTTCAAACGGAGTGGGCCATGCTTGATGGTTTGATGTCACGAATGACCACACCATCACTACATCCAAGGCGGGCGTTGAATGCTATTCCATCAGGTAGGCGACCGCTTGGAAACCCAGGACGATGTGGTTAGAGCAAGTCCAAAAACTCGCACGCTTGGGCTTAATAAGGCACAGCTAAAGGAGATTTGAAATAAAACGAAAACTATTTACCAAAAGAAACCAATTTTATTGTTAATTAATATAAAAGACATATAATTTAAAAAAAAAAAACTTCTGCTTTAAACAAAAACAAAATTCAACATTTCTGAAAACCTTGCCAATAAGCCACATTAAACAATGGTCGGAAAATTAATCTTTAATTCATTTGTAATTGATATCAAAAAATTTATTAAATTAATATTGCTTACAGCTTTAAAAGCAAGACATTATTTCGTTGCTTAGCACCTATCAGGACTTTATAATTCTCAACAGCCTTGTAAGTGCTAAGCGTCCCTCTTTACACTGCTTGGATAGCAGACGCCAAGTCGTTTTGAGGCAAGATATATATATAGGTACATACTTCAAGAAGGGATGCCGCCACCTATACGGTGATAGATTACAAAGAATTACTTATGGCGACAGAACCAATAGTGGGAGTATCGATTTAGCGATTTAAAAATTTATTTAAACGGAAAATTATTTTTACATTTAAGATTACAACTAGGCTTACAAACTAAAGATTTGGGTGTTTTCTCAACAAAAGGGACCCAACTGATGTGCTTTGTTTAATTTAATGTTTATTATTATTGTCGGTTTATTGTTTATTTTTTATGTCCTACAATGACTGGTGCTTACATCGGGTTGTTCAAGTCCGTGTGTCCATGGTGATCCTTTTGGGATGTAGTGGTGATGTGTAAGCCGACTAAGCATCGATGGTGATTGCTATCGCTGCTCTGGTAGAATCCCTGCAGCTCGTTGTTCGACGTCGTTGGAATGTTCTGCTCGTTTAGTAGATTTAACGCTTTGAAGTAGCGTTGTTCGGGGATTGTGTTTCTCAGTATAAATATCGGCACGGTGGTCGACGCGAGTTAGTTCCGTTGGAGAATTAGTAAAGTTCAGTTTGTAATTTTATAGTGTTCAAAGTGTTGATCAGTTCAGCCCGAAAGGCAGCAAAGCGTTTTGTATTGTAGTAAAGTAATAGTGATTTTTAAAGTGTAAAAAAGTATAAGAAGTAAGTCAGTGTTAGCTTGAAAATAAATTCTTGCAAATCGTGAATAATGAACTTTAGTGTTTCATCCGTCAAAATCCAGTGATCGAACCCGTATTTGTAGACAATTTAATTAATTGTACGTAGACTCACTTACGGCTAAACGTAACAATATATAATGAACATTTTGCACATTTTCGCAAAACCGACAGATAATCACCAAATTAGTTATGCAAACTACATTAGGAAAAGTACACTAATGACAAGTTATGTAATTTTAAAATTAAAGTTAAAAGAACGAACCCAATTAAGGCACTAACTTAAGTAGCTATTTTAATATCATTATGCACATCAATAACGATTATGGATACGTTTAGCATGATCTACATACATTGGTCTTCAATATCCATCGATGCAATTGTCAAACCATGTCTGGAAAATAAAAAAAAAAACAGTCACTTTAATGGCAACGAAAAAATGCACACTTAAACGGCAACGACTGCAACAAAACACTCAACTATAGCGACGCATCAATCAATAAAACCACTCTCACTTGAGTAATTCATAGAAAATATGGGTACTTTTAACTTTGTCGCTGTGACTTTTGGCCTATGGGACAAACGACTGTGCACCGCGAGCAGGACAATTACACTTTTCTTTCCAGATTATATGTAATTTTGTTTTATTAATATTAATTTGACTTACTTGCTAGACAAAAGTACTTAAAACTAGCTTCACTAACTTAACAGTGGTTCTTACTACTAACATACTGACCCTATGAGGGTACTCTTAATCTAATATATATAAATGTGCCTTTCGGCGTGTGCTACGTTTTTTTATTTACCAAGAAAAGTGTTGAAAAAACTTGGCGAAACTGACCTACTTACAACCTTACCTAACCTAACCTACCTTATACTAACTTACCCTACATAAAGCGTGAGCCTATATAGTAACTATGTCCGTAACAGTAAGGACGCGCGCACCACGATGGTACGAGTATATGTCATGTATATGCCTAACATATATAAGTTATACGCCGCGGTGCACCTTTTTTTGGTATTTTGGTTTTTTTTTATTTTTATTTTTTGTTTCTCTTAAATTCTACCTTAAAACCTGTGTAAGTTGGCCAACATGGTCAACTGTCTGGTCACCTTGAAAAGCCAGTGGTGGCGAAGACTGGTTTTGGTGTAGCCACCAGTAAAATTGCCGTTCTTTGGCAGACTCATTCCTATCTCGAGCGGGGATCGCTCCACTGAACCGAAGAAGATCCTCGTGGGTGCGAGCGACATCCGGTTTGTATTGGAGTCACCGGTCAGAACCAGTGGGCTTCTAGGTAGTCCACGTCTTTACGCCTTGATCATATACGCCCGCAGACATTTTTCCAGGTCCCAGGTTTTTGGGGCTGCACTTGGAACCTGGAAAAAGTCTGCAATTCGTGTCTCTTTTTTGTAAATTCCGTATTAGTGGGATCCCAGAGCTAGGGAGATCCAAAATCAGCAAACAGACATTTTGTTCATTCTGCCTACATGGTTGGGGAGTACAACAATCTTATGATTCTTATGGCATAGTATTTTGGCATAGTATCTTTCCTAGGTTGGACATCTGGTCAACTGCACTGCCCTCTGTTGACAACCAAATCTCAGCCTAAATGGCGCCCAATACAGAACCACTGCGATAAAGGGCTTTTGGCTTGAAGAAATTCGTAAACATCGAAATGAAGTCCTTGGCGATTAATGGCACAAATTTCAATGACAACGTAAATGTCCCAACAATTGTTTTCTCCACCCACCTCACTTTAATTGCTATCACCCACCAATGTGACTATTTAATCTTTCGCTTCACTGCCATCAACATTCTTTTTTAATTCTATCGCTTCCAAGAGATTGAGTTCTACTCGTTAAACCAGTAAACCAAAGTGATTTCATTTCCCTCGCTGTCTTCTGTGAAAGGTCACGAGTTTCTTCATAAATCTTGTCAAACGTGCAGCGTCTGAAAGCCCAATGTTCGCTCAGATTCTCGCTTGAATTTGTTGCCTTGGCTCCGCTTTAAAACCAGCAACCGATAATTGCTGCCGGAAAAACACCACACAGTCTAAGCTCGTTGGCTGGAAAATCTTCTGAAAAGCAAACCGCTACTGGAAATCGCATAAAACAAATTAATTACCCTCACCGTACTGGCACTGCAACCCTTGCACATTATCACCCACTATAGCACTCTTTGCAATCGCGCTCCGGATAAAAGCGATATATCCATTGATATACGGACGCCACCACACCGCCATAAATTGCAACCGCTCCTTGTGGATCTATAAATCCTCCAAATGGGACCACGCCATCATAAAAACGGGACAACGCAATGCTTTTATCTGCGCCCGCCATCTAACAATGTCACATGCATACCACACGCCATAAGATGACAGCGTTCAGCGCCTTGGATGTGGGAAATTGCATTGCCGTCATAGAAATGCAAAATGAGTGTCACCAGCCGGTAATGCGTATTTCGAATCTCGAGAGCATTTCCCATGATTGATTGTCGAGTGAAACGAATTGCGTTTGCGTTAATAGACTCCATTGGATTGATTATAAAAATATCCGCTTGAGGCGCGACAGCGCACAGTGGTCCCGTTGAATGGGAGAGTTGAAAATAAATCTGTAACCATTGAAACAGAGGACCGATCTTAATGAAATTTGAAACATTTTACAAGAGGTTATTGTGGTCCAAAAATGGTTGTTTTAGCTCTACCTATAATCTTTCCTTCCGCCTTTCCTGAGAATTGAATGTTCTATTGGTGGCATATGATAACAGTGGCCAATTTCTTGTGATTCACAACTAAAATTGTTTAATAAATTTTTTGAAAGTTGAAACAATAAATGCAATTGAATTAATAAAAAATAACTTAACTTAACAAAACATAACGATTTTTGTATCCCTAGCTCGCGGCAAGTATGAATTATAGGGTCGAATCATGATATGAAAATGAGTGAGTGCACAAATTATTTTGAGTTCCTTCAAATCTTAAAGCATTCTGTGTTATTAGGACGCTGCGTGGCAAAGTTTAAAGCTTGGAAACTGTGGTAAATGCCTTCATATGTGAAAACATATTGGGTAAATATTTTAATTCGTGCGGTTTTTTTTTTCAAAATTTGTTTATTTAAGAAAAACATGTACAATAATATTTTTCAAAGTATTGAACTTCTGAACGTATGACTTTTTTCCATCTTTCTGGCAATTTGTGGATCCCATCCCAAAAGCGCCATCCCAACTGCGCCGGCTTGGCAGCCAAGAATGAATCAAGCCAATTTTTCAGATTCTGCTCTGATGTGAACCGTATTTCAATGAGGGCGTTCTGCATCAACCGGAACAAATAGTAGTCAGTAGACTACAAATGGTAAGCTACTGCTCTCTTCAAATGGATTAATTGTGTTCGGTAGCGTTGTCCATTGATGGATTCACCCGGTTTTAGCAGCTCATAATACAGCTTCTGATCCCACCAAATACATAGCATTACCTTCGCGGCATAATATTCGGCTTTGCCGTAGATTGAGCAGCTAGCGCTAGTTCACCATAAACTTTCACCAAAATACGATGACTTTCGGCAGCAGTTTTCTTCGTATTAAAGTAGTGAAGAAGAACTCCCCGCAAAAACACTTTTTCAGGCACAAAGTTCGACAAATTTGAGTGAAAAAAAAAGTATTGTTGTTTACGCTTCAGATGAATGACATATACTGAAATGACGTAAAATTACTGTAGCTTTCCAACGCATGTTCCAATGGAATAATACAAGTTACGCCATCTCTTAGGAAACCGCACCAAAGTTATAGACTTTTACTACATGCATGTAGTAATATTTGAATATGTCTTACATTTTTTGATAACTCGCAGTTGATTCAATTACAGACACCTCGAACGAGGTATTTGTGCGTACAATATTAGCCCGGATATTATCGCTTTTTTCTCATACAGTCGTAGTGCTCCCGGCTTGGAGATTTCTCTTGTAATATTCTAAAGGTGTTCTTAGTTAGATATTTTTAGTTCATTGTGTGTATTTTACCGATTGATCGAGAACCGATGCAATTAACCAATCTAATGATGGTTTAAAACGAGACTACACAGTTTTTAAAACGAGACTTCTTCGCAGCTGTCTTGAATCGTGTACTCTTACAGGCCAATTTACGTGTTCACTGTCACATCCGAAAACACATGGAATTACAGACGCAAAAGGAACGTATTATTAGTTTTTACCGGCAATATCATGCTTTCGTGTTCTCAGGGCCCACATACAACATTTTCAAAAACAAAAAGCCTTGAGAAACTGTTGCCTCAATGTTAATGCAAAACTTTTTTTTCAGTCGAATGGGCTATATGTGGTCCTATTTCGAGAATTTCGTCTGCCTAATAGCGAGTATCTTTCAACTTTTTCTTGTGGAATATTATCACATATTGCACAAAATTTGGAATTTCATTTTTCTTCGTTTCTTCGCTTCAATAAAATTAAATGTTATTAAAATGCCTACACTCACTTTTGACGCTGACTCTATGTTACTTCGGGCATTTTTTTTTTCCACTTCGGGACCACTGTGCAGCGTCATGTTTACCTATCGAATGGAGAAGCATGTGAAATGCACTGGATTGAATTTCTGAACCGTTCACTTGGCACTTAAGTGGCCACCGTTGCCGCCATCGTAATTCACCGTCACACCAGTCAGCTCTATCGGATAAATCACATTCGATTGTGAACAACTTAGCAGGTGCATAACAGTAATTATTCGCTCAATTGCATTGGCATTGCTTTTACATTGATTTACGGTCCGGCCCAGAGCCATCTTGGTACGAAATAATTGATCACATCGAGCCGCAAATATATGAATTCATGCCGACCAACCGACAGACCGACCAACAGCCGACGCCCTTTCTCTGATGTTTTGATCGGACGCATCGGTGAAATGAAACACAGCGCATCCACCCGTTTGCATGGACACGCGATACTGTCGGATTGTATTTTGTAACTGAAATATTATTAATGGATTCAGATGATTTCTATTTTTGGTAAGAGGATAGATTTGAATGCCATAATGCGCATCGGTGGTGTTTAATTAGAGGCGAATGCGTCGCATAACCGTAATTATATTATATGTAGGTGCCGAACTTAGCGGATGAATTTGGGTAATTTGAATACAGTTCTGATTGGGTTTGCCGGGTGATTAAGGGGATCTGTTCGCAGATTTAACTCAAATTATTTAGATGAGATGTGGAGTTCAACAAGTGGTGGGATACGGTTTTTCAAAGCTGTAATTGGCTCATAATGACGTTCAGTGGAAACGTAGTATTAAATGAGGAGTAGAGCAGTGCGAAAAGTTCACTATTGAAATTGTCATTCAGTGCGTAGCCTCATAAATTGGAAAAAGAGAAACTCAATTAATTACGCCCATATAACACTACGTTTTTTAATGTATTAAATCGGATATTTGTAGATGAGACAACAAGTCTTATTGGAAAGAGGCAGCAATTATATTGCGAAGGATCATACACTCTGCGTGTGCAAGGTACATGTACGTTTGTATTATCTGTACCATGGGCTGTATGCGTTTGGTGTTCAAGCAAAGAAAACACGAATTGGCAACGGCTGAGAAATGTCGGTTGGGTTACATTTTCAATCAATTGTGTTTGACGTTTTCCAGCTTATGAGGCTAGTGAGTTCGCACTCACACTCAATGATAATTTCAATAGTGGATCTTTCTCAACTTACTGCTCAAACTTATTTTTGAGATCAAGAAAAAAAAGGAAAAAACGTAGTACTCATACCGGCTTTAACAAATGTAACTTATCCAAATTATTCAGCCGCAGGCAGCTTGTGTTTGGACATGTCATCCCTTTTCTCCCGGTCTTTTTCCGTTTGAATTTAAAATACATACAGGCCACGGTATTGATAATAAACATATACATGTACTGGTATATAACGTGATTCGGTTTGCTAAGAGATGGCGTAACTTGTATTATTCCATTGGAACATGCTTTGGAAAGTTACAGTCATTGTACGGCATTTCAGTATGTGTCATTCATTTGAAGCGTAAACAACAATCATTTTTTTCACTCAAATATGTCGAACGAAAAAGTGTTTTTGCGGGGAGTTCTTCTTTATTATTTTAATATGAAGAAAACTGCTGCCGAAAGTCATCGTATTTTGGTGGAAGTTTATGGTGAACATGCGCTAGCTGAGCGAACGTGCCCAAAGTGGTTCGTCTTGGCCAACCAGCCAAATCAACGGCAAAGCCGAATACCCCTGGCGTGAAGGTAATGCTCTGTATTTGGTTTGATCAGAAGGGTGTGCTGTATTATGAGCTACTAAAACCGGGTAAAACCATTAATGGACAACGCTCCGAACACAATTAATCCTCTTGAAGAAACGAAAAAACCGCACGAATTAAGAAAGACCCAATACATTACACACATACAGTGTATAATCCTTCGGAATAGAATTGCTGCCTCTTTCCAAAAAAAAGACTTGTGTCTGCCCTACACATGTCAGATTTAATGTATTAAAATGACGTTTTATGTTCAAATCTGACTTTAGTTGAGACCAAATTGCAAAGTCTCGTTCGCGCTGTTGATTGTTGATGGGGGTCGGTACGCGTTTTATCGAGTTTACGAGAATGTTACCTCAAAGCGCGGCTCAAAGCGCGAGCGTTTCACAAGTAAAATAGTTTAAAATCCATTTTATCAGAAAAAAATACAATTATTCCACATAAAATCTCTGCAAAAAATTAATTACGTACACAAATAGTGGCCGCAGCCTGCCAACGATGAAAAATCACGAGTAAATAAAAGAATATTGTTCCACAACAGTCAAAAGCCAGAGTTTGTAGAAGTAGCACTCTCGTTTACGATACTACGGCCCGTGAACTATCAAAGCGCGACCGTTGCACTGTGACTTGTTTAATAGATTAACGAGTAACCTATTTAAAATGTCAGAGCCCGGCCGCGCGAACGCCGCATTGTGATATGGGCATTATTCTTTTTAGTGTGCGTACTGTGTAGGCACTTTTTTGTTATTGTTTTGTATGAATATACATTTCATATTCTGAAGTATTCTATTTGTAGCGAATCTAGTGAAAATTATAAATAATTTAATAAATGCGTTCTTCTTGTCGTATGACAGGGAACTAGTAGAGTTATGAAGCAGGTTGGGATGCGTAACTTAAAGTAATTTCGAAAATTATTGTTGTGGTTTAGGTTGATTGCAAATTTTAAAATTGAAATCCATTGAATCAAAAATTGGATTGAATTGCTTTACTTACATATATGCGTTTTGCAGTAGACAATTTTATAACCCTTTTTATTTTAGTAGTGCCACATGCCACTGTGACTAATTGGTACTGTCTTAGTCACCTTATGTGACAATTGACTGACTAATTGAATACAAATTTGTCACAGTGACACGACAAAGAGAATAAGTTTGAACTTCAGAAAGCGTTTGCATATGCATATTTATTTCGACTCACCATTTAAAGCTCCCCGCCACTCCACTGCTCCACGCCAGCCACATTCACGTTCATTTGTATGTTTTCCTTGCTAGGCTAGAGGAATACTAAATGGCCTTTGAAACTTTAATCAAGCTATGAATTTGACACATTACATAAAAATAACATGAAATTCGTTCATCCTCTTCGAATTTTGATACAGTTTTACACAGGGTGACCGGATAACAACAATATAACAATTAATTTAAATAAAACTTCAACGGTGTGAAATCCAAATTAATTCTGGATTTATTTTGACCCAACATTCATGACTTTATTCGTCTCGAGTTGTGGTTTGCTTGTTAGATGTGGCCCTAGAGGAAATAATCGAGTTTTGTCAAGTCACTTGATCGCTGTGGTTAATTGATTGGCACTCGCAGTGAGATGACTCACAGTTCTGCAGCTTTGCATGGCTCGGATCGATGTTGTAGACCTCATGCCATAGAATGTCGGTCGACATCATTTTAACTCTATTCCTGAGATCATTGACGAGCAATGTCTACTTCCTCATTCCGAAAGAAATAAAGCGAAGGGCGAAGTAGGTGTGGGAGTCTACTCTAAAACCAATGCTTGGTTCAATTGTTAGCCCCTTGGATGCCCAGTTTCCTATGGAAACAGGTTCGCGATTTTGGATTGAACAAAGTACAAAAAAAAAACGATTAAACGATGATGGTATTATACCTGACAACATAAACATCCCCTTCACTTCTACTGGCCCTGTATCCTCCAAAAGAATCTTTCCAAACAACACTCCAGCGCTTGAACTAGGAAGAGTCGATTCCAACGCAGTCGGTTGTGCAGTATTCGCCATCTAGTCGAAAACCTTCGGTCTCGATGATGTTCACCCAGACTTCATTCTTCACTGACATTATCAACACAATAATCCTGACATCTGCGTACCCTACACTGTGGAAGAAGGCTAAGATAATCCCAGTACCCAAGAAAAAATCCACCTGAATACAGTAAAACCCGAGTAATCGCACATCAGTCGTGCAACGAAATATTGTGCCATTAAGCGGGTCATGCATTTAACCGCTCTATACAAAACTCGAACTGAAACTCCCATAATTTGTAAGGATTCCATACTGGCAACGCTTTTTCCTCAACTATATACCTTCCAGTTGTCAAAACCTTTTTGCTATTCCTTTCTGGTTCTAGGTGGTGTATTGTAGCACACGAATAAGTTTCAATAAAATATCCGTGTTAAAAAAGGAATAGTGAATTACTCCTAGCATGTACAAGGGCTGGTTTCCAGCAAACTCGCATACATGTACAAAAAAATTAAATTGGTCGGACACTGCCAGAATAGGTAGGGAGTCAAATACAGTGTAAAGTATAACCACACAAATTAAGTCAATTTGGGAAAAAAAAATTTCCCTTGGAAGTCACATGAAGCCCGGATTTGTGACGTGAACTTTTTGGTTTGTCATATTTTTTATGTGATATTAAGCGGGTTGTGCCTGAAGCGATGAAAAGGACAGTGCAATTGTACAAAAGACAACTGTCATCACGATAGAACAATAAACTGTTTGTGCTATTATCCGGGTTCGACTGTACCGACCTATTGCAATCCTCCCGTTTCTATGAAAAGTTTTTGAATATATTGTCAGTCGAAACATCAAAGATTACTTTGAGCTTTTATTATTCTGCCTAAGGCCATTGCAGTCAGGTTTCCTCATAGAAATAGCTGTGTCCCAGCCTGGACGAACGGTTTACGAAGAGCTATTGACGAAGTCCAAACGTCATCACTAACCTTACTCGACTTCTGTAAAGCATTTGACTCAACGACACATTGTCATAAATTGTCCACCCAATTCAACTTCTCTAATCCCTCTAATAAATTAATCCTCTCCATTGTGACGTACGATGTGGTGTTCCTCATGGTTCCATTCTCGGTCCGTTACTACTTTCAATGTTCATAAATTACCTTCTAATGGTTTTGTCCTATTGTAAATTCCATATCTATGCAGACGATGCCCAAATCAACTTAAGTTTTCTTCCCCTTGGTAGGGTTAAAGAGTCAGTTGAGGATAGGGTCTTTTTGCTATGTTGCTAATTGGGCTACTCAAAGTGGCCGAATGGTCACTACTTACAAATCCAAATCCACCATGTTCTCGAAACAATTGCCTCTCTTATCACGTTTCCCGCCAACAGGACTTTAGTGAAAACCCTTGAAATAAGAGGCTTGACAGTCAACAAATACATTCTCCCTGTCAACGTAAGATTAAGACTTGCCCGAGCACTCATAGTGCCAATCTTAACACATGCATCTCTGTCGTTCGCTGACAGTTACTGTTCTTCTTCCCAAACCCTTATAAAAGAAATCAACGCGACTGCACGGTTCGTTTTTATCCTTCCCATATTTGGTCATGTCTCGGAACAACTTCGCATTCTCCTAGGATGCGAATTAGAAGCTACAGATCGCAGCAGTAGCACACCACATACATCCTTGTAAAGAGCTACCAGAGAATAATAAAAGCAAAACATTCAATGCTCTTTACCTATGACTCTATCCTCCAGACGATATTTGTTGCATTGCCCCAGGAATTGGAAGGAACATGTGGAAAGTTCTCCCTCAAACACACCTCTGTACACGTGTCAAAGGAAACGGACAATTGGACCGTTGACACCAATTAAACCAACTCTAGACACGCACATTAACCATTCCTAATCAGTTGCCAATGCTCACAAGAATCAATTTATCTCTCAGCTTTGCTTGGTAGCCAAAATCTCGTTTCCAATTTGTTGCGTCTAATTCCCTTGAGTGCCAATGCCTGCTGATGATTTATTCAGAAATGATTTGCAAACATGACTCACGGTCCGTTTTTCGTGCCAACACAAATATTGTACAACATCCTCGTTCATTCAGCGCAGCAGTTCAATTGACGCCGATCAATGTCCCGCACTCTCGGGCTCAATCAATCACAGCCCCTAGAATGGTCGCGAATGGTCTCCCCAATCGTAATCCACAATTCATTGTGATTCCTTTGATCCCAAAATACCAGAATTCAATCGGTCGCTCCGTAAAAGCTTAACGCCGCCGCAACATATCAAGATTCACCCATCATCACGTCGATGATCCTCGATAATATAAATAGAGGAACCACCATCGATCGAGTCCTCAGTGCGTCGTGGGCTCCTCTAGTGCTTTAGTCATTCAGTCAAGTGCCTGCGAGGACATCATCTGGTCTGTGATTCTGTGCGCGATGGAACGTTGGGCTGGTAAAGTCGCTGTTGTAACCGGTGCCACCAGTGGGGTCGGGTCGGCAATCGTTGTAGAGCTCGTCAGGTCTGGTTTGATTGTGTGCGGTCTGGCCAGGAGAAAGGATAAAGTTGAGGTCGGTTAGAGGACGGCACCCACAAAATTATTTCATCATTTCATCTCTCTCTCTCCAACTGTTTTCTCTCATTCAAAAGGCCCTCCGCGTCAGTGTAGTCGGCGCAAAAGGTCAACTTAACGCCGTCGAATGTGACATAACCTCAGAGGCTTCGGTGAGCTCTGCATTTACATGGATCGAGAAGACTTTCGGTGGCATCGACTTGCTGGTGAACAACGCTGGCATCACCAGTAAGTACTTGCTCCTGGACAACAACAACATCAAGGACTTTCGAACAATGATGGACACAAACATAATTGGATTAATTATCTGCACAAAGCAGGCCCTGAACATGATGAAGGCTCGCGATGTATCCGGTGTTGTGGTCAACATCAATAGGTATGTTTGTTGTGATTAGATTAACGTTGCACTCTTACTGCCGCATACTGCCAGCCGGAATGGAGCGGAGCAATCGCGTGCAACGGTATTTAATATTTAAATTGCATTTGCAGCATTCTAGGGCACAAGCTTAACACTTGTGTGCCGGGAACGAAGCCCGTTAACGGAATGTATCCGGCATGTAAATACGCGATGACTGCCATAACGGAATGCCTCAGACAGGAAGTGATGTATTTCGAAATCGCAGCTAAAATTATGGTGAGGGTGGATTGCGTTGCAATGGATTGCGGTGCGGTGCGCTTTTGATTCGAATCGATTTGTCCTTGCAGAACATCAGTCCCGGTCTGGTGGAGAACGATATAGTGTCTGCTAACTCGGATAATGACTTGGTAACGCTAATGCCACGATTAGCACCGGCAGAGGTGGCAAAAGCATTGATTTTTGCCATCTGCACTCCGGATAATGTTCTGGTAAGTGAAGTTCGGCCTCACACTCTGTGCATAATCTGATGGGAACGTTGTTGTTTGTACAGATTCAAGACATCATAATCAAGCCCGGTGGTGAGTTCCTGTGAAGTTGTAGCAAGGAACACACAGCCGACGAAGGAAATATCGCATGATACCGCTAGTTGTTACTAAATTCATTGTAACTTAACATTAAAATAGACGTTTCACAGTTCAGTTGCGATTTGATTGTGTTTGTCATTTGAAGAATTTGTTTGTCTTGAGTAGGAATGGACGTCAGGATTTCTAGGAGAACCGATTTGCAGGCGAATAAATCTATTAAGAGCAGTCCTGGAAGGAGTTCGGCGAGAAGTTGGAAAGTGACCATAGATCTGCGAAAAAGGTGTTATCGGAGACCATTCGCCGTCGTATAGGATGGAAATTCAAGGTCGTGGAAGGAATCAGAGAAGACTCTGCAGTTGGAGCTGCCCAATCCCGAACACTGAGGATGAATATTGAGCGAGGCGGTAGTCCTACGGCGGAAGAAGTCATATTGGTGATTGAATCATTAAATGTTGACAAATCCGAAAGTGTGGAAGAAATCCCGACAGAAATACTCAAGTAAATGGGTCATTGTGGTGGCGAGGGAACGCGATATTTATCCTTTTTTTAAAAATGGGGATAGAAGACTACCCTCCCATTTAAGTCTCCCCGCCAAAGTCATAGCTAAGATGTTTTAGGCTCATTTTAGATATATGGTCTAGTCTAGAATGGGGAATGAACAATGCGGCTGTATCCCGGCAGGTGTGCAACTGACTAGCGTTTGACTCTAAGAATAAGACTCGAGAAGTCTTGCATGTTGTAGCGTAGCCGAGGCGAGAAATATTTCACACTGTCAAAGTTGAGGGCAAGTCACCTTCTTTATGCAGATGACTTTGTTATCCTCACATCCTCCCGGACGAAACTCCAGCGAAACTCCACTTGATAGGTTTGCAGTCGTCACGTCTTCGGTGAATGTCTGGCAAGACTTCTGAGGCGTGCCTTGAATGTGATGCCATCAGGAAGGGGACCCCTTGGCAGAGCCAGGACGAGGTGGTTGGACCACGTCCAAAACTTCGCTGGTTACACTTGGGTGTAACTCCTGATGACTTAGACTCGATGGCGGAGGATCGAGTGGAATGGAGATCTCTCGTGTGAGTTTTAACCCTGCAACCCCTATCGTGGATGATGATGATGATAAATCTGTTAAGTTAAGCATCAATCTTGCGAACGTTTGTTTGGTGGACTAAATATAAGGGACGGCGGGAAAATTAAGTGATGACTTCCCGCAAAGACACGTGATATAAGAAAAGCTTCTTGCTTATTTCACATGATCTTTTCTGGTGAAAACGTAGACATCGTGTTGGTACAAAGTGAGTATGCTTGAGGATACAAAGTAAGTTAGCCAGCACCAGCTCTGCCGCTCTTCTTGTGCTTCTTGGTTTGCTTTTCTTTCGCATTGTCAGACGCAGATTATCCTCCCCCTATGTCAAGTTAGCGGAGTGACACGTGGTCGTACGACTTGCGTGAGTACTTTGTTGGGTGGTAGGTATGGGTCCTCAAGTGTCATCGCCATCTTTTTGTGAGTAACCGATTCAGACAAGGTAAGTTTGGTACGAAGACAGCACGCTCTTGAGCACCAGTACCTTGACTGATGAGCGAGTTATTCTGATTGTCATGCAATGGTGTCTCATGCATGCAGGCACGGGCTTATGCACTTAGCCTCCAACAACGAATTCCTACTCTCACCTCCACGTGGTGAAATCTGGAAGCAGAGCACCTTCGATCGAAGATGACGTCGATGAGGAGGAGAATGAGTATTTTCTCATTTCGGCAGAGGAACTGGAAAATTATTTAACGGTGGCATCCGAAACTCCAATCAGCAGGAGCTACCTGATGTGCGCCTTCTAGTGCAACTCCGACATATTCGGGGCCCAGGTCTGGAAGGTTTTTCCAAGAGCAGGTCGAGGCCTTGAAATAGAGATAGCGGAAGAGCCCTATGGACGTTGGGCCAGCGGTTGTGCAAACAGCCTCATCGAGGTTACCGACAACGGATACACTCGGACCCTTCCCCGAGGGTTCAAGAATAGGACTGCCAGTTCGGGGTTGTGAGTGAGGTTAACTACCCCACCACATAGAAAGCTATCGGCTTAGAGACAACGACATAATCAGATACTAACGAATAGAACTGTATTGAGGACAACGATTTTCGATTCTGCACGTGAAATGCTAGGTCCCGACCTCGTGCAGCCGCAGAACTCGCAAAGCAAATATCACCGCCGGACAAAAAGAGGGTGAGAAACTGCGACATGTACTCCGGTGATTGATTTTATTTCACAAGTGTCGACGATGATAAAAATGTATAATTTAAAAAAGGCAAAAAAGTAAAAACTGTTTTCATTAAATTACGTACGATTAGAAATGGTGAAGGAAAAGGCGCAAAATGAGACACCACCGAGATCTATCACAAAGTCCAGCAGAAAAAGCACACTCATGTGGAACAGCGACGTTTAATAAAATTCAGAGAACTCGTTCCAGACATCGAGGACGGGGAACCACGACAGGGAAAAGTCAGCACTACTCATCAACAGTTTGGATTGCAAAACATACAAGTTGCTGCGTGATCTTTGCGTTCCTAAGTTGCCGGCAGATTTATCTTATACGGAGTTGGGAGCAATATTAACTAGATATTTCACCCCCCATTTAATCGCGTTAAAAGGGAGAAAATCTTTAATCTAGGCGGTTAAAAGATGGGAACACGAATCCCCAAGGGAATGGCTCGCAAAATAAAAAAAATTATCGCTAAACTGCAAATTTGGAAATCTTTTGGAACCAGTTTTACTCGATTAATTCTTAACTGAAACAAAATCCAGAGCATTCGACAGGATGTGTGACAGAGAGAGGCGTTTATTTGGATGTGGATTTATTGTTCGAAGCTGACTTAGGTAAAAAGTGTTAAGCTTTGTTCAGAAAGCGAAGGCCTCATAGAAAATAAGATCTATGACCTCATCAATACGAATAAGAGACCCGAGATCAAGTTATTGACCGAGTTCATCGCTCTGGCAGTATGACTTCGAATCAACTTCACTAGGAAATTGTCCCTGTTGGGTGAACCTGATACCCTTTTGTATAAGATCTCATTGGAATTGAGTTTTCTGTACTGGGACTCTGGAGCTCGATAAAGGCGAAGGCAAAGCCCTAAGACAAGCACTCTCGAACAACCGAATCTTTTCCATCAAGCTTGCACTCACGTTGAACCACACGGGGCAGCCATAGGTGAGCATTGGCCGGATGAGGGCCATGTAGCAGATTACCTTCACCCTCGCATCGAGTTGGTTGTTGTAAAACAGTCTCTTTGTAAGAGCAAAAGCACCTCGGGCCCTGGTCAGGTGCTGTTTGTTAAAATATAAAGGGTGATTTTTTAGCTATTATCTTTTTGGCAACACTGGTTTAAACAGCTGACGCACGTTTCGTGTTTTGTTTCGCTGTCAAACATCTGGTATAATTTAACCATGAATCGTCTTACGAACGAACAACGCTTGCAAATTATTGAATTTTATTATCAAAGTGCGTGCTCTGTTAAGAAAGTTCATCGCGCGCTTCTTCCGAAAAATTGTGTTCAGCGACGAAGCTCATTTTTGGATCAATGGGTACGTAAATAAGCAGAATTGTCGATTTTGGAGTGAAGCAATGCAAGAGCTACCAATGCATCCAGAAAAAGTCACAGTTTGGTGCGGTTTATGGGCTGGTGGCATCATTGGACCGTACTTCTTCAAAGATGATGGGAATCGTAACGTAACTGTGAATGGTGAGCGCTACCGTGAGATGATATCCAACTTTTGTTTGACCAAAATGCAAGAGCTTGACTTGAATGACATGTGGTTTCAACAAGACGGTGCCACATGCCACACAGCACGCGCAACAATGGACTTATTGAGAGGCGAGTTCGGTAAACATTTTATTTCACGTTCGGGACCGGTCAATTGGCCGCTTAGATCGTGCGATATAACACCTTAGACTATTTTTTGAGGGGCTATGTTAAAGCTCATGTCTATACAGACAAGCCCGATTCAATTGACGCATTGGAAGACAACATTGAAGCATTTATTCGTGAGATACCGGCCGAAATGTTGGAAAGAGTATGCCAAAATTGGACTAAGCGGATGGACCATTGCAGGCGCAGTCAAGGTCAAATTTGCATGAAATAATCTTCAAACATTAAATTATATGGACCGTTCTATCGATTCAAATAAAGATTTCACGCATTTTTCTGAATTGTATGTGTTTTTTCTTTCCTATAGTTTTTAAAAAATCACCCTTTAGATACTGGTCTAGCCAGATAAGCTCTAATGCGTTATGCTCACACCATTCAGACAACCTACTTATATCCGTCTAAAAAAGTATGCAGTCAGGGTATAATTTTAAATCGTGCGCATACGCTACAACATCGCAAGAAACTAATATTTCGTGAAATGGTTGTGACTACCATGCAGGAAGCGGTACTTCTACCAGCCGAGATGAAGAATTATCGATCTTCACCGAATGTCTTCTATTACTCAAATAAATGTTCCGTCACGACAACATTGAAGATTGGAAACCCTAACGTTTTAAGCTTGGCTTTGGGAGGCCTGTATATTGTACCAGAGGGTTGGACCTCAAGATTGATAGTAAGTCCTTTGTGATGGAATTTTTTTTGAATTCCCTATGGAAAAAAATACGATTCCTTAACCAGACTTGTGTCGGGCATTCCCTCATGATGTGCTCAGAAGTCTTATCCTCTTCGAGACAAAGCCGATAACGGCTAAAACACAGGTTTAATTTGTTATGGTGATACTTCTGGTCGCAGTGGCCGGTCAGATCGATCGTTAGCAACCTATTCATTTGTTTGTATATCCTTATATGAATAAGGCCTGATTAAACGGTTGGATCGCCTAAGACAATGGCCATATGCCCACGAAGTTTGTTTTCCCATTCAGCGTTATAGACCCTGTCCAATTGACATTACAGTACGGTTCATGACCTATGAACGCAGATTCCAAACCAGCCCCGCCCTAGCTCATCTGCGGATTCGTTGCCTGCAATCCCCCTGTGTCCAGGGACCCAACCAAGCTTCACTTTGTTGTGTCTGGCAAGGGATTGTAGAGCGTCGTAGCAACATTTGACTGTTTTGCCCTCGATAGCTTTGTGGAGATATTGTCTGGCATAATTCTCGATGACGTGGATTTCAGCTTGGAAGACTGTAGGACGACCCCATTGGTCCGGAAATACTTGTGTTGGGTCCAAAGACTCCTGTCCCCACTCTAGAATCCATCTTTGATCCGTCTGCGTACCATAACAGATTTCTAGGTCAGGTGCTGGGACACAATTGGTCCATTCTCGCTGTCCTATATTTCAACTTCAAAAAACATCCCGAAACAATGCCACCTGACCATGATATCCGGCAAAACATGTCTTATTATGGATTTAGTTGAGTATACTAAGGTGACCAGTTAGCGTATCTGGCAGCAATCTTGCCGACGAAAGTCGCTAAGGGAATTAGCACTACCATAAATTCTATGCAGGTGCGCATGGCACCTGTTATTCCAAGGCAGGCAATTCGTTGCAAGTCCTGCGATCTGTCTATTTCCTGCCGTATAGAGGTCTACTCGTCCACAGTGCTCTAGTAGCACGCTCTACGACTGATTTGATGTGTGAACTCCAGTGGAGACGTTTGCCCAGGATTACTCCAAGACATTCGAACTCTCTCGAATAGACTAGAATGGTGTTATTGATTATTATGTGCTTAAATTAAATATTAGAAATGACTTCTTTCGCGGAAAAGACCTTATCCTTAACTACATTTTCAAACCACTTTTCGATTGAAGAACGTCTTGTTATAAGTCGGCAGTTCAACTTTTTGTCCTAAAGCGTTTTTAAAAATTGGAGTAATAAACGAAAATTTCCATTCACAAACACTTGCAAACAAGTGTTTAAAAATTATTTTAAGTGGATACAAGATGGATCGGGACCTAAAATTTTCAATGACGGTCTAGTCTCGCCAGCGGATGGTGTTACTCACCTCCTCATCCACAGTATTCTCCTCATCGATCTTTAAGCTCCTCATGTTCATGTTTTGTAGGTACACACATACGAGTACGAGACTCTAGGTCAAGCGCCCGTGTACCTAAAAATATTGAAATTGAGGAGCTTAAAGAAGCGTATTTCCTTGCATAAGTCTGTCTGAGAGACTTTGCACTCCTGTAGTATGAAAATATGACTTCATTGGGATATACGCGACATTACAAGCTTCAAATCATCATGATAACATCAAAGAATCTGTTAAACAAACGGGTGCGCACAGACTTCCGCGATCATAAGCTGACTTAGCCATCGAAAGTGTCTCAAACGATCCAATGAACGACAGTGGGTTGATCATACATACTTATCGGATCGAATGAAAACGGTGGCGGCAGTTTAGCTATTCAATAGAATCTGTTAGTAAAGGAACATAGAAGAACTGCAGATCCGAAGACAATACAGCACAGAAAATGGAAATGTGTGGCAGTTAGAAAGCTACTCACATTGTCATCGTTTGTTAAGTTGAGAGAAGTTGTTACTCTGTTTACCAGCACAAAAAAAATCTGTAAAGGCATAAAATCAATATGTGCTCAAATGTGGGGTCTACATTCAAACGAACCAAGAACGTGCCTGGAGTTATTATTTCATTATTATTTTTTCATTAATTAAGTTGTTCGTGCACCAGGCATTCTGACCCCTTCCAGCCAACCAAAGCCAAACAATGCCCCGCATGAAAAAGAAAAAATAAGCCATCCGCCTAAGTGTATGCAATTAATTTGTTTTACCTCCCTCGTTGAAATAAACAACAACCCCCGACGATGTTGCCTTGGGCATAATTTCGAAGCCCCAACCTCCGCGTTATGCCGTCGAGGAGCTTAAAGCCGTCAAAAAGGGCCAACTTTCAACTTGCGAGCATTCCAGCCATATGATGAACGCTCATTTTTTGTTTCATTTCGTTTGTTTAATAAAAACGTCTCATCTGATATCCGTTTGACGTTTTAATGTGTATTCATTGATGGGCTTTAATTTTCACAAATTCACATGTGGTCGTACATACACGGGCACGTTCTTGTGTCTGTTGCGTCGTTCGCCTCTCTGGGGGACTGGCACATTGTTATGGTAACATCATCGCAAATAACAATAATCCCGGAAGTTAAAAAGGGGATACAAAAATAAAATACTCCTTCACCCTCCAGCGGCACAACCACGATTGGCAGCTTTAAATTAAAATTTGACTAGGCGCAGGGGGAGGGGAGGAGTAAACGAAGCCAGCCACTGCAGATGGAAGAGACTCACAAACGAACAACAAGGGGTTATTGTTCCGATTCCGTGGCTTTGGCTTATTGAAAACAGTTCCAACCCGACTCTCGGGTGTTGAGCATGGCACTCATCCACTGACGGTCTCTTGCCCGGCATTCCCAAACTAGGCCGCAACTGATGAAAATGGAAATGCCTACCCACTCGACTGGGGAAAAGGACGAACAACGATTATTATTATTATTATTATTATTCTGGATATCCGCCCCGGAGTCCAGATTCCCGGAATCACAGAGTCACAGAATCGGAAGAAACACAAGTACTCTGCGGTTGATAGTGCAAATAGTTGATTGCTCCACATACCCAACAAGTCATGAGGGGAAAAAATGGCGATTTTACTTGTGAACACCAAATACGCCGCGCCGCGCCACGCCGCCATCATCTCATCAGGCGAGATTGGATGAAAAGAAATATCCTCGTTACAAAAGTACAAAAAAAACTCGCTTCAACTCAGATCCTCGTAGGTCTTCGGTGTTTTTTTTTTTCTTTTCTTTTGTGTTCCCGCTGTTGTTCATTTAAAGAAGGGAGAAATTTATTTTCTCCTCAGTCACCTATAGCCCCGCTTTTACCCATTTCTCAGCAGTGGATTGCATTAAAGGCTTCGCCAGCGAGACCAAACTAAGCTTGTTTGGATTTGCTTCGTGCGCCATGAGGGGGCTTCTGTGGGACTGTGTGAGTGGTGAGTGTGTGTGGTCCAAGGGTATTCCTGGGAGGAGTCAAACAAAATAAATCGTCAGGATTTAGAGGAAAAGGGGTACGCGTCTCAGGAGATTTCCCATAGACTTACAATCCTGGCGACATTATATTCGGAACCGAAATCAGGGCGTACATGTGTATGAAGATAAGCTGATCCAATAGAAGGTGGGGGTGTGGAACCGAAAATGGGAAAAGTGCACACAAGGGCTTGCTTCGAATGAAATTATATAGAATACGTCATTTTATGGGAGGTAATGGTAAACAAGTTTTGATGTGAAATTGCAAGGGGCCCCTGAAGTCAGAGGTGCGATGAAGTTGAATGGATTGCTTGTGCCCATAATTGGGCTTCGCCATTTCTTCTGATTTTTCGGATTTCTGAGGACGAAGGCGGAAGGCCTCGCCGGTGTGACATTCGATTTTGCAGTCGATAGGATTTCTTGTCATATGATGTTGACTGTCAAAAAAAATTGATTTGGTTGAACACAAATTGTTTGTGTATGCGGAGAGATAATAAAAGGGTTCACGTCGGGTTTTTTTTTCGCCCCCCCATCTTCGTCTTCTTCTAGCGGTATAGTCCGGGATGGACCTTTGCCTCAGCCAACAAGTTTCTCCAGCTCCAGCTGATTGGCGTCCTTCTCCACTTGAGTGCGCCAACGATTTCGTGGGCCTCCTCTATTCCGTTGTTCCACTGTGAGGAGACGAAGATTTCGTCTTCGAGCTGGAGCAGCGTTGTCCATACGCCTTAGACTTATGTGGCTGTATAGACCGTTCGTGGTCATGCCGTCAATGCGAACATGACAACAGATTGAACGCAGACCTTTTGTCTCGAAGAGACCTGCTCTTGAGACTGTCCATGTTTCCGCGATTTACGTGCCGCAACATGCTGCTGTACCTTCCACCTTAGCAACAATGCATCTATGTACTAGTCTTCAATCATCTCTTTCTTTCTCTTGTGACGATTAATTGCGTAATTCGCAATATGCTCCCGAACGTAAATCGCGCCATGCAGCAGAACTGAGATGATCAAGGTCTTATATATGTGCAGTCACCTTGGTCCTTAGAGAGATGGTTCAATTACTGAGTTGCCTCTTTAAACCAAGGAAACAGCAATTGGCATGAGTTATTCTGAGTTGAAGTAGTGCTACTTGAACTTCTTTTTGGAAGCCGAGGTTGACGAAGTCCATAACTACCTCTAAAGAATGTCTGCCTATAGTGACGTTGTGGCCAATTTGGTTCGCTGCTGTGTGTCCTTTCTTGAAACGAGTATACACATTGTTTTGCCCTCATTCACCGCTATATCCATTTTGACCGCCTCCAATTCAATACGAGCAAATCGCAATTTACCGATAGCTGTGTTCGACTTAACACGTCAATGTGGACCTTCTCGAGACTTGTTGCAGCAAGCACATGACAGCGCGTTGAATAGTCTAAATCCTTTTGTGACATATAAGGTCTCGGTGAGATCGTTTCTGAGTGGAGCAGACTCCACCATAAACAAAATCTTCACACTACAGATCCTTTCATCTCCTTGAATAAATACAAGAAACTTCTAGTTCAAGGCTGGCAGACTGCATGTAGACTAGCTATACTACGCCCTAGACAATATCCTGCCAAACTTGTCGAGTCCTCTACAACCTGGAGTGTGGGCCTTTTCCAGGATCTGCCTGGCCTGAAATCACACTGATTATTTACGAATAATTTCAGGCGCTCACACTAAACCAATGCGAGCACAGGCACATAGCACGAACACACAGATCCATTGCAAGCACACATTACGAAAAACCATTCCGTAACATTAAATCGAACCAGACGCCCGAAAGTGTCAAGTGGCATTCGATCGGTATCGACTGATCGGCAGTTGAGTTCATGTGCTCTTTAATTGTTTAAATTTTCATACATACATATACATTCCACACAGTGGGCCATAGGGATCATGTTTCCCTATGGAGCATGTAATAAATCATGATCATCATCAATCATAAATAAAATCAGTCTTGAGTAAAATTAAATTTGGCCAGTTTTGCTAAGAAGAGCTGGTGGCGATTTGTACGACATAGGGCGGTAGTCTCCGAAACAGAGACAGCGTTACAACATATCACGGCAGAAAAGATCTTATAGGCGGTGTTTAGGGATAAGCCTCTGTTATTAGCGCACTTGAAGGGGTCTCCATTTTGCGGATCGGGCAATCGATCCACTCATCCGGCATGCTTTCATGCCTGCAGAGTCCGTTTGTACCGGCCGGTGCCGGCTTTATTCGACTTTATTCTCGATATCGCTAACTTGACTTCGGCTACATCGGGTGGACAGAATTCTCTTCTATCATGGTCCATTGTGTGGAGTGTGTGGAGTGGATTGTCAATTTCCTTGTCGATTTCGTTATACGATTCATCGATTAGATTACATAAGACCATCCTCGTTGGTGCATTGGCCTAGATGAAGTTTTGGTTTTCATTAGTTGTTGTCCAGTTGATATTACAGTATGGTTCAGGACCTATAAACGCATCGGAACACGCCCTATCGTCGTGTCGAGCTTCACTTTCTTGGGTCTGGCAAAGGATTTTAGTGTGCCTTAGCAACGTTTGACCGTTTTAGAGTCCATTATGTTGGACGATAATGCCTTTAGTGCTCCCTGACTGAAGGTAAGCACCCTTAACACCTTTCTGTCGCAGATGCCATGGGCTAAGGCTTGAAGCACGGCAGGAAATCCTTGTGTGGGTCCAAGGACTCCATCCTCAATTTCAGACTCCATTTTTCGTCCGTCCGAAATGTATATCCATTGTTTTATCCTTTTTTTAGAGCTTTCAGACGCCATTTCGGCTGCAATAACCATAGTCATCACCACTACCAGTGATTTTGAGGGAAGGTTGTAAAAGCAATAGAAACCTTGAAGAAACTTCTTCCACCCAGCTGGCACTATCGCTGGTTAGCTACCATTTGCAGACAATCTACAGAGATAATAGTGGATAGAGATATCCAACTTCGGCCATTTTTACACCTTCTCCATGTCGGCATTGAGCCGTAAAGAATAAGAGTGAAGAGGAATTCCCTTTACATTTCACACATACTCTTGCAAACATACTCACTCAAAGGCAGCGCCGTATAAAAAACACTGTCAGATGAAATCAAGGGGCAAAGGTGGTAGAAGTTGGATATCTCTATCCTCGATTGTCTCTCGAAATCTATCACCAGCCCTAGCCCCTGAGAAAAGCTTCTTTCAATTCTTGCCGAATCGGAAACAATGGCAGGAACAAAGGGTATCAGAAGGGGAGATCGCCCTATACACTGACAGCCCCAAGCCGAGCGCGGTTACATGCGCGGCTATCGTCTGTGGCCCCTTCCAAAAATCCCTGGCGCTCAAGGACGACTGCAGCCGAAGTTACGATCCACGATGCGGCATTCGAGTTGCGTAACCAAAAAATCCCAATTACTACGTAACCGACAATTCATTGCACTGCATTAAAAGCCATAACAGCAGACATCCCGACATCGAAGCTCATTAGGTTTTGCAGACAAAGTATCAGTGAGATATGCTTGATGAACTCGATGCCCCTCTGCTAGGCGTAAATCCAAGGAAACGAAAAGGCGGACAGTCTCGAGGGAAAGGGATTGGAGCTGGAAAAATCTCTAGTAATCCAGTATGCATACAGACCGCTTAGCTCCGCATGGAGACAACTGAAAGATAAAGCAATAAATAGAGCAAGACATCGCTAGCTTAGTCGGTCTGAGTATTGAAGCAACAGCAAGGCCTCTTTGGCCGAGAGATCAATATTATTGATCGCTTTAGCCGCTAGGCTGTATAAGAAGCATAGTTGCGCATTGTGCCTTATACAAGCGTCTGAATACACCGCCGGAAGAAACAGAATATATCCAACGTGTACTCTGCGGAGGCAGTTCCCAGGATGGTGTCATAAAGATGGAGGACCTAAGCGGTGTTGAACTGGAAACCTCCGAAAATTCGTATAAACGTAAGCCATTCTCTGCCAAAGGCACAATTACCGCAACAATCACCCTCCCAACTAACTCCAAAGTACACCAAAGTGCTCGAGGTCCTTCTCCACTTGTGAGTATCAGCTTAAATTCAAGCGTCCGGGTTGGGGTTGATTACAATTCGGACCGGAAACAAACTGTCCACGCGTACAACACGACCTAGTCATCTAGATCTGTAGACACTTGACTGGGCTCATGTCCGTGTACACCTCGAGTAGTTCGTGATCGACTCTTCTCCCCCGACTCTCCTCAAAGTAAACATGACCAACGATCGCTCACTGATATTTTCTGTCGAATGGACCAAGAACTTCTTCACCTGCCTCTCATATTAAAGTGAAGAACTGAGATGATAGATTTCTTGTATGAAATCAGCTTGATCCTTCGAGAGAGATGACTCGGTTATTTAAAAGCCTGCAGTTGTCAAGAGTTATTTTACGTTTGATCTTGGTACTGATGTTTACTGCGGGGCCGATGTAGATGCAGTAGCCTACTACCTCAAAGTTATAATTGAACTTTGTGACCCTTTGTTGTGTACCGATTCTTGAAGGCTTGGCCATTAGACGCATTTCGGACACTTCCATCTCAATGGCAGCAAATGCCTCCTTTACAGCTCTCCGTATTCGGCCAATGTCTGTGATGCAGGCCTATGAATTTTGTGGGATCATCTTAAGAATGATGTTGAAGAAGTCACATGAATTCAAGTCACTTCCCCTCAATCTTTTCTGACCTGGATGCGTTGACTAACGACCTCGATGGAGCTGCAAAGATTCTCCGTCGTCCTCCTCTGCAACCCTATGAGCTTGGCAGGAATGTCGAAACTGAGGCGTTTAGTCAGGGAGACGGAATCCCCGTGAATTTTGCTGCTTACCTGGTACTTTCCACCAGATATCAACCAGTTTACACGAAATGCTGAACTTTTGCAGCTGATATCAACCCCGTCCACAGACAAGTTGGTTTTCTTGATTCTCGCTATAAACCTTCATCATTGAACCGTGAACATGATAGTCTTTGATTGATAAGCTATTGTGTCAAGGGACAAGTGACAATAATAGTTGGATATCCTTTCACGAGCAATTTCTCTGTCGACTACTGAGCAAGGCAAGAACAGAAACAAATATATAATATTCCTCCGTTCCCAAATCAAGTTACATTACATTTGCCATCCACTTAGGTACACATCACACAAGAACTTGTCCATAGTCCGTCCAGTCGACCACTCCACCATGAATCCATGTTCGATGCGTATCAGTTCCTAAAGACAGCCATTGTGTTGTTTCCACCTAGTTCCCTCATATTGTGGCAATCTCATTTGGGTGCTTATCCATGCTCAATTGCTCACAGCTCCTAGAAGCATGCAATCGATGATACACTTAACAGATGCCAGGATCTGCTTCACCAACAATGAACGCTGATGGTTATGATACTGGAGTTATTGCGATATTGGCCCCGCCCTCAATTTCTCAATTATCTGTCTGTTCATCCGAATCATGGGTGCGTATTTAATTGGGTTAAATATGCTCTACATATTTATTTAACCTTTTTCATTAACACATAAAGCAAAATGTTGAATGTGTCTTTTATGAAAAACAACTCTGCCACCGATGTCTGTTATATACAGTCTGTTATATACAGTTATCGCTTAAGCGAAACGACAAAAAATAGTGTCGTTTGTGTGTTATTACATAACACGGGACTTGTGAATCTTTTCATTTAAGCGGAGATTTCGCTTAAGAGAGTTTCACTTAAGCAGGTTTCCCTGTATTGTATCAAAGGAGAGTAACATATTGGGTCTAACTTAATTCGTGCGGTTTTTTTTTCAAAAATTTAAATTTAAGAAAACATGTGCGATAGTATTATTCAAAGTATTGCCCATCTGAAGCTATGACTTTTTCCCATCTTTCTGGCAATTTGTGGATCCCATCCCAAAAGAACTGCGCCGGCTTGGCAGCCAAGAATGAATCAAGCCAATTTTTTTATATTCTGCTCTAATGTGAACCGTATTTCAGTGAAGCTGTTCTGCATCGACCGGAATGGTAGTCAGAAGGGGCAAGGTCTGGGCTATAAGGCGGGTGGGATAAAACTTTCCATCCACTGTTTTCCAAATAGTTTTTAACCGGAATAGCAACGTGGGGCCGAGCGTTGTCATGATGGAAAATTATTGCCTCGTTCCGGCCGTTTTTCGGTTACTGCTCTCTTCAAACGGATTAATTGTGTTCGGTAGCGTTGTCCATTGATGGCTTCACCCAGTTTTAGCAGCTCATCCCACCAAATCCCACCAAAAATACGATGACTTTCGCTAGCAGTTTTCTTCATATTATAGTAATGAAAAAGAACTCCCCACAAAAACACTTTTTCAGGCACAAAGTTCGACATATTTGAGTGGAAAAAATAATTATTGTTGTTTACGCTTCAAATGAATGACATACTGAAATGACGTACATTGACAGTAGCTTTCCAACGCATGTTACAATGGAATAATACAAGTTACGCCATCTCTTAACAAACCGCACGTATTAAGTTATATAACAACATCTTTACCTACATAAACATTCCCTTGTTGAGCTGGTGTGTTCGCTTTTCCTGTCTTCAGTTAGGTTAATTGCAAGGTGAACATGCTGCTGTCTCTACAACGGGACTTATAAGGAGCACGTCGCAAGCAGAGTTGGACATGATACTTCATCTTCTTCCGCTAAACTTATTCATAAAAGGCTACGCCGCAAAAAGCGCTCTCAGACTAAGGGAGTCCTCTTTGTGGAAACAAGCCATCCAGACATGCCATAATGAAAATAATAAATGACATGGGAAAGGGACATGGTTCCAAGAGCCTCGCAGCTACAACCGACTATATATCTCCCCATAAGGACTTCTCCCAAAATACCAATTCTAGCATGAATACAACCCTTAACGAATACAGATTTATCGGATCTTCTAAGATTCGTACAGAGCGCGGGGTGGCTTAAGCCGTCACGTGAAACAAGATAGGTTAATTATAAATGTGTACTCCACAAATGAAGGGATTCACAGTGGACCCTAAGGCCACCGAGTGGAAATGATGTTCAACCATCACTCTCCCCTTCCTAAACCTAACATAATTAGTTGCTGCAGTCTGACATGTGTGTGTGTTTAATCACGACCACTATATTTTTCATAAACGGTTCACAATGACACCCAATCCATGACTTACCTAACCCACCCTTAAATATTGACTGTGACAACGAAATCTTCTTGAGTGAAGTTCATGTTCGATCCTACACTTAGCTAAACCAGCTGACAAGCTTGCACTGTCAAATCGGGCATTAGAGTCTTACTTGAAGTGAGCTAAGATCTTTTGGCGTAATTCAAAATTCTCAGATTCTTATTTGCACACACTTTGTTAATCAAGTTTGTTAATTTTATGATTTGAATTGCGAAAAAAGCAACCACGTTGAGGTATGCTCAGAGCCCAGACGAGTAGGATTCGATACAAAATTGAAATTTGCATTTCTGGTAAAAATAACAGTTATGCAAACAGCGATATCATTGAGGTTGCTTTCTGGTTCACGTGGTTTACACTAGTTCTCTATTTGAAAGGGCTTACACCACGGGTCTTGCAAATTACCAGCAACCCTTTTGGCTCTATTCAATGAAGTGCCCTCACCTCCTACACTTGCTTCACTCGAACTCCGGGGAAAAACATCGATCTCGTTAACACCCCACACAACACCACAAATGTGTGCAATCTGATACCATGCCAAAATTGAATCGAATTTATCTGCTTCCAAGTACTGTCAATGAATGTGTCCTCTATGGAGCATTGCTCCTCACTCAACGCGACAACAAATCAACGCCTACACAAGTCTGCAAGACGAAATTTCACCCGAAATGAAGTGTTCCCGGAGTTTTCCTCAATCTGCTCTCAATCCTCGGCTGTTATCACACCGCAATTGCCTTGCATACACAAATTACACCAAATATAGGCCCTCTCCTGGGCATTCATAGTCTCCTATTTTCATTCCATGAACATATCATTATTACGAGTATCATGTAGGTGCTCCCAGATTCAGTCGAGTGTGTGTGGGATGCCTGTTTGTGGGAAAAGGATTTGCATAGATGTTTCTTAATCTAGCGGCAACAGAAAGCGTTTATTTTTTCATCGTTGTCTCGTCGTATCCTTTGCCAGGGAGTGCTCATCTTTAGTTTAAGAAATTTACATTTCTCTGGGAATTAAGGTGTATGTTTGAGCATGTGAGCGTTTTTCTTTTTCCTCAAATTAATTCAAGACTCACAGAGAAAACCATTAAGGAGGTGCGCACACATTGTTGGCTGCCCCGGCATCATCCCCGCCCGAGCTGCCGTTTGACGACACTAAACTTGCAAATGATGGTGGTTGGGTACACGAGAAGCACTCGTTTCCGTTGCTGATGATTGAAGCAGGGATTATGTAAATCAGAGAAAATGGATAAAAAACAACTCGCCAAAGCGACACCGTCTGTAGGTGGTGTGAATCGAGCATGGGGGAATGGAAAGTTTCCTCTTTTCTCCGTGTAGCATCAGTGAAGGATAATCACAGTTTGAAATTTGTTTCAATCTAATCACTTCGGCTGTAGAGTCTCTTACAATGAAGGATAATTCTTCTTTGACACCCAAGCGTTGATGGTAAACATGAGCGACTGGGAGAGGGAGTCCTTACGAGAAACCAATCCACATTGAAATGCCCCTCGGACCGCCCGAAGAGCCGAGCAAAATGGCAATAACAAATTGAAACTTCACGTCAGAGCGTTCCTTCAATTTCTAGGAGCACTCCCAATCCCTACCTAGAAGTCGCTCCTCTCTAAAATCTTCTAAATGGGGTTTTCGGCCACGGGCTATGGGGACGACTCCTCTCTGTGGGGTGGATGGTTATGTTTGATATACCTTTTCCCACAGGAATCCGAGCTGGAACAAATTTCATGTGATATGCGCTCGCTTAATCTTAGCCATCAGTTTTGCCTTTTAAGGATTTTTCATGATTTCCTTCAGGATATGCTGCGGAATATTAGATGGGGATGATCCTACGATATTGCATCCTCAGTTAGTCATTGAGATGCTAGTTGTGGCAGTCGCACAGCACACATTCTCCCGAAATTGCTTACCATCGACTGGGGCAATCTCGGAGTTGTTTTCTTTGGGGAAATGCGAAATTTGCCCATTACCAATTTGAAGTTGAAATCGAGTCCAATTTGAATCTGTTGACCGAAGGAATTTGCATTTGATCATATCGTGGAATATTGGTATGATTGATTGGACATGTGTTCGCATAGGAAATTAGCATATCCAGAGTTTGAGATTGAAGCAAAGGCCAGTGATTCACCAGGAAATCACGGATGTTTTGGAATTGACACCGATGGCAATGGGAATGATGGCAAGTCAAAATCATTGAGACTGATTGAGAGAGTGGCATCAGTTCCTCTGATATTCGTTTTAGGGAGTTTTTAAGCCATGTCCAGAAAAAAATGTTTAGAGACTCTACCGACTTCTACCTCTCTTGCTCCTTGACATATTTTGACAGCGCTTTTATTCTTCTTCTCAAAGAATTCCATTGACGTCATTTTGTGATCGACCGTGTAAAATTCATGAATAACTGTCAAAAAGTCTCACAAAAATCTCTCTTGTACTTGATTCCTGGTCATGCCGTTATGTATCCAAAAGGTGACCATATGTCCCGCTTTCGATTGGACAGTCCATCTTTCGATATTTGTGTCCCGCTGACCGCAAAATGCGGATGCATCTACACAAGTTGGTGGATAAGATAATACTTAATTTGTACTTAGGGGCTCCATATACCGTGTCTGTATCGAGCAAAACTCTTGATCGTACCCGGATAATATCCCGTTCCGCAAAATACCCAAGTACCGGATAATGCGGGTAATACCCAATTTGGCGGGTACCCGTCATTATTCGGGTACCGAGTACCCGTCATTATAGGTTATGGCGGGTACCTTCGAAATTTACAGGTACCTGACATTTTGCGGATACCCACAACCATACGGATACAAGGTAATTGGGTACCTGAGTAATACCCGAAAATGCGGGTACCCGTGTAAGCTGGCATCAAGAGCTCTGTTGGAGTAAATCAAAAGACATACTGCATCCATCATGAAAGATAATAACTCTACGTTCCCACCGAACCGAAACCGCGAGGCTTAGATGAACTTTGACTGAAACCTACCTTTTAAAGTAATTTTTGCTTTATTTTAATTCATCAGCACTTACACGCTGGACAAAAATACCTAAAACTAAGTTATCTATCTTACCAAAATACCCACAACCATACGGATACAAGGTAATTGGGTACCTGAGTAATACCCGAAAATGCGGGTACCCGTGTAAGCTGGCATCAAGAGCTCTGTTGGAGTAAATCAAAAGACATACTGCATCCATCATGAAAGATAATAACTCTACGTTCCCACCGAACCGAAACCGCGAGGCTTAGATGAACTTTGACTGAAACCTACCTTTTAAAGTAATTTTTGCTTTATTTTAATTCATCAGCACTTACACGCTGGACAAAAATACCTAAAACTAAGTTATCTATCTTACCAAAAGCTTACCAAACGCATACTCACCATATAATTATAATTATATAATTTTAATCATGCTTTAATTAATCCTTTTTTGCTTAAACTATAATTTGTTTGTATTTATGGACAATGTTTTATTGTTTTGTTGAATTTGAAGAGAAGAAAAGTAGTAACCTACCATAGTTCTTGACACTTGTGAGGTGAATAAGCGCACGTGTTAAAATTGTAACCTACTCTCCCTGTGGCTTGCTTGAAATTAAAAAAAAAATGTAAAAACGTCCTAAAATTGTGCCAGGACGTTTCGCGGACAAATATTTCAACTTCAAAATGCAGCAAAACCAGCTCCTGATCGACATCGTCTACGACAATCCTATTGGTGACGTTCTCTGCGATAAAAGTCTCCATAGTAGACATGACTCGAAGCAAATCATAAATGGATGCAATCACTTCACTATCATTCGTTCTCTCATCCTCCTGTTCCCAAACTTACTATTAGGTGACATCAAAGAATGGCAGCCTTCCCGTTTAGTTGAAGACTTAACCTTGCCCCTCCAGTAGTCAGGATCAGAGATGGCAGAAGTGGTTTCGCTCTCAATGAAGTCCGCTCTGTAGGCTTGTTCGGTTTGACAACCTCTCACGGACGAATGACCTCAAGGAGGCTGCAACTTGGTTTCGCAGAAATCCCAAGGTTTCCTTACCTCGAAAATTTATTGCAAAACTTGTTAGGTTTGTAGAATTTTGGCAAAACCCTTAATTCCACTGAAGTATGAATCCAGAATAACCAGGTTAGTGCCGGACTTCGACACACAATGTGCTCGGAAGTCTCATCCTCTTCGAGGCAAAGCCGATAAACCTTGTCTTGATCCAGGTTTAATTTGTTATGTTGATAATTCTGGCCTGAATGCGTTTGGATTGCCTGAGACCATAACCATATGCCCACTGGTCAAGGCGAGGTTTGTTTTGTCATTCGTTAATCAGCGTTGTAGCTGCTGTCCAAACGGCATTACGGTACGATTCGGCACCTATGAACGCAGATTCCGAGTCAGCCCTCACGAGCTCATCTGCAATCAGCTCGCTGTCTGCAATCCCCCTGTGTCCACGGACCCAACCAAGCTTCACCTTGTAATGTCTAGCAAGGGATTGTAGAGCGTCGTATGAACATTTAACAGTCTTGGAGTTCACTAGATTGGACGAAAGTCCCCTTAGTGCTGCTTGACTGCCTGAAAATATCTCAATTTTAGCGCCCTTGATACCTTTGTGGAGATTTTGTCTAGCGCAGATCTCGATGGTTTCGATTTCGGCTTGGAAGATTGTTGGACTCGACCCTATTGGTACGGAAATTGTGTTGGGTCCAAAGACTCCTGGTCCTACTCTAGAATCCATCTTAAATCCGACAGACTTCTAGGGTCTAGTGCTGGTACACCATTGATCCATTTTCGGGGTCCAATATTTCAACTTCAAAAAACATGCCGAAACAATGCTACCTGACCATAATACCCGGCATTGTACAATACGTGCCTCTATTATGGATTTAGTTGAATATACTAAGGTGTCCAGTTAGGTTACTTGTTTGGAATTGTACTTCAGTCGCAGTTTGATAGCGTATCTGGCAGCAATCTTCGTGACGAAGATCGGTAAGGGAGTTAGCCCGACTATATCTTTCTAGAGCTGTTGTGGATCAGGTGCGCATGGCACCTTTTATTCCAAGGCAATTCGTGGCAACATCTGCAACTTATTTGCCGTTGTCTGTCGGAGTGTTTTAAGGCAATAGACAATGACCGCGTATGTGATAATAGGTCTGTCCAACATTGTATACAACCAATCTATAATTTTGGGGTGAATACCCCATGTCCTGCAAGTCCTTCTGTATAGACGTATACTGGCCCACTTGATGTGTGAACTCCGGTTGAGTCGTTTGTTCAGGATTACTCCATGCCATTTGACCTCACTGGAATAGAATAGACTAGAGTGGCGTTATTGATATTATGGTTTCGGGGAATGCAGCAAAAGACCATCACCACCAGAGATCGTGGTGATGATTCGAACCTGCTGACAGCCCTTTCAATCCTTACTTAACAGAAACAATTTTCCAGATAGAGTATTGACTCTACTGAACTGCTCTACTATAAGGACTCTGTGGTTTATTTGTGTTGAAAGACGAGCCCGGAAAGTGCACCTAAAGCAACGTTATAAGTGTAACGTCAATCACGTAGGTTCCGTCGTGTTTCTTAAACATCCCTACCCATTTTCCCCTAAAATTTACTAGCGCTTTATGGATTCGTGCTGCCTGCTTCATGCCAGCTAGGGTTTCGCAGCTTTTCCTCCTTTTGGATAGTCTCAATTCTAAATTGCATTCTGTAAGAGCGAACTTATATTCGTTCTCTTCGTTTTCTTTCCAAAATCCAGAAGATTCTATTTTCTGAGAGTTGTGAGTTGATCATGAGAGGGAAGAAAGTTAATACATTTATTAATGAAACATGGTTCTCCACACTTGGAGATTAACTTACATATCCCATTCCGGAGACCTATTATTTGACCGCTTCCAACCCGATGTTCCCGGGTTATATTCTCCTCGGCGAACCTTTTACTAACGGAAGCGCCCTTAGCATGGTGCACCTTGGTGGTGCTCATTTATCCTTCAGTGAAGATCAAGCTTGTCGCGAGCCTAACCCTGTCTGGGATGACTCATTTCTCTATTCCCCACAGACTTCTTACTCCGAGCGTTGACCCCCCTTGTTACCGGTATTAGTGCTCGAAGTGGTGGCCACATCTTCGGCTATGGGATATTTTGATGTGGTCCTGCTTTTTGTACTAGTTGTACCATTGACATGCCAGGGGATTGCAGCAGAAGATGACGAGCTCTGCGTGTAGGATGATGGTTGCTGGACACCAAAGTGTATTTAGTAGACAAATGACCCTATTCATTCAAGTAATTCTGCGCATTCAAGTAATATTGTTTATTAATTTCCTGCAACAAATGGGCGAATGCACAGCGTTGTGCGTACATCGTCTGCTCCAATTAATGGAATCCACAGCAAACTAAATGTTAATTGCACGAAGCATTCCAAATTCAGTGCAGTAACTGTAAAACGAGGACCACTGTATAGTGTTTAAAACTACTTATCTACCTGACCCATTCAAAGGAAATCCATGATATCCCTAAAGGTTATGATTTTGGAATAGGATTTTAATGCATCACTTGAAAACCTTTGTGTCCTCACATATGTGTACCCATTTGCTACCTGCATTACTGTTCTCTTTTATTCTGCATCAAAAAGTGAATGTTCCCTAGGGCTTATCCCTTATCAAATTCATAATATTCTAAGAAACCGTATCGTTGTCCTAAGTAGACCAGTCGACTAGGAATTGACGAATTGTGAATACAAAATTTAGTCCACTTGCTTGATCCTTGGAAATGTACTAGAATAGAAAATAAATTTATCAATCGACGGGAATGCCATCGATGTGTCTGTTAATAAATCAATATATTAAAAGATAAACTCAAGCGAGTTTGTGGTTTTTATTTTAGATATAAGTACAACGACTGGTTTACTGATCGGACATTTCGAGCGTTCAAAGTCGAAATACAGACTGTAAATAAACATCCATAACATATCTGTAGACTAAGAAATGTTTGTTTTCTTTGCGAACAAAATTTCATTAACCAATTCCTAGTTCAAAAGATTTAAAAGAGATAAATAGTTTTTAAACAATTAATGCATAACGAACAACTTTTCAAAAACATCTATTACCACCACCACCCACCATCATCTACTACTGCAATTGTATAACAGTTTTGTAGAAGTGAAGATTTTTTCTTCTCTTTGCTTGGCAAACCTCAAGCTGTCAAACAAATCAAGTTTTTGCTGTCATGTTGGCTTGACACATTCCATTGGAAGAAGTTTATTTTTCTCTTTATTTTGTGTTAATTTTCTTATTTTTGCATTGTTTGAATTAAATTTATTGTTTTTATAACATTCAATTCATTTGTTAGAATCACCCCCATCCACATATTATGTGTGACCAATGAAATAAAACGGAAAAATGCTATGAAGCCTTATATGAACAAGTGGCCCAAATAAATGGCAACTAACAACGTCTGCCCCTGAACTGAAAGTGAAAAGATTATTTTTTTTTTGTGTTTGTTTCTTTTCTGTTGTACTAACAATTTGAGGCAGCAATTCGAAAGAATTGAGCAATTTATCTCGCAATGCACCATCATCATCACCAGCATCGGCGTCGTAAGAAACGCCCTAACTACGGTACACGCACTGTTGAGGTCAATCGGGGCTACAATGGTTTCGGTTTCACAATATCTGGCCAGCAGCCGTGCATACTTTCGTGTATTGTGGCCAATTCGCCAGCAGATCAAGCTGGCCTGAGGGCTGGAGACTTTCTAATTTCGGTAAATAATTTGAATGTTTCGAAACTGCCGCACGAAACAGTTGTGCAGTTGATTGGCAACTCGTTCGGTAGCATCAAAATGCAAATCGCAGAAAACTACTTCTCCGACAGTTCGGATGAGGAGAATGCCATTCAGCACATGAACCGCGGGAAGCCGAGCTATTTGCATCATAAGCTGAAAATGAACCGACTAAGGAACTCGCCGCAGAAGCACCGTGATGGTTCGTCAGGAGGAAGCGGGGGCTGCAGAGACCATGCCTTGCGGCCGGTAATTGAGGACATTCCCCTGCCTGCTTCTCTGGCTTCAGCGCATAATATCATTCACTCGGCTAAGGCGAGCACCTCGAACGATATTTCAAATGTCAGTGCCATGGTCCGAGTGAACCTCGACCATGAAAATGGAGGTGGGGGCATCTCACTCGAGTACAGAGCGATTGTGGGATACCTAGGAACGATAGAGATGCCGAAACAAATTGCAATTAGCTCCAAGCTGCAGACCGTTCGAAGCTGCATTCGGAAACTGCGACAGGAGAAACGCAACCCCACCACAGTGCTCATGACAATATTACCAAACTGCCTGACTCTGCAAAGCGCAAACGCCACAATACTCGCCACGTATCCCTCCTCACGGCTAAACTACGTGAGCTCTTCATCCGAAAGTGAAAATCGCTTCTTTGGCCTCGTGACTAGTGCAATCTACTCCTCCAATCCCGACGACGATGATCAGGATCCGAATGAAGTTCAACGGGACGTTAGCATCTCGAACAGTTGTCATGTGTTCGTCGTGGATACGAAGATTTGCGAGCATTATGTTCACGAGCAGAAAGCTAACGAATTCCGCATCACCTGCACCAAGGATCCGATATCGAATCTCTGCTTGGAGTTTCCCAACAACTCGGAGTACGTGGTGAATCTCATCAGAAGCATGTACACGATGAAAATTCTCCCACCAGCGGCCCGGAACCCCGGACGCAACGCAGATCCCAGTCGGCAGCCGCAAGATGTTCAAGCTAACTCGCCACAGCCCAGCAACCACAGCGAAGTGACTACAACATCATCGAACTCAGATTCGGGCATTGGGTTTCACAACGACTGCACGAACATCTCAGACCGCATCCTTGTCGTAGACTTTCCAGGGATCCAAATTCTCGGCAACCGTGGCAGCAATCAAGTCTGCCCGGCACGGCCTTTGGGCATTTTCAACAACATCGAGGCGAACGTGGCCCCTGCAGTGGACACCCGCCTTACAGTTCGTGCGATGCCCGATCCGAAGGCCACCCCACCACCTCTGCCGAAGACCGCACCGCCAATGCAAACGGGACCCAATCTCCTCGCCAGCTTCAATTTAATCAAGAGTCCCATATCGAGTCTGGTGGCAACCAGGTCTTGTGACGATGTCCTCTCACTGATGGACAGAAATTGCCGTCAAAGCAACCGCCGATCGCTGCAAATGTCGATGGATGACATCTCCATACATTCTACTAGCCATCATCAGTATGACAACGTTTCTGGGCGATCGCCCACGAAGGACCACGTCTTCCTTCCCCCACTCTCTGCTGGTGTGAAGCAACAAAAAAAGCCGAAACAACCGACAAATATAACCGACGATGGATACTGCTTTTTAAAGGACGTACGATCTGCAGACTCCAACCATCTCATAAACAAGCTAAGTCCGAAGGTGTACGGAATGATGCACACAAGGGGAAATTCAGCAAGTTTCGAGAATCTCACCACGGAGCGGAACCGGAAGTCGCACACCCATTCGCAAAACGATCGTGACTCGGACCATGGGGTGAACGCTGAGGATTTCGAGACATGGGGCAGCTTGCAGGACATCCACAAGGCGGACAACTATCGAGCATCGCCGCAGAAGACTGCAATCTTGGAGGCGACATACAGTGAACCTGATTTGGGGGTAAGTGAGAATTTATTTCTTTATTCTCTTTCGTTGTTATTCGTGTGATTGTTGGATGTGTCAGATAAGTCATCAGATGAGTGAATTTCGTGTGACTCAAACGAGAATCTCTGACCGACATAATTGCACAGTGATTTATAATATGTTACGATTGCCCATTTATTCAACAGTAGCGATATGAGGTCGTTTGAACCACGTAATGAATCTGGGTCGTATGAGGTTTGTTTTCAGCGTTGTCCTTAAAAGCAATCGATTATAATTGTCCCACTTGTTCTTACCCCGTGGAAGCTGGCAACAACAGGTGATGACTCTTGGCATCGAGCTTAGTATGTTAACATTCTAAAAGCTCTTCGTTAACATTCAACTTTGACCATTTCTCCGTGTGGAATCTACAAAATTCTAAAGGTCAGTTGCATTGGCCCGACCTACTTAGACATTTATGCAAAACATTTATTCGCCAGTGCTGTCGATGGCCAAGCCATTGATGTGTTCCCAAATGGTATTAAGATAAATGTGTGTAATCCTTCCGCCGATATAATTAATAATTCGATTTTACTCGCTGTGGCATTGCATTAACCCTTCACTATGTAATCCCGAATGAAAATCAAAACGAATAAAAAATATGTTCTCTACCTTTCACTTCCCGGGGTTTATGTTTTGTGGTTTACTTTCATAAGTTCTGAATATATGTATGTTACATTAAACATGCATGTGGTGTTATTTAAGGTATATCAAAGTGAAAGAAAATATATTGAAATTATCATGGTGATGGCCTATATGTAGGTAGGTAGGTTATACAGTCGCCCTGCTGGTCTTACGTCCATTATTTCCCATCATTGCGGACCGACGAGGTCCAAGTATGAACGTCTAGTGCACAAATAGTATTTTCTCAAAAAACCGCATCATCTTCCTTGCTAGGGCTGGGCACTCACAGAGCAGATGTCGGACTGATTATAAAGGGTGATTTTTTAGCTATTATCTTTTTGTCAACGCTGGTTTAAACAGCTGACCCACGTTTCGTGTTTTGTTTCACTGTCAAACATCTTTAGTTTGGTCTATAATTTAACCACGAATCGTCTTACAAACGAACAACGTTTGCAAATTATTGAATTTTATTATCAAAATACGTGCTCAGCGACGAAGCTCTCAATGCATCCAGAAAAAGTCACAGTAACGTAACTGTGAATGGTGAGCGCTACCGTGAGATGATATCCAACTTTTGTTTGCCCAAAATGCAAGAGCTTGACTTGCATGACATGTGGTTTCAACAAGACGGTGCCACATGCCACACAGCACGCGCACCAATGGACTTATTGAGAGGCGATTTCGGTGAACATTTTATTTCACGTTCGGGACCGGTCAAATGGCCGCCTAGATCGTGCGAATTAACGCCTTTAGACTATTTTTTGTGGGGCTATGTTAAAGCTCATGCACAATCCCGACAACATTGAAGCATTTATTCGTGAGATACCGGCCGAAATGCTGGAAAGACTATGCCAAAATTGGACTAAGCGGATGGACCATTTGAGGCGCAGTCAAGGTCAACATTTGCATGAAATAATCTTCAAACATTAAATTATATGGACCGTATTATCGATTCAAATAAAGATTTCATGCATTTTTCTGAATTTTGTGTTTTCTTTTTGAAAA
Source organism: Eristalis tenax (assembly GCA_905231855.2). Lineage (NCBI taxonomy): Eukaryota > Metazoa > Arthropoda > Insecta > Diptera > Syrphidae > Eristalis > Eristalis tenax. The sequence goes on from HG993124.1 coordinate 130,103,427, forward strand.
ACTTTCCTAAAGTTTTTAAAAAATCACCCTTCATATGTATCTACTTTATTTTTTCAAACTTACCAAGACGCGATATCCGGTTACAACGGACGCTATGATCATTGCCACTAATACAGAAGATGGATGATGATTTCTAAGGTCCTTGACGTTTATCCGATATTTCAACCTAGTCTTCGGGTCCCGGTATTTAGCAAAGGTCATCGTATTTGACTCATTCACGCTGTGATGCACTACGCTCGGAATTTTATCGAAATTTGAATTGCCGCTTAGCTACCGGGATAGCCATGGTTATAGTCATGGTCTGACTTTATTCCATACGTGGTTTTATGCTACATATGATCTTCTCAATTTACCTTAAGTTTGTCTATGACTGCTTGGAATCATTTTCTGTGAAGAGTGAAGATGTTAAATGGTTTCAAAGTTTTTTTAAAAGTTTTCTAGAGAAATTAAGGATAGAAGGATAACATGATCTTTCACATTCTTGAGATGGTGCAATAATCTCTGGATTTACTTCAATACAGCCCCGTAATTTCTTGTATATACAAGATTTGATATGTTCCATGATTATATTGAACCATGATTTCTTCAAGTTAATTTGCAATATGTATTTGATCACTTGCCAAACGTTGCTCTGACATATGCAACTGGGAAATTGCATGGTAGTAAAACACTTTTCTGGAATTTCATAACAACGATATTCAATAGGTATGTAGACCTGTAAAGGTCATTCATTCATTCATTAATTAATTTTTTATTCATGTTCTCTAAGTTAATTACAATTTAAAGGTGTATTATACATTTACAAATCAACAATTAAAGAAGAGTAGTAGCATTTCTTGTGTTTTAAAATGTATAGTGTTAAATGCTACATCATCAATGTTTGGTGATTTAACATTAAATGTAGAAGAGGAAAGAAAAGAGAAAGTAAGAACAGAATTCATTATTAACATTCAAATAAAAAAGCATATGTTATTTAAACAATAGGATCTAATAGATTCTCTATCTGATTGCGGTCAAATTCAAAAAGCCATGTCTTATTATTAAACAATTTCTCTGAACGAAATGACTTCAAATCAACTGGTAACTTATAAAATAATCTACATGAAACAATGCAACAAATATTTCTGAGAAACGTAGTTAGACATTTTGGAAAGTTGACAAAAATGCTGTGGTTTCCTCTCAGATTATAGCGATCAGAATATCTACTATTCAGGTAGCCACATCGTAAGAAGAACATTTTCAAAACTCTGTAGTACATAGTACAAATGACTGAGAGGGTGAATTTTCAAGTTTGTAAATAATGGCATGGAATGATGGTATCGACTTTTATTGCATATTTTTCCAAATACAAATTTTTGAATAGTCAATAAGATTGCTATTTTAGAGCGAGAAGCACCCAGCACCAAATACCATACTGTAGTTTGGAATGAAAGATCCCATAGCAAATCATTTTTAAGACCTGTATGTTCCTCACAGGTATTCTTAAGATGGCAAAAAATACGCAACGTAGAGTAAAGGTATTGCTTCATTGACAAAATTTGTTCAGACCAGTTCATCTTATTATCGATGATGAATCCTAGATACTTAAAATGATTAACAACTTCGATCATAAAACAATCACAGTCACATGATAAATGAGCATGCAAAAGTATCCTTTCCTTATTCATGCATACGTTATCAACTGATTTCAGCTTACTACACTTAGAGGGATGAAAGACAATATGAATATCCGGTGGCAGTTTGGGGCTAAGACTAAGGAACATTAACTTTGGTTTATTACTGACAAGCATCATATCTACATCATGGTTGATATCCGCACTTAGATCGATTCTACTGTTTGCAACATAGGTTATGCTTAAATCATCAGCAAAAGCTGTAATATTACCTTTCATGTTCTGATGAAAGGTGGAAGTTATATAAATATGGAAAAGAATAGGGCCAAGTACTGACCCTTGCGGCACTCCTATGTTTATGTGGATTGAATTACTAGTTGCACCTGGTACTTTAACCATTTGGGTTCTATTATGTAAATAGGACTCGAGCCATTTGTAAACAAATCCTCTAAAGCCTATTCTGTGCAATTTTCTTAGCAGGATAATACGATCAACCATATCGAAGGCTTTAATTATATCAACGAAGAGATTTGCACAGTTTTTATGTTCATCTAATCCTTTGAAAATGGAAGAGGAGAAGTCTAACAGGGCATCTTCAGTAGATAGTATAACACCTGCCTAAAACCAAATTTTTTACTTTAGTCCAAAGGAATTATTTGTTTCGAAAAATAGTAGAGTACGCCTTTTCATTGTTTTTTCAAATACCTTTGAAATACACGGTAACTGTGAAACTGGTCTATAATTTCGCATATCTTTCGGATCATTATTTTTATGAAGCGGAATTACAATTGCGCATTTTAGATTATCAAGAAAAACTCCTGATAGTACGCTTTTATTGAATATATGGGCTAGAACATCAACAACATTCAAGCCAATTTTCTTCATTATTTGATTGGATATGCCATCCACACCACGATAATAGGGACGTATTGTTTTTCAAATGAAGATATTTGGCAAAAACCAAAACTTAATGGAAGTATTTAAATTGGAACAGCATTTGCAGGTATTTACATTTGCCGAAGGGACAGAAGCCAAAGCGACCGTACCAAAATACCTATTGAATTCGTCTGCAATAGTGTAAGGATCAGATATTTCAGAGGAACCGTTATTTAAAATAATACGTTCCTGTCTCTTTGAACGTCGACTTAACACACTGTTTAGTAACTCCCACTCTTTTCCTAAACTCCCCTTGCGTTTTTCAAATTCAGACCAATAGAATTCATCACGACGATTTTTTACATCTTTTTTGAGTTCAATGCACATATTTTTGTAACGATTTTTAGGCTGATGTTTTGAGGATGTTCTTAAAGTTGGACCTCTACACTTTTCATTTATGTCATTTCATTTCAATCGATGGATATTTTCATCTTTTGATCACAATGATGCCATACTTATACATTACAAGAGTTAAATCGTATTCTTAAAATCTTAAAACTATCCCTGCTCAATTGTAGATCGAATTCATAACAAATGGAGTTGTATAGCATTAAGGCGCGAGTTATTGGATTGTCACACCCATAATTTGTTCTATGACTGGGAATGGAAAGGTCATTTCTATTTCTAAAGCATCTTTCTGGGACATACCAATAGACAAGTGCGAGCAGGTCTTCAGATTTAATACTGTTATAAACAATGTCTTTGAGAAAATGAACGGGCTTGTCTGCGGCATTCAAAGGTTTTTAAATTGATCAGCGTGCATCTTGAAAAATAACCGGGCATTTCATCGCATATCTTCTTATATGTCTTAAGGCAAACCGTGTAAACATCTTTTGTATTCTTTCAATTCTCTTGCTATGCTAATGGGGACCAGGCAACACATAATGTTGGCAGCACCAATGACATGAAAATTGCCTTTAATGTGTACGCGTCTTAAAAATCCCCAGAAGTTCGTTTGGGAAAACCTAAAAGTGAATTCGCTTTCGATATAAAAAAATCGATGTGGGCCCAAAAAGTCAATTTCAAACCAAGATCATTCACTTGACTAACTATTGGAAGTTTATCATCTCCGAGGTTGTACATGAATGTACATGTGTTCTGTGGGCACGGAACTTTGTCGTTGAGGGATGGGTGTTCTGCACGTGCTTAAAAGACGGATGTTTTGCTGAAGTTGATCCAACTATGGTTCTTCACAATCGTACAATACAATCGACGTTGAGAGACCATATTTTCTCATAATTTGTCTAGATGAAAGCTCCACTTAAATTTGTTGTCTGCTGTTATTCAAAGGAACTTTGCTTTTAGAACTTCACACAGTGGATTCAGCAAAAAAAGGAACTAGTTGTTAATGGAGTTAAGGGTGTCCTTATTCACATCATTACCTCAAATGCTGTAGTTAACTTTTAACCAAATTATATATTTTTAGAGCGTATTTTCGCAACTTAGAACAAAACTAAGTGAAATTTTAATTAGTGTGCAAGTTAAAAGGCGCAAACTTGCTGTTTATTCGCATAATTGCGTTGATTTAAATCTCCTTGCGGTTATTATGGTTGCAGATTAAGTATCCGTTTACACTTTTTGACGTGTATTGAAGCATTGAGCGTGTAGCACTCCGCCATGAACCGTGGGTCGCAACCAACCAGCCTCTTCAGCAAGCGCGATCCCTTGCTAGGTGTTTCCAGTGCCGCAAAACAAAGTTGGTTGCTACATACATTGCGCCATCGCGGGTTAGGGAAATGTAATCAATCCCATTTAGATCCTGTTGGCCTGATTGTGATGCCCATTGGGGGAATGTACCCACTTACCTCCTACTTCGTAGTAGTCATGTTGATGTTCATCTGTTGCTTAGCACTCCTGATATCCTCATAAATCTGACAAGAGATGTGAGAACGATATTTGTATGTGCGGATAGTGAAATCCAGGAGGTCTTGGAAGAAATGTTCCCCCAGTGTTCTATATCTGAACTGACAGAGACTGGGGCAGTGACAAAGGTAATGAGGATTGTCCTCTTTTTGCACTACATCGCTACAGACATATTCCTCTGTTAGTTATCCTCTGTTACAGTTAGTGCTCCAACCACCTACGTTGGCAACCTATTTCTTGAATTGAAGAATTTGTCAGTTCTTGAACTGTTCAACTTGGCATCTGATTGGTCTCTCAGGTAGTGAGACATTCAGTTCTTAATAGTTTCCACTATGATTGTGTTTGCTTGTTGTGCCCGGGATGGTTTTTTCGGTTTTGGATTATTTCCTGGCAAGTTCTTCCGCTGCTCCATTGCCGGTTATGTTCTTGAGACCTGAGACAGAGCATAGGGTAATCAAGTGCCGCTGCAACCTGCACACACATTACCTGTTCAGACATTAACTTTCCTTAATGGACGCTTGACTGTCAAATAGATAGGCGGTATTTCGAACGTTTCCTATACCTCCGCTTGAAGTTCTCACACACACTTCTACATAGTCAGGGGTTCTAAAAGAGTAGTGCATGTTTAACAATTCGGAGAAAATCCCCGCACCTGCAAATTATTGCATCCGTGTATAGATGAATAGTCGAATTGTTGATGTCCTCATTTGTGGCCCACTCCCCCCTTGTTGGGAAATAACACCGGAATGGTACTTCGAAATCAAGGAATGGAGGGGTAAAATCCCTTCCGACTTGGCCAATTTCTAGTATGTCGAGTATACTTATATGTCCACTGGGAGGCTAAACACTGCTTTGGCTGATCCGTATGGCGCTGTTTGCATTTGTCATCTGGTACTCTGGTACTAGGTTTAATATGGCCCTCAAGGCACCTTGGACGTGCACCTTTGTCGTCCATGTATGTATTCTACGAAGGACTATTTATAACCGTACCGCCAAGACCTCTAAAAACCGACGATATAGTCAATATAACTTTCCCACTTACTGAACTCATACATACGAGTATACACAGTGTCGGGCAAAACAATTGCACTTAATAAATTTTAATGAATTTTGTTTGCTAAGCATACAACAATAGATAAGAAACCAACAACAAAAAATAGATCAATTCAATGTATGTACAACATTCAATTAAGATCAATTTCCGGTGATGACTTTCTCACTCTTGCATAAAAACAATGAGATTTGTAGAATGGATCTCCACATGTAAGTGACAGCTCGCAGTGTACTCAAATGACTCAATGAAATGGTCACAAAATTTCGAGGTAAACACCCAAGTGCAAATCGTAACGCACTCTAAGCTCAGTCATGATTCACTTTCCGTCGTCTGAGAGGTCGCCCCGAAAGTTCAATCCAACACCGTCAAACTTTTGAATTTGTATCAGGTATCAAATCTAACTAAGAGGAAATTATAATTAGCAATAATTACTTTCGCTTAATCTGGGAAAAAAGGAGAATTTTCCTTGATAATCATTCAATTACAGGGCACAGGCTGTAGCTGTTGCCACTGCCATTCTGTGCTTCCCACGCGGTCACACACAGACTCACCACCAGGCCATGAAGCAGCCACCGGCAATACCGCCATGCTGCCCATGGAGTGACAATGTATCCGCATAACTTTTGTGGAGAGCTTATTTCAAATTTCACACATTCTCTCGCCCTTATCTTGTGCTGATAAGCGAGTATGTTCGTTGGAGTTTCCACCGAGGGTTCACATAAACAAAACGGGCTTTCGTCAACCAGTGACAATTTGCTTAGCCAGCTTTCAGCACCAATCCCTGGTCAGTCGTGAAAAGTGTGCGCATATGAGTATGTAATTCCTGTTACTGGGGTGCAGCTAATTGATTGAAAGGCAACTGTTCCCTACATTTCTGAGCTCATCTCGTGTGAAGAGTTGTCGAACTGAAGTCGCGTCCGGAAGTGCGCATAGATGACATCACTGCCGCGAGCTTATTCCAATATTGCATGCCACTGCGTGCCTGTTTGAGTCTCCTCCGCCAAGGCGGCATTATTTCATTCCACTTAATTTGTGCCAATTAATTGTGAATAAATGTATCTAATGAAAAATTGAAATACGACGTTAAATTACATAGGGTGCTCGCATGTCACCAGTTTCTGTCAGGCCGCGTACTCCGTTTTGTCGTTTGTCGTTAGTCGTTCGTCGGTGGTGTCAATAGTTCTCGTTGCTGTTCTCTGTTCGCCTCGTCATTGTCGCTGTGAACCGTATGGGCGAAAGCACTGGCTGAGTTCGTATTTTTATTCAGAATTGGGTGGCGATTTCTAGAAATTCGCGAAGAGTGCATATAATCTAGTCTTCAGATCTGGAATTATTTCTTCTATTTGGATTTGGATTTCCCTTAATATCCACTGATTACTGACGGGCTAATGAATTAGATTTCACGTCAGTGTGACGGGATTAAATTTGTTTTTCAAGTGGAAACTCCAAGCATTCTGCTGGAGTGTGTGTGTGCGTGTTTGGGTGCAGTGCAAAGTGGTTCCAGAAGCGAGGGTGTTGTGCATGGGAATGTGGAACGTTGACTCCTGCAGGAGTGCACACATCATTTATTGTACGGTGGAATGTCATTCAACAACATGCTTGAACTTGTATGTGGATTATACTCTGAGGACAATCCTAAGGTGAGCAACTGCTACCGCTGCAGCACATTTCACATTCATTCATTTCTATGCATTCCATTTTGACTTGGGATTTCTTTCACAAAATTGAAGAGGACATCAATGACTGTATTTGCGTTTCTCTCACATGACGAATATAAACATATCGCAGCATTTTTGCTGCGTTTTGAGTTGGTGTGACTTGTTCCCATTCACGTCACGGCTGGCGTGAATCACTCGCAAATAGCGCTGGAGTAGCTTTCGAGTGTTTATTGCAAAACAACATGCGCTTGAGTTTATCGCTCTGAATTATCGATAATCGTACTGAGCCCGCAAGAAATTAAATCCGAGTCACGTTCTCCCGGCACTGAGTAATCTAAATCGATCAAGGTTTACGATGAATTAAGCCGAACACTTGCAAGACGTTATGTTGTTATAAATTGTTTCGGTTCTGCTTTAGCTGCAGTTTTTGAGATTTGCTAAAAAGAAAAGAAAAAGAGAGCATGTAACGAGTGAATGTCACGTCAACCGTGTTATTTTAAACATGAATATGAAGCATTTGTACCATTGAAAGTGAGAATGCGTAAATTTATGATGTCCTGCTGTACATGCTGATGCATACAGCATATCTTAATCGTTTTCAACTCTTAACTGCCAAGGTGAAGGAGTTCATGGAAGGCATAATTGAAACACTCTTGTTTTCAATTGACTAAGTTACAAATCACACAGAAAGTTCGCTCTTATGTTTTCTCTTCCATTTGCTTTTCTCGGGACCATACATATGTACACCCTAGATCCGACATATGAAGGTCCCATATATCAGCTCTGCTGTTTTGCTTATCGACCAGATTTCGGCTCCATATAACAGGACGTTAGTAGAGTTCGCCTCGACTAAGACAAACTCCTCTGCTTATATTTCGTGTTTTCCGCATTAAACTTAAGACCAGCCATGGACTGAGTGCATCGCTTTCAAATGATTTAGAGCCTAATACAGAGCTCAACGACAAGATGGCGAATGAAATGAAATTATAGAAAAAGACAGAACACGTGACTTAACTTCAGAGTAAATTAAGATTTTTTTCTCGGCGGCCAAAGCAACTAGCACAGTTGCCATAAGTGACAGGTATTCTGGTGTAGATGTTTGCAAATGCGCTACAATACTTTTGGAGTTGACACTACTCACTACAACAGTTTGGCAATCAGCTAATGGCTCACCTGCAGAGCTGTTTTTTGATTAAATATTCGCTGTTATGTATTGTCATGCCTGGCAACCTCGTCCGTCTTTAATATGATCCCTTCGCAATTTTGAAGTATCACAATGTGAAAAAATTGATGCAGAACTACTTTGGAGTTCACAGAGGGGTTTCCAGACCTCAAGCCTACGGTATCTTGTCATTTGGCAAGATTGGTTACATACATAAACACCGCAATCTACAAACAAATAAACAAAATATTTCAACTGCATATTACTGCCCTTTGGAATGAATTCAACCATTGTTCACTAAAAATATGACCACTTGTGGACATATCTTATCGGTCGGCATTATGTGAAGCAGTAAAGTTAGTCCAATTAATACATGATTACTTATCCCAACTGATCGAAATAACCATTTTATTTTCGGTCATAGCCGAATGACATCAACCTTTAAACAAGGCCATGCTAATTGCAGTAATTTTACCGCACCTTTTAATTAAGTTCTGAGTGATGTCCATTAAATAAATCCTGGTGACTTATGTAACTTGAAATAGTAAATAAACATGATTATCTTCCGATGTAAGCTTCAACACACATATCAATGTCAATGTCACAATCTTATGTAAACAAGTCACTTAAGGCATGAATGACAAGGGGTAAGCAATGAGAAACCTCTATTGCGTGTGATCGGGACATTTTGCTTTAGGTCAAGGAAATTAATTGAAATTTGCTGGAATTGAGTTAGAGATAGAAAGTTACGTTTGATTAGACTGCGACGGTACCTAGTACTAAACACTTATAGTCGTTTCCTGATACTTAACTTCTCGATTTAAGTTTCACTTAACAGATTGAGTTAAACTTAACGGTGTGGACTGCAGATCCTAAATTCAGCTAAGTATTTATGTTGTACTTTAACACTAACAGTGACATAAACCTGTGGAGAAACTTGTGAATAAAAAGAACTGTCACATCAAAAATTTATTTTTTCAAATATTTCATTATTTGAAAATGATGTGAAAGTGAAAGAAATTTTACATGTTGGAGCTCCTCGTCAATATTTACAATACAATCGATATTTGTTTGACGAACTTTCATTCAATAAACGATATCGGCTAACCAAGGAAATAATCATAATTGTTTTACAGCAGATAGAACCGAATTTAGAATGTCCTTTCAGCAAGTACCGCTTTTATGACTTGAACAAATAAGTTAAGAGCTTTGCTGGTTTTAGAGGAATATGCATATCGAGTGTATCCAGGATTGCTTTGAGAGTTTCAAAAGTGATTTCTCCTCTTTTAAGGCAATATTTGTGTAACCGAAGACTGCTATCGAAATTGCATGTGCCAAAACACATTTCTATCAAATAGCTTCGTTTCTACTTGCGCCATCTATGGGGAACCCACATTAAAATTCACAATAGTGCATTGAAAACAAAGACTATGACATTCGAATTCGAAGTTTGAAGTTGGTAGAGGGGCCAGGGCTTGTGTTGTGCCTGCTATTGTTCTATCACAAGTGGAAGGGAGCTTTTTTCAGTTTTTACTCTTCGAGCATTGTCAGTAACTCGAAAGAAGTGTAGGAATGAAAAATATTTTTGATCGGCCGGGAATCGAAACCAGTCAGCGAGTTTCAGTTGCGTAGGGGTTGACGCACATACCCACAAAGCCATGGAAGTTGGTTGCATTTAGAAAAAAAAACAAAGTTAAGCCCGACTCAAATATTATAAATAGGTAAAGTTAAGCATAAAGTTTAAGTGTAACTTGGCTATGAAGTCGATTTAAGAGCAGTATCAGCAAACTGCCGTTAATAACTTTGTTTGTGCGTCGACTCCGGCATTGTGTGTCTACATTCTATTCCCGACATACATTTCATAATTTAGGGATCAGTCACCCTTGAGTCTCCCTTGACAATCAGCGAGTGACATGCTTTGCCGACTTCGAAGTCGATACGGTATAATATGAAAGTTTATTTTAGAAAAACAAGTACAATAGTATTATTTAAAGTATCGCCCATCTGAAGCTATGACTTTTTCCCATATTTCTGGCAATTTATGGATACCATCCCAAAAGCCCCATCCCAACTGCGTGTCTGGTCGCATATTCCGGGCGTTTTTCGGCTACTGCTCTCTTCAAACGGATTAATTGTGTTCGGTAGTGTTGTCCATTGATGGTTTCACCCGGTTTTAGCAGCTCATAATACAGCACAGCCTTCTGATTCCACCAAATACAGAGCATACCTTCGCTTTAGGCTTCAAATGAATGACATATACTGAAATGACGTACAATGACAGTAGCTTTCCAATGCATGTTCCAATGGAATAATACAAGTCACGCCATCTCTTAGCAAACCGCACGCAGCGTAAGTTATAGCCCCAATAAAAAAATAAATCTGGAATGGAAGACGAGATCCTTCCTGAAAAAAATCCAAAGTCCAGAAAAGAAAATTAAAAAAGCAACGTCAGTTGAAAGCTTTGGAAGAATAAATTAAAAAGTCGATAGCGTTAATATGAGGGCATTAAAAAAACCCTTGCGATTGAGGTACTCATTGCCATGTACATGTACAATAGCTCTAGGAAATCTATGATTGGCTTGTCGTCTGTCTTCAATCCCAGCTCATTACATTAAGGATCGTAGAGCATTTTTCATTGAAAGATGTTTACTTCAACGCAATTAGTGATTATGCTTAACAAAGGCCCTGTTTGGCGTTTGAGAGAAATAACGATGATCCCCCGGCATGACAGATTAGAAATCCCCCTCAATATCAAAATCTCACAGTCTTGCTAACGATCTTTAGTCATCATTGGTGATCAACCAACTGCACAATTGTTGCATGGATCATCCTGAAAATCAAAATTTCAAATATAAAGCAATCGTGTCGTATGTCTGCCTGCTATCTGCTCATGGAGGCCTACTTTTTCGAATGTGTTTCTCAAGAAATGATAACAGATGCCACAGATAATGAATCACACGCTGCTTACAAAACACGTCACAGTCGGTCTTTCAGCATTTCCGACTCCCTTGGCTGTTGACACTGTTCAAATTCGACTGTCAAACCTTATCGCTTGGGAATGGAAGAAGTGGCTACAAGAATGCGGCGGAATAGCTTCTTAAAAACGTACGACTCTTTGATACGTCAAGCTGCCGCGATTGTCCATTTCAACAACGCCAAGTATTATTGTGAAATTGATAGTTTCGTCGAACCAACTATTTGCTCTTTAACCCGTTTCATTCGAAAAATGACGTACAGTGGTTGCTGGAAAGCCTTGAATCATCTAGCCGAACGATAGCAATTAGCGGTATGCGAATTATGGCGATGTTTTGAGATTTATTTTTAAACGTTGTTTCGTTTTAAAATAACACTACGCACGAATCAAAGAGGAATTCGAAATTGGGGAGATGTAAATATAAAGTTGTTTTTCAGCGGATAATTGATTTTACTTTTGTTTTTCTTTTAATCCGATTCTACATTTTATTTGTGGTGTCAGGAGTTCAGCAGACATGCGTCGCACTTCTCCAAAATTATGGTGTTTACATGTTTGAATTGCCCAAGGCGCCAGGGTGTTCAGCTGCTTTCTGAAGATACGACGCGACTTGTACGTTTTATGGATGAGTTTGATTTGCTGGAGACTTGCTCGTAAAGATGAAACAAACGCAGGGTGCGTGGCAGGAGTGTGTTTTGTGTTTATTGATTTTGTGAATTATAGCAGCAGGCATGGATTGATGAGTTGATATCACGCAATTACCTTCTAATTTTAGATTCAATCGATATTCTCCCCTGAAGGGAGGTGTATCAGTGAAGGTGTCATAATGTGTTGACGTGCAGGTACAGAAGTGTAATTTAAGCTCCCGATGATTGCGGTGGGCAATCATGCTTGAAAATTCAAGTACTGGGGACGAAAATTAATTAAGTCGATCGACGTACATATAAGTTTACAACGTTGAACCAATCAGAGTCAAAGAGGCAATCGCATTCCACTGATTGCAAAGAATATATGGTCGAATATACGACTTATGTTGCTGCTGAATCCATAGATTGATGATTCTACTGCTGTTCTTTTTGGATTAGAAATTCGACTGGTACAATTTTAAACCTTTCGCTTAAAGTTCCCAATATTGACGCCAAATTATAGGTTGTCACATACGATGTTTCAAAGACTTCCACGGAACAGATTGCAACGCAAATCTGTAATCACACGTTCACCATGATTTGTTTCTATTTCTCCAGAAGGTGCCATACCAGTATAGATGTGTCCATTACTGGAAAAACACTTCAAACAGTTCTAAGACACAATTAACAGAAACAACCAACTCCTTCCGGCGCCCGTGGACATACAAGAACGTATGACACACACTCGGGTGTATGTTTATGTATAATTTGTTGGGTGTTGACACAAGGGTTAATCCACTTGTGCGACCTAAGCCCTTAATTATGCCATCACTATATACCATGATAATATGGCCCATCCAAACATTCGATTCTGTGGAGAAGAAATATTCCATAAAACTACAAAGATCGGGCAGGTTCTCTTAGAACAACCGAGGCTATCCCATTCCTTTCTCCCCTCGACCTACATATTCTATAGCAACATTGGCTGTGAGACTCAGAGAGGTTGGAGTCTGAAGGAATAAACCATACGGTCACGCATCCATACTCAAAGTTTGTAAAGCAGTGCAGTATTGTAAAACAATGGAACGAATAAAAGCCATTTCATCGAGCATCTTGACGTCGAAACTGGTCAGGTTGTGCAGACAAAGCGGCCGTGAGAACGTCCCTGGCGGACACGGTACCAAAGAACACTGTTATCCAAGGAAACAAAAATGCGCACAGGCTTCCAAGACATGGATCTGAACTGGGAGAATCTCAGACATATAATTTATCCAAATGGTCTCAGAAGTAGATAAAAGGTCTCGCGGTAGTATAAAATCACCATTCAAGGGCACATTGGACCCATGAAGTTGGTCTTTGGCAGCCAAGGTCATATGGGCACCCAAATACCAGCAAATATTGAACAGCATTTCGACCGTGGACTTTGCTTCGACTGGCAATATGAAATTTACTCTTGGCTTATTTTGAAGCCACAGCTATGACATTCGAATGGCAGCTCGGCTTCGCTAACAGCTCCAATGCTGACAACGCATTGGATGGATTCTTGGACACTTCACCTCATCGTAATGAATGTTTAATTTTTCCAACGCATTCTTCCCTGCTTCCTCCCTCTACAGCCCCCACCGATGACTCAGTAGTCGAAATGAATTGGCAAGATATTTGTTTTGCGACAACACTGTGGAACATCACATTAGTGCCCTTTTACTTTCCACTCTAACTCATGTGTACTTTTTGACAGATGTCAGAGATTTGTGACAGATCCGTCAACAGATGGCAAACAATGTACGACAACACTTTCTCCATCGGCTTCGATGACTTCTGACGTCCATGCCTTGCTATTTCCGAATTCTCATTTATTTTTGTACGGCTGTCAGTGTTTTGATAATTGCTCACCAAAAATGACAGATGTCAAGATTGATTACAGAGTATGTTCATTACGATGTGCCCAAAGCAAGTAAGAAATAAGCGAAAGCTATTAAAGATCGCATCTCTGAGCAAGTATCCACCGTAAACTCTCTGCTTATTCATCGTTAGACTATCATTATGACGTAAATGACCGGCTACTAATAATCCCCCATCCTGAGTAATTAAATTTCAATCCCATCACTCACCGTATAAGTATACAAAAGTGATATAGAGGAAGTGCATGCAGAGGAAATGTGGGTGCTACTGGGAACAGCACGTGCTTCTGGGAGTTGTTCCGGCGATGACGCATTATCCAAGACCAATAATTTTGATTCTTTCTTTTGCTCTGTGTGCCGATGAACGAAGAAAACTTTTGAACTTCCAGAGAAGCACATTTACATTCACACATCGTTCTAGAAAAGAGGAAAACGATATCGTTATCGTGTGACTGCCATAAGACTGTTGTTTTCATACTCTGCGAACATGGGTTTCGACTTTGTAGCCAAACACCACAGGACAGTGTAATTGGTTTTTAATGCGATGCCTCTCCATTGGATTCACCTCATTTGATAACTATTAGGAGTAACTTGTCGTCAGGTGACCTCCACATGCGGGTCCTCTTTCGCTCTGTCGGTTGTCTCTGCCTGTGCAAGCTGCAGGAATTTCAAATACAACGGCCTGCAAGGAGCGCCTGGAATACGAGACACATGGTCTGGAGGGGAAACCGAAGAAAAAGAAAACAAAAAAATATAAGAAACACAGGTCATATGCTTAATGACCGTGGCATGTTGCCAAGGACAGGTGCAAAGGAAGGGATCTAAGTTTTCCGGTTGTTTCCCTTCCTCCTATGAACAGGTACTTTTGTGACTCTTTGCAACGCCGTCGCCGGTCATGGGAAGTGAGTGCAGGTTTCTATCACTTCATTTTTTTTGACTCCAATTAACATTTGAACCGCATAATGGAGTGATGTGGTCGGAAATGTATGCAATAAGCTCTACTAAGCGAACTCTATTGAAATTGAATATGTAAAGGGAAACTATTTGTAACGGCTTTTTGTAAAATTTATGCGTCAACTTGTTCATTATACATAAGGAAGCCACAATACGTACTTTTAAACGGTTCTTTTACCATAGAATGAGTTCATATTTTGCGGGTGAGTACGTAGATATCTCCAGAAACATACGCTTGAGTAGGGTTTTTCTTTGGAATGAAGACTTTTAGGCTGGATTTTTAGGTGGGATTTGTGTGTTCCTCTGAAGTGGGACCTGCAAACTTTTTTTTTAATTTTATTTTCAAAAAACAAATACTGAAACACTTAAATTCTGACACACCGTTGCGCATTGAGTCACCGAACACAGCTTAGCAAATTTGTTCTCAGTCGTAAATGTCTCTGAGAAAGTGGTATAACTCAGTTTGTCACTAACCTCGAAAACAGATTTTATTGACTTCCTAACAAGGTATTGTTTTATTGGCAAAGCTTTGAGTACCTAATTTGAATGAAATGCGATCGTTATTACTGGCGGCACACTTGCGAGAATTCGCAATCTGTTCGAATGAAGTGTGAAATTTAAGCTTAAAGGAATGCTGTAAAGCTGTCTAAACCACTGCGGACTTTCGAAAAAACCAAATGCTAAAGGGATTCATAAAATAATAAATAATTCATTTGGTTTGCCGTTTTTATTGACTGAAAGAATGATGGTTTGGCCTCATTTCAAGTCGAGTATGTGAATTTCAGTTCACTTGGTGGGTGTCTGGTTGAAAACAAAAAATACTGCATAATTTTTTTATGTTTGAGACTTGTTTATGAAGTTCGTGTGTTGTTATATTCCCGTCATTCAATTGAATACAACAATATTACAGCATCACACTTCACAAGTCATTTATAGAAGTATAATTGAAGTTGCCACTTTCAGCCAGAATGTACCGAACTGCTAGGTTGGTAATAATCCTAAACCACCTTACCGACGACGTATAACACCACTATATGGAAAGTCCCCAAAATATGTCGCGATATACGAATCATACAGTTGTCAAGTTTTTGATTACGAAAGTAAATTTCAGTAAAAAATTGTGATTCCGGGGACTAATTAGTATGGTCCTTAAAACATGCAGTCTTTGGAGTAAATTTGCTTGGAGTAAATTTGCTCTACTTGTGTCCAACTCTGTATGTATTAGATTGTACCACTTCGGTTCGTTTTCAAGGCTATATCCTTAAATCAGTCACTGCTTTCATCGTCAGCGACGCATTATGTTCCAGATTAAATTGGCAAAGGAAGAGAGTCAGAATTCCTTTTGTTGCAATGAACCCTAAGACACACGTCAAACACTTGCAATATAAACCCAAATGCTGTGCTGGTATCACCGTGAAATTGATATAATCGTCTACAATTTTGGCACAATACCTGTGTCAGATGGACGATAATGTCGACCACAGATTGCTCATAATGCGCGAAACCTACCGACTACAGAAGCGCAATTTTGTGGTAAGTTTTCACAACTTTAGCACGTTCACCGAATGGCAAGCGACCTTGAACTAACCAAGCGAATGCTCACAGTCTCGAATGACAGTTCCGTTGGACGTATGTTGCTGATGGAAAAGGAGCTTCAAATCCTGACCACAAATATGATGATCATATATTTAAACAGTGTTGTCACAAAATCATCTTTCCAATAAAGTCGATAATATTCTGATTATGTAAATTGAATGCTAAAATTTTAGTAATTTTTCAGGACTGCGACAGGTTTTTCATCATTTCTTTTTCATAGAAATTCCCTGAACACAGTGATTTTAAAGAAACGCGAGCTGAATAACACCCAATGTCGGATGTCAATATACCAAAATGTGTTTGGTTTTTTTTGTTGATTGATTAATAATATGCTCATTCAACGAATATTTTTCACGTTAGGCAGGTCGCTTGAGTTCTTCCAATCCCTCACCATTGACATCATTGCGTTTCCGTGATATAATCACATTCTTTGTCAGTAACACAATACTTGGGGCGGCAAATCTAAATCGAAAACGTTCCATCAACCAAATCGATGCATCGGACATCGTCTACGGCATGAACTTGAAATGTGTCCCCAAGTTCTTCCAAATCAGTCGAGCACGTCAATTGACAACTCCAAGCGAGAATACGGGCTGGTGTTCAGTTCCAACGGTCTATGTGCCCATCCATTGTACAAGACCACACCGGTATGTCCGATTGACTTGGATTTAGCACATCCATAAAAGCTTCTCGTGAGACTCTTCCAGTTCCAACTAAATACAAATCGATTTAACGGGTATTCACCACTTCTGAGTTCTGACCCTTATCAATTCACACAGCCCGCCTAAACAGTTGTAAAGTCCAATTAACACACACTTTTGTCTCGTCAACCGCCGGCAGACGGCACTACACACCAGTGGACTGAATTGGATCGGATCCAAAAAAGAAACATAAAACGAAAACCCACCATCGACGACCGTCGGAACCAAGACCAGCTGATGCATGTACCGCCACCGGAGTGCACTTGTCGTCTCCCTACATTGTTTGTATGTATCTCTACGAGTCACTCAACCGATCGTCAATTATAGAGGCAGTCGTTGTCCCTCTTTTGTCCCCTCATTTGATGCATTATATTTCATACACACGGCAGCCGGGACAGGGAGTTTCCTCAACACACGGCGATTATTCATCGACGACAAGAAAATACCAAATGCCAACAAACTAACCAGCCAGCCAACCAACGCACAGACACCACACAACACGGACACGACGGAATACCCACCTGTATACGGGAAGTATGTATCACCAGCACGGGCTACCACTACACCGCGCACTCCGCACCACTTCGTCGCACACTCCACAGGTCATCGTGACATCTTGCGAGTTCTCGTCGTAATCGTAGCCACCTTGAGCCAGCGACAACCAACAGTCAACAGTCAGGCGAACCGCAGGTTCCAGCCACACGAATCCGATCGGCCGCAGTCAGTTTAGTTTACAGTTTCCATCGAAAAGTCGTCGTATCCGAATCGAACGCGAGAAATTCACTTGTTTATAATTGATCGTTCGAGATAGTTTACACTTTTGAGTGCCGATTCGTGTGTCTGTCCGTGTGTGCGTGTACAAGTGGATCTCTGGCGAAGGATTCGTCTTGCCGAGGCGCCTGCCCACAGATTCCGAGTAAACAATTCCCCCATCGCACCTGGTTACCGGAATTTTAGATTTTCGCGAAGCATCATATACGCCGTGGATTCGTGGAATGTGAAAACCGAATGAATTTTGAAACATTTTTCAAAAAAAAAGCACTTCTTCCCAAGAGTAAACAGTAATAAATGCTGAATTGGAGCCGTCCGTCGCCGTGAATCACTTCAGACGCCGAATTGATTGTGTTGTTGTTGGGATTACGCGAAATTTAAGCAGTTCGAAGAATCGGTTTGGTTCGCCCCAAACAGCAGGAGATTCAAAATATTGGGGGCTTTCTGCTGGAATTTGTTGGCACTTAGATCCAATTATTGATAATTGCCACATTTTTCGAGTGATCCAATTCGAGGCGGCGGAATTTCCCCGAATCTCCGGAAAGATGATCATTTGTAAGTACATACATCCTGGTGTGAGGTCTTCGGTGAACAATGAATTTCACGACTTGCATTGTGGACTGAGAGAAAATGTTCTTTTTTTTTTTTTTGCTTCTTAAATCCTGCGTGGGAGGAGCTGCTGTGATAGTTTATTGAAATGGGAAGTCCGGTATGGTGGAACATGTGCCGCGATAAATGTCTGGAAACTCATCGCCTGGTCTCGATTGGAGGTGCCTGCAAAGTAATTGATTGCATCACACTGATGATCTTAATGAGAATCGTTGCATAAATTAATGTTAGTCATCGTTTCTAAAGAAAGAGAGAGGTATTTTCGTGCGTGATGATTGCTGAAGCTCCCCCTAACGCCTTACGTGCTGATTGCCAGGTTTTACCCAGTGAATTTGTTTAGACGTTGTTTTTGTTGATGTCAAGCGCGGAATGTGCGGAGAGTTGAGGTGTTACTGTTGAAGCCTTGAACTGACTGCATTCGTTGTGGTTGATGAACTCATGGGGTTTGATCTGATCTGTCATTGTGTGGTGGATTTAACATTCTTCCTTATATGAGTGGGCGCCGTTGGTGTGTTGACTTTAACTGAAGAAGGAGGAGAACGGAGGAGACCCACTTTTAATATCCACTGGGAGACAAAGTGTGTTGGCATGTTTGTCTTCTATGAGAGTTCAAAGTGTCATGTCTGTACATTCTGTTTAGACAGAGCGAGTGCTTGTGATGAAGCACGCTACACAGCAGACCCCTGTCGATTAGTGAACCTAATTCCATCATTAAGGCAAGGCAATAATCCTCTCGCATCAGATAAGGAGGGATGTACAGTTCTATAACTAGGGAATTCATAAGTGTCGCGGCAGCCTGATAGGGTGAATATTGAATTGCTTTGCCATCCCATTAGGAGGTAAACGGCAATTAGGGATTATCTTTAAGCGGAATATGACTGAATCCAAGGATTTTAAGGTAGTCTAACATTTGATGATGTCCTACTGTGCACGTCAGTCCTAATTTTGAGCAATTGGTCGCCGAACCCTCAACCTGTCACAACTGTCTACTACAAGCATGCACGGGAGGACGGTAAGCTAGGATATTCAGTGTAAAAACGTGCTCCGCTAATGCAACCATATTGCGCATCAGCGCTTGGACTTCGATCGGTAATCATTTTTGTTTCCTGTAAATCGGAAGCTAAGGCATCATTTTTGGATTGCTTGTAACTAAGCCAATCGGATTCAAAGTAACACGCCTCTTTAGCTGTCAATTTCTGTTGGCTGCTGTAAACCTTCTTCACTTGAGCCTTATCTTTTCATGATTTTGTCATCATTTCTTAGCTGTTTGTTTTCAATCACCATCTACTGCGTTGCACAGGGTGGATGTTAAACACATATAACTCTTGTAATAAACATTTCTTTTAATCAATTAAATAAAAGTGTTAAATACATTTTGTGGACATTTTTATGCACTTGACATGAAATATGACATCAGACAAATATCCACCATTTTGCTGGGTAAAAAAATGAGCTCTTTTCAGCGCGTTTTCCAACCAACCTAGAAGGGTCTGAGCCTGAGCAATAGCTGTCTTTGATCACTGACGATGCTGGGCACGCTGCTTCCTGTCGTCAAGAGCAACCTGTCATGCGTCCGAACTGTCTTTGTTTTTGTCCCAGCTTTTCGGTCTTGCTCGCTGCTTCAAGCAGGAAGCTCGGATTCGGAAATCCTCTTATCTGGATCTTATCTCGGTTTTTGGCCTTCCGGACTACTAACTAGAGTAGAGTTCGCGAGGTTATGTCTTCCCTCGCAGAAAGGACCAAGCCGACGTAGAATATTTCTTTAGAAGGCACCAAGCATCAGCTCTGCGATTTTTCGGGACGTCGGAAACGCGCGATTGTGTCCTAGATTTTAACTAGGTAGCCCATGAGTTGGACTGACTTGTGCAGACCGTGTTCACAGCTGCCCTTCTTTCCTCAATCGATATTCGATCAATCGACCAAACTCCATACCACGGAGGCTGTTGGAGCTGATATTGAAAAAAAATGATTATAAAAAAATATTATTTGACCCACCCTGTGCGGTTTAGCTGGTTCTGAGATTACTTTCTCCTTCCTCCCAATTGTGCATCGGGCCTCTAGACGATCCAGTAACGCAAACTTAAGTGTCCTGTTTCTATCAAAAATGTGCCAAAAGTTCATAGATGTTGTGAACAAGACATCGTGTTCGACTCACACTGCAGCTCCTGAGTGCTGAAATTGATTATTTAGGAGCCAGAGCAAACACGACAACAAGTTACAAAATGAATGTCAAGCTAAAACCTCGCATTTGCTATACACGCTGACCACAAAAAACATATGGTCATAAACACTGTCAAAATGATGGCTGTTTTTTTCCCGATCCACACCAAACAGTTGACATCTTTTCCTGCCCCAGACAGTCCCTCCCACCCACGTATCAGTTTCAAAACTGTTCTGCCAAGCCCCTTTTCGACAATCTAATTTATTCGCTTTATGCTAATCAAAACTGCCTACTTAGCGGTAGATTATGAGTATGAATTCGTAAAATGTTCACTCTTCTCTGCGACGTCACTCAGTCCCTAGACGAACGGTGCTATAATCAATGTCTTCCGAGTTGAATGTCCAATACATTACATGCACTTTGTGTTTACACACACCCTGTTTGTGGCTGTTGTCTGGAATTAATTTAACGGTGTAAACACACATTTTTTCACTCAAATTAAGATAACAGCTGGTTCAAATGAAGCGTGGCTACTTCGTGTCGGACAGTAAACACTCAAATGGAGGTCAAAAATCCAATAAACGTATCTGGTTCAATTGATGGTGATTTCCTTCCTCGTTGGTGGGAGTTTATACACAAAAATAAAAAAAACGGGAATTTATAAAGGAACTCACTTGATTTCATCTGTAGTACTGCGACCATACTCCAGGATTTCAAGTGATTTTTAATTCAACAGCATTTGCAACCACAATCGTTGTACTTTAATCCAATTAAGTGGATCATGAATTTATAAGCTCCATCGTCGGTAAGGGAGTGAATGGTTGAATGAATTTAATGGTGGGAGGCAATGTTGTATGAACAAAATTAAATATGAAACATAATGGTCTGATAGGGTGACTGTTTTAATCTCATTCATAATGGAGGCGCAGCTTTTCTGCATGCTGAGAGACCAGTCCACTGTCCATAGCTCGTCGAGCAGCAAATTGCTCAACGACTGTCCTGTTTCTCCGCAGTGTGAGTGGCGCGACAATTCGAGGTGGACCTGAACTACAAGCTTCTACAACAACCACTTTTGTACGTGTTATTGCATTACAACGAATGGTTGGTTTTGTTGTCGAAGTTTGAGAAGCTTTTCCTAGGCAGGAGTACTCGGTGAACATTGTCAGTGACTGGAAAAATGTGGAGCCATTTAACAATTATAACAGTTGCAAATTGGGCGATTGGACCTATTGCAGAACCCCCAGCGTATGAGTCGACGCACCTAACCGCCATGTTTTTGTCAACGGTTGACCGCATAAAATAATGGTTAAGAAATCATTCGCACCTTGCCATCATGCTGGATGAGCGAAAATGTTTGAACCAGATTCAAAATATGCAAGCACTCTGATCAGTATCTTGATCCATAAATTGCGTGAACCGGCTAGTAAAAGTTCCCGACTTGAACTTTGTCAAATTTTACGAGTTATTTCGTGAATTTAAAGTAATGGTACCAGAAACCTGCGCTCTAGGGAACAGGTTGTCAGTTGATAAGGAGCTACATTAATTAAGCATATCCCAAGAATAGATAAATAGTTTGTATCTGGTTTCAAATGTCAGTTAAATTCATTATCCATGTCAGCTCTCTGCTTTGTGCAGCTGTCATCACACTACAAATTCGAGGAACTTGACAAGTTTCACCACTTGAACTGCCAGTGTCATTACTTCAGGGCTTAAAGCGACTGAATTTAGTTCAAATGGAATGACAAAACATAATAATAATACGCTATTTCTACAACAATCACTCGTGTTGTGCGTGCTTTTACGAGAGGACACCCACTGTTTTATACCAACTTCCAAGAGCGAGTTTCTTTTTCGAAACGTGTAGATACCCATTCGTTGTCAGTAATTCGAGATTGGTGGATCCGTGGTTGATGAAAGTTGTCCGTGTCGGAATTTAAGCCTAGCCTAAACAGAGACGTAGGGGTCCTGTGCACCTGCACCCTTATGCTTAGCTGCCACACCGCTTAGTTACTACTGCTCAAGACCTCTGGATTTTATTGGCTTCATTGGCTCAACCAAATAGCCTTGTGAACAGACTCTAGAACGGCCACAGACAGTAACACGTGAAAGGAGTCGATTAATAGTATAGGTACAGCACTATTTGTTCGGACAGGGGGTCCGCAATCAATGTTTTAGACAGTCTCCAAAAACATCGGTCGGCTGTGTCTTAACGAGATGGCTGGGCTCCGAGACACGGCGACTTACCGACAATTACGTGAATGCCGGTACAATGAACTCGCTATGTGTGGCAAGACCTCATGTCCCTCGCCAAAAAGAGACCCATGCTTCTCGCTTAAACCTACAATCTTCTAAAGGCTCATACAATTAAATGGGTCTCCTGAAATGGCTAGAAAGACATGGGAAATATGACTTAAAGAGTCACTCTGTCTGTTCAGTCTAAGCAGACCACTTCACTCTTGACATTAATCGCCGTCATAATAGGGAATCTTTCAAGCCCCCAAGAATGGTGATCCTTGTAATGATTTCTTAAGAAGCTGCATGGATGAAGGAGAGTGCGATGTCACACATGGTCTCCTCCGCCCGTGCATTGTTCTGGCCAATCGTAGAAACCCATCACCTAGGGACCTACTTTTTGAATAACCTGAGCGAAATAGCCGGCATCAGCATAAGCAGCTTTGTTACAAGTGCCAATTGGTTCCAGCTGGAGGATGGAGTCAATCCGCGTGGTGTCACAATGTCCCGATATTGATCTAAGTGTGACTGATACATCCAACCAGTAACGTTTATCTAACTTAACATAGATTCGGCGAGCAACAGTCACATTTAGCCACTGGAGCCCCGTTGTGTTACCTCGCGTAACTAGTCAGTCGTAGTCCGCAGACCAGTTGGTGCCTTCGTTAAAGCGATGAAGGTCACTTACACTAATGATGCCTCGTTCGCGCGGGTTGTTGAGGAAGTATACCAATGCCATACCCGTTCGTGGGAGGGGGGTGCTGCCATTACAGAGAACCTGCGCAATAGTTTCCTCCTCCTTCTCGTATCTGCAGCTCCAGAATGGCAAGACCAATCTTGAGAGTAAGCAATAATTTCATAGTGAGCCATCCTGTTGCATGCGACTATCTACGATTTACGTGAACAAGCATTTCGAGCTGCAGGAGAAGTTTAGCTATGGCTTTGGATAGACATGCATTGCAGATCTCCATCCGTATAGAGTACTGAAATAGTGCCTTTCTTCGCAATTTTGAATGGAATGTCACAGTGTCCTGGCACCCACAGAAGTTGGTTTCTAAAATAGTCGATCATGAAATACATGCTTAATGTTTGTACGAGTCGAGTTATTTGCTAGAAACGCATCAGCGTGCCTATTTGAACGTGTTTTCAAACCTCACTGGCTAATTATTCGGATTTGGGGGTGGTGTCCGTATATTCTGTCAACATGTCTTATTTAACGATTTTTTTTATCCAAAATGAATGATCGACCGCATTCAAAGACGGTCACTGATTGATTTGCTTGTAGAAGACTCTCGAATCATAAATAGTTAGTTCACTGAGCAAATATGACTTCAGCAAGATTCAATAGTGTCTAAGGGAAAGATAGATCTGATTCGATGTCTCTGACTTATTGAGCGTTAAGTCGTACTATGCCTAGCTATCAGTTTTCCCAATGGTTCATCCGAGATAAGGCAGTGTTCCACTCCACCATAGACGTGTTCCAGGATATTCCAGTCACTGATCATGTGTCGAAGCCATCCGACTTGTCTCTTTAACCGCCGATTCGTTTTGTAACCGTTTCCAAACAACCTCGAGTTCTTCATAACCCTTTCGCAGCAATTTAATACTTTTTGGAACAATTCAGTTCCAGCACGTAACGTTATACCTCTGGGAATCGTCAACCTTGATGATCCTCTAATAACAGGGTGCGTCTAAGGAATTATCTTATTCAATTTCATTCGAATTTGCATACAAAACGATACTAATGCAGCACATCTCCGCCCAGTCCCGATTGAAATTTCACAATTTCCCCTTAATGCCACTTCATTGTATCAACAATAAACGGCTCGTCATAGCTGGCATCTATTCCCATTCAAAAGTGTCTCCAAGTGATGAAAACCGTGAGTTCAATCACGCCAAAGGGGCGTACCTGTGCCATACTCATCGTCACATGAGTAACCGGTCGCACATACGTAAACGCACGTGTTCTCTGCGCATTGCGCACCTACTTGTGAATTGCGCGCGCTAAGTCTATACTCTACTCCCCTCTCTCGATCTCTCGATGAGTGTAGTTCACCCCTCTTATGGCAAATTTCGATATATATAGACATCCTCGCCGTGTATGGGCGATCAAAATTATATCTGCTCTGGCACAAGTCGGAAGCAGCACTGGGAGCGAAAAATATTTTCCAAGCAAGCACTCTCAGTCAGTACGCCGCAGTCGTGAAGTTAACGTTTACCGGACGGAAACTCGAAAAAAAAATATCTTAACAAAATTCTGTATCTAAATATTTAAGGATGGTCAAAGTCAGTCAGAGTGAGCCGCCAAACAAGCCAAGATCTAGCAGCAAAGGCTTCAACGATTTCAAACAGAACTGTGATACCAAATCCGTGGCCATCATGGTCGAGAGATTCGTACAATCCATTGCCAATGTGAACGATTCTGGCAGTTTCGACACCAGTTTCGAAGTGAAAACAATACAGCCAAAGCAGTATATCCGGCATCGTTGTGTCACCGAGTTGGATCGTGAAAGTTTGATGAGGTTTGTGAAGGCATTCGAAGAGAGAAACGCCGCCAAGCGGTGCTCGCCGTTGAAATGCAGAACAGAAGAGCAAATGGAAATCGCCCAGTTGTTGGCGTCCACTCCAATCAAGAAGCCATCCCAGATTCCCGTGCCGCGAAAGGAATCAGTCGTGTCAACAGACTCAGACATCGGCTCCAGCGATGGACATGACGAGGAGCTGCTGCGAACACCAAAGATGACATATGTCAACCTCAATGATAACCTAAGACTACCAAAAACGCGAGGATCCACCTGCAAATCAGCATCTAAAGTCCTGCAGTTCTTCTCTTCCGCCAAGAAGAAGGTTCAAAACCTGCGAACACCTTCAAGATCGAACAGTGCCACCGCCTCGCCCGTCATGATGAGGGCAAATCTCGGATGCAAGCCGCTGCACCACTACCACGACACCGATGCCGATGAAGAGGACCTCGACGATGGCATTTCCTCAAATGGCTCTCGAAACACATCCCCAGACAGTTCCTTCGAAATGCAGCCACCTCTGGTACCCACATTCAAGATCACCCCACCCCCATTGACAAAGACCCAACAGCGTAATCCAGCGTACGAGTTGGCGAGAATAATCCGAGGCTCATTTCACGCGAAACGCGCCTCCGTCGCCAAGGTTCGGCGCTCATTGAGCGACCCAGATCGGCATCAAAATGATGTAGACGCCGCTGCCGCCAAACGAGGAGGAGCCGACGAGAATAAATTCGTGCCCGCAAAGAAAGCTGAAGCCAGACGAGGAGTGGGAGATGCCACCATCAAGAATTTGGACGTCTTTCGCGTGAGTCATTTCTGAATATTTTTAGTGAATATCTGTCATACGAGAGATGCCTCGCACTTTGAACTGATCTGCATAGCTGTGTGTGCGCGAGTCTTGTGATTTTTGCACAGAAGCCACATATTTAGAATTAATAAGAATTTTGTTCGAAAGGGAATAATAAAAGCGTCACCAAAACAGTGACTTCATTTTAGGATTTTATTGTGAAATTATGGTGTTTTTGTTTTTTGGCAAGTTTTGCACTTGCGCTGAGGCGTCAACTTCTCTTTTGAGTATCGCTGGTGTTCCTGATCTCATTACAAAATGGTGGCAAGTTATGGCTATCAGTGAACATCGTAAGCTTGGATCCAAATCAGTTTTATTTAAAGAAGGTGGCATGTCATGTGCTCTGTCTTCTTGTAGTCCACTTTGGATAGATGGCCTTCGATTCAATTCATTTGAGTCTAGTACTCAGTACCAGATTGTCTAATCTATTACAATAGTCTATAACTGATTCCTCGTCTTCTGAACTTTTCCCCCACTACTTTGTGACAAAAGCTTGTCAATCCGAGCGAAGTTTGTAGCAGATGCGTAACCGAATGAAATTCTGATTGTCATGATCCATGTTCATGGTTTTACTCTTGTAGTAACCTGCCCTGAAGGCGTCCTTCCTTCAACAAGGTAAAACGCATTACCCTCACCAGCAACGAATGCACCCTCTACTTCATCCGTCTATCAACGAGGTAAAACGCATCCACCTCACCAACGCACTTGTCCTCTGTTTCGCTTCCATGCGAATGATTCTCAAATTTCCATGATTGTACCTTGTTCCCTGAATTTACTGAGCAGTTTGCATGTTATTCTATGAAAACCAATTTTCACCCCGGAAACCCGCCCGTCATCCTGCACCTAGATTAGGGTATCCTCTCCTGATATCCTATTTTTTTCTATTCTCTTTCAGCTCTGGTCTCCACCCTTACAATCTACCAAGCGTTCCCTGCCATCATACTTATTTTTTATCGGCGATAAAAGCGAATAAACCTTTCTTCCCCAGATCTGCCGGTTCACAAAGAACGGACGCTGAACAATGGAATTTGCATCATTTCCAGGAGTATTCCTTTTTTTGTTTTTTGTTTTTGTTCCGGTTTCCATCGACATCGGCGAACACACCATTCAATGTGTTTGCTTGCTGCTGGTGAACATCATGAAAAGATTGTTAGGTTCCTGGACTCCATTGTCGAGTGTTCATTTTTCCTTTCCATTTTTCGTACGCCCGTAATTATTTTTATTTGCATTGGATTTGGTGTCTTTGCGACTACCTTTTGTGGTGCTGGGACAGTCGGCTTTGTCCACTTTCTATTTCCTCGTTCAATTGGTGTGTTGATACAGGCCATAAAAATCAATAGGGCCTGCTCCAAGAAAGTGGCCGTAGATAGAGGTCGTATCTTGATTAGTTTTCCCCTTTTTCTTGTTTTTTTGTAGCATGTTCTTTGGTCAATTTCAAATATTGCTTATGTTGAATTGAATAAAATCTTCTAGTTGACTTGTTCGTCCAATTTGATGGGATTCTTGGTTTGGTGTATGGGTTTCCTATTCGGTGCCAGGTTAATTTGCATTGAAAATGGATTAGATTTCTTCTTTGGGGAGTTGTGACGTCAATGCTTTAGTACCGCGTTAGGCGATGGCCTTAACCGGCTGCGAAGCTGACACTTTTGTGGGTTTGTTAATGCGAATTTTTTTTTTTATTGCACATCGTTTTCTTTTCGTTTTGCTTCAAGTGACATTTTTTGGCGGATTAAAGTTGGGGAAGCTTTGGATGAATATGACAGCTGAACGATCTGACAAGCATAACAGTTTCAATTGCTTTTTATATTCAGAGTTTCCTCGTACCATGAAGACAAACATGGATTTACGAATCGGAATGTTCTATTTTATTGCATTACGTCACTTTTTGTTTGACTCAGCAATATGAACGTTGTTCGTTAAGTTGGCTGTTGGCAGATGATATCTGCTCTTCTTCAATTAGCTTCATGAAATTCCTTTAAATGGGTTGAAATTAATTGACCAACTTTGATGACAAATCCATAATAAATCTAGTCGGACTAGCACCATCTGCTGAATGTACATCAACTCTTCTCTTTGAGAACAGCAACTTTTTAATTGATTTTCTGTGAAAATAAACACGTGTGAATGTCACGATAAAACGCGGTGGCCCACTTAGACTTTACGAGTCCATTGTGATGCCACCAAACCGGAAATTCGGTTCAACAATCACTCGATTTGCTGAAAAATTTAGCAAATAATTTAGCAATTAGGGGTAAACTTTGGTATTTTCTGAGTAAAGTAAATATACTCTTTCTCCTCTTCGGCTGCAAACAGTCAACAGAAGTCGTTTTAAAGGACATCCATTCTGCTCCTTCCCGTACAAGAAAGTGAACAGGAGCTATACCTATAATCCGGGAAACGTCTTTAATTTTCAAAGATAGGAGCTCTTTATTTATTTTTGAGAGCGTCCAAGTCCTTTCCAAATTGACAGTGTGATGACACATGTCTTCTGACTGCTTGAAGTAACCAACCCACGCTCCAGTCAAACTTATTTGTCGGCGTGTTCACTGGCTCTTCTGCCTTCTGACACTGTATAGGGTAGGATTTCATATAACCGATATCTCCTGTGGAGATTTATGTCAAAGTTTAGCTACCTTGGATTTTATCAATGGTGAGGTCAGTGCTCTTATGGTCCCCTGACTGTCTTTGTACAAAAGGAAAGGTTTCCTTTCAAGTGGACACATTGATGACATAAATATCAGAAAATGCTAAAAACTCGAATGTCTGCCTTTTAGTAAGTCTAAATATCCGAGGTTTCCTCGCTCACTTGCCAATTGTCATAGTTAGAAAGGCCGTTTAATTTAACCGAACCGTAATAGGTCCTTCCGTCTACCTTTCACTATGACTAGGTTTCCTGAAGACAGGCTGTCGTTCGGAAAAGGAGCTGGCTGCAAGTTGCATGTTTTCAGTTATATGTGTCTGAAAATTGTTTAGATAAAATGTGGCTTTTTATGATACCGAGTGGATGGAAATAGCTTCCACCAGCTACACAGATCGTTCAATTTGAATTTCTTCTTTCCTTCTGCTACTTCCTACAGCTTCATCATCTTTGGCCGAACCTGGGCCTCAACCAAAATGCATCTCCACCCAGCAGGGACGTGTCCTAGCTGTTTCCAGCTACGCCAGATGCTTTCATGGCATTGCCCCTCGGATTTTGAAGTCGCAAACTTTCTAGCCAGATCATTGTCCATTTGAGCCAAGAGACTCGAACTCCTACAGTTCGCCGTTCAACCTCCTCCTCCCACTAATTCAGTACACACGAGGAACCAAAGATTAAACTCGGACTTTGCTCTCGAAACGACCAAGAATCTCCTCGTCCGCTTTGGTTAGTGTTTATCCGTTTGCGACATACACCAGGACTGAACCTACTTCCTACTCCTAGACAGAATCTTCTTTGTAGAATATACTCAGTTGCCCATGCACAACTTGTAGACACAAACAAATTCGCAGCATTGATGACTCAAACATGACTATACCTACATGCGATAAAGCATTGACGCGTGTCTACCAACGACCTATATTGTGGTCAAGGAGACATATTCATTTCAGAGAAACTATTAACAACTTTACGCATGGTGTCTAAATTACAAAAAACAACGTCTACTCATGTCGTATAATTTATCTCGGCGAGACATTGATACAGTTGATTTGAAGGAGATGAAGAGGAAAATGTTGGAAAGAAATTTCCAAAACGAAAGCTTGGTTTCCATAATTAAAGATATTAATAACCAAACGCAGATCGAATGTTCGTAGCTACTTTCATAAGTACGCAATTCACTTGTTAGTTGACAACTACAACGGCCACACGCAGTGCATCCGTGGTTTGTTTGCTATATACATCACCCACTATTGTGAAAAACCCATATTTGTTACATTCCTTCTATTAACCTCACAATATATTTCGCAAAATTTTGTTTGTTTTTCACTTTACTACACACAAAGCCCACCCCGCTGTTAAGTAATTTATTGTTAATTGGTTGCGTTTCGAAAACGAGGGCAGTGTTTCCTCGCAATTGTAACCGAGGCATGAGTTTTTCAAGAATTTTGTTTCCAATCAGAAAACTCCATCTGTCACTGAGTGATTCAATGCGGGGTTTTACTCCACGAATTAACCCATCTATTAGTAAGCACATGCATTTCCCCAAATTAATCAGTTTTAATTAATATGTTATAGATATTTGTTTCTGACTTCGAATTACGTTCATGGTTTGATGGGAAAATGGAATGTTCAAAGAAAATACAGCATGCCGACTAAAATCAGCGTCAAATGAAAATTATTTATAAATGTATTGTTTGTGACTGGACAATGATTCGCATTGTTTTCGCTCTGCTGACCGGCTGCTTGATGTCTTTACGATCGAGTAAATCCATACTCAGTTCTTCAATGAGCAGTTTTGTCTCTTCCAGAAGCAAATGGAAATTGCATTGTCACAAGATCTGGGTAGGATGTTGACTATTAAATACGACTGCAGTTTTCCTTGGTTTCCCAAGAAGGGTAAGCAAGGGGCTGCTAGTGAATTCACCAGCACATGCCATGTTGGTTCATTGTGATACCCACAGTCAGACTGCCAAAACTGATCCACCACTCCAAGGATAGTGCCGTCAATTTGATCACAACTGCAAATGGTGACTGGACCAGATTTGAAAAACAGATAAAAGTGTATTAAATTTGCTTTCACGGGGATTCAGGGACTCGAACCAACTGCGCCATCCAGCCGTCTTCTTTCCCATAAAATTTTGAATTGATTTCCAATCGCTACTAAATTGAACAGTCTACGAACCGCGCCTGGCCTAGACTCGCGCCTAGATGTCAATTTGTATGAAATTAAACTAAATTATTATATTGACGTTTCAAATTGATGACTAGCAGCCTAAAGGTATGCCATCAATTCTTATTTGTTGACAAAACTTTCAACAAATTTCGAAAGATTAAACTTAAAAAATGCTCACCGCCAAGTGAGAAAGGAAACAATTCAATCTATTCATGAGGTCTTTAAAATATATTCATAATGCCTGTCAATCAATTTGCGATTTCGATTCCCCGTTATCGTTGCCCTCTCTCTCCAAACAAACAATACACAATCCACCTAGCATTCACATCCTCACTCCCACTCAAATTCACATCCGCCAAACGAACAATTTCGCAGTGTTTATGGAAAATCTGTGCAGATATTCCCGTTCGGTATATGCTCGTCGTCCGACCACTGCATAGTCATATGGTTTCACATAAATAAACATCCAGAGGGAAAGAGTGAATGTGTAAATGTGTCCCGCCGAAGGCGGCTTCCCCCCAGTTAAATCGTACCCTGTATTTGCATGTGTGTGACTGCGTCTGTGTCATAGATCTTCTGGCATTTGTAGCTGTGTAACTGTGTCTGGGCCGGTTGCTGTAAATCAATGAACAATGGGCATCTATCAGTCCCGCATATTGAATCGTTTAAGAATCGTATTTAGCCGGAAATTCAATTAAACATAATTTTTCTCTCTTTCCCTGAGAATTATTTTTTCCTGCCGTCATTCAATTGAGGGGGCGCACTTTTTGCTTAGTACATCCGATAATTCTGTCAGCGCCATCAGGCCGACTGCAACCGTGATTATTGACAGATGTCTGGCTTATTTGTATTTCTTCATCCGCATCAATTGATTTCATGAGCTGAACTAATTTATGAAATTATTTATTGAATGACATGGAAAGCTTTAATTGGACGTGGGTACCAATGGACGGTATACTACGTTTGAGAATGCATTAGCTAATGAACTGGGCTTACATATGGATGTTGTTAGCAGAGCTGGAACCGATTGTTTTAACCTTTGACGTGGACTTGACAGATGTGAATCTTAACAACGTTTATTGACTGATATTGATTGCCTACCTTTGGGAGACGAGAAAAGCGTTGCATACCTTGCTGGCATAATCTCGATTAACTGCACAACACTTAAAATGAAAATGGCTTGGAAATTTACTATTTGGCCTTGCTACTGGGGTATTCCGTTGGGAGTGAGTGTATCTAGTAATTCTTCCGATTTCGGCTGTTGTGACCACTCAGCGAAAATTACGAATACCAGGTACATAACGCGTCCTTCTCGAACAAGCCCAACTCTTGAAGACTGAAACATTGCCATCTGCATAGAAGAGAAAGTGTGCGAAATAATTGAAAGAATTCCAAAACAAAGGTTGAAGCAACATTTGCCAAGACAACCACCGAAATATCGAGTGTCAACAAATGCAAAATAAGTGTGAAACTATCTGGCCACCCAATGTGGGTAAAACTCTAACCAGTCAAACGATTTGTTCGGTCGATTAACTAGCACACTGGCTTAGTAATTAGCCATAATTAGAAACTTTTTTTTCCACCGACATCTGACAGTCAATGCGAGTCCAATTAAATATTAAACCACTGTAGAGAAAAAAAAACGAAAAAAGCAGACGAATCAACTTGCATATTCCACCTCAATAGGGCGTGGCAATCGTAGTCACTAATTTGAAGAACCGAAGCATGTACAGAGGAGTACAATGATAAGTGAGAGGAAGCGCATTGAATTGTAATGTGCCACCCATTAGCTGCCACATTTGGGATCGGCTTTTCGTGCTTTTGAAAGAAATTTGGTTATTTAGCAGCCGGGAAGAGTTGTGATGTCGTTCGTACATTTTCTTTTTTGCTAGCCACGTAGAATATTTGAAGAGTTTATTAGAAGGTAGAGAAGAGCCTGCTTCAGGTTGATTCTGTTTGGGTGAAGGAAACAGGTTTTATATTAAATGTTTCTGATGTACGTCGTGACTACTTTTGTCGATTTTTTTTTTACGTTTGAAAACGTGGTTGAAGGCGATGAAGGTATTTGATAAATTGAACCATTTTTCAAAGCAGTTCAGTTTTCAATCAAGAAATTCAGGTCTGTTGACTAAAAGAAAAAATTTGTTTGAAGTGAGCTACCTTGAAAAGAAGTACACCAACGTCGAGGAGTGTAGATTTCCAAAGATGACGTCTAAACATGTACACAGTCATCGCTACGACACTGCATACAAAAAACAACAAGTTTCGCACACTCACTGCCACCCACTTTGAATCATACAAAAGTGCCTTAATTTCTGAAATCATTAAGAATGCCGCAAGAATAAATCACAAATGACATAACCAAAAAAATGCAAAAGAAAACAAAACAACTGTGTCGCAGATTCCAAGTACAATACGATTGAGAGAGGCACAGGACTTGTCGTTCACTTTATTTAATTAAGATCCGCCACGAGAGTAATAACGCTTGGCTCACTTGAAAATTCCTCAAGCAATATAAATCGCTTTTGTTAGCACAATTACCGCTGTTTCCGCAAATTGTCAATTGCAATCATTTTAGATTGAAACTTATTGAGTTGAGCGTCGTAGAAATGAAAAATAAATTTGATAACGATTTGGAGGTGACAAAACAACTCAGGGATTAATTGCATCAATCGTTTCGTTTGAATATACTTTTCGGCCTCTGTGGTGGATTCAACATAAGGGGAATCGTGTCATCACCGTGTACAAAAATTAATCCGATTGGGCAATCGGTCTCTCAAGATAAGCTCTTAATTTGTGTTAAAAAAAAGACAGACAGAGGCACATTTTTGCAGAATTTGGAGTAGATCACTTCGAAGTGTGTCACAGGAGAATAAATTTCAGAAAATCTTTTAAAATTAAAAAATCTCCATGCTTTGAGCCAGAAATGAAATTTGATAGAGATGCCCAAGTTCTACCTCTCTTGCCCTTTAAAATGTTTGGCAACCATTTTTTATATCGTTTTCTAAAGTTGTATTATTTCGTGAATAACTGTCAAAAATGCATGAATAACTGTCAAAAAGCCTCTGAAATGGACTAGGGGTCAATCAGCTGTGTAGTTGGGCATCTCTATCGTACTTCATTTCTGCTTTGAGCCATGTTTGTATTTCCCAGAAGAGACAGAGAAAGTCAACTCTCTTCCCTCATAACATTTTTGACAGCCTTTTTATAACAGTGTCAATGACCATGGTGTACGGATGTATTCGCAGATGTGTGCCCGAATAAGAAACACTATTCGGTTGTTCGTGATGAACTGTCAAAATATTGAATGGTCATCGAAAAAATTGTGATAGAATTTCAATTTCATCTGACAGTTGCTGACAGGAGCTGTGAAGTCGGCGTCTCTCTTTTACTTGATTTCCGGTTAACTTCACAAATGTCAAAGTTTAGATGTCATTTGCAAAAGAGTAGAAATAGGCAACATATCTATGAACGTAAATTCGCTCGGTGAACACATCCCGTAAT
Source organism: Eristalis tenax (assembly GCA_905231855.2). Lineage (NCBI taxonomy): Eukaryota > Metazoa > Arthropoda > Insecta > Diptera > Syrphidae > Eristalis > Eristalis tenax. Next base: position 130,137,919 of record HG993124.1, read on the forward strand.
TTATTTTAACCATAGGATTCTAGTGTTATAGCAAAGATATAAGATTGAAAGAAAGGCATCAAAGAAGAAGACCCTCTAACACATTTTCAAGCAAGAGTTTTATTTGAACTGTCAAAAGTTCAACATTCCGCCCGGCTTCGCCAGATCTTGTCGAAAAACTTCTTCTTTCAATTGCTTTATTTGAATTGTCCTCACAAGCGTATGTGTCGCTTTTCTTTGATATACGACACGAACTAGTCCAGGGGCATTAATGTTGGAATTAACAATTTGATAAAATGGAGCAAAGTCGAAGTAATGACTGGAGGGCGTTGTCTTTATGGTCCTAACCTAAATTTCTGAGCAACTCCAAATAAATCCAGCAAACACTGAATCAAAGATATTGATGTCAAAACGAACTTCTTCTCGCTCCTACGTTTACAAGAGAATTTATCTAGAGTGAGTGTACAAAACCACCTCGAAAAAAAGGGGAGTATTCCATATTTGTAGATAACTTTGCTGTTTCGAAATTCAAAACCCTCACTCTGGAGCACTGAATACATCCCCATCCTCTCCGAAACACGCATATGTACACATTTCAACAGCCCAGCTGTTAAAACAGACGCGTTCTACTTAAGATAAGCCATTAGCCAACGTGCAACAGCTTCCAGACTAAAGCCCTCTGTTAAACCGAACATTCCACCAGTCAGACCTTCAACCTGCTCGCAATGTCCCCTCATAAGTCGCGCTTAGTAACTTAGTATGTTTAATTTTAATCCAGCACTTTTCGCCACAGAACAATTAAATTACTCTTTCTTTGGCTAACCCATACCCTTCCCGGAATGTGATCTCGTCAGAGAGGCACACAACTACGACGAGCGTCTAGAGAATTGTTTGAATTTTTTTCCCACAAAAAAATATGAATACAATAAAAGCACAAAACCCACCCAACGATAACGAAGAACAAAAAAGAAATCAAAAGGCAGACAGCAACAACAAAAAGAAAAACAATGTCAGCGACTCAAGTACATATCTAGTATATCTTCATTCACAAACGCAAGTAACAACTCAACCCAACCCCAACCGGGGCTCGAATCACTTGTGCGCGTAGTGCACTTTATACTCCTCCATTCCGTTCATTCCCATCTTCGTTCCTTCCACCAGCCAACAACAGTCAGACTTTCGTTAGTCCCCAACCCAATCAAAGAGAGCCTAGAGAGGCAACCCTGCACTGGTAGTCTGCCGCTGCCCTTCCTCCTTCATTCCACAGTGCTACTGCCCGCATGCTGGCACACATGAACTTAGCTTTCCGACATCGGGAACGTTAACTCAGCATAGAGATCATATGATCAGTAGAATATGTTTCGTGGCGCTGAACTGTTCGTTGTCGTCGCTGTCGCTGTTGCTGTTGATCGTTGTTGCTGTGATCGCCCTCGTTCGGAGGCCTCCCCGCTCTAGCTCTAGTGAAGTTCGGTTTAATTTTGCGGCTCGGTACTACTAGTGCTGGTGGTGGTTGTGTGGTGGTGCAGTGTGCCTGTGTCCAAATGCGGCCTTTCGCCGACGACAAGTTTGTTGTTCGCTTCACATCATTAAATCAACTAACCATCCCAATCGAAGCTTAGACACCGTCCACATCCGACTCGTCCTCCAAATGGAATAGAAATGTAATTTGTGTTTTGTACATTTTGTTTTTGTTCGCAAATATATTACGTACCTATCCAGTGGCATCGGTTCTATTCGATTTACGGCATTCTGGCCTTCTAGCGTCCCATCGTGCGTGCTTCCAGATGGTTTTTCGTGCCTAAATTAGTCTGAAGGTGAATTCAATTGAATGCGATCGCATCGCCGATCTGGTGTGTGTGTACCTCAGTGTCTGCGGATCTGAATGTGTGCAGTTTTTTTTTTTTTTTTTTGCAAATGAAATCAAAAGTGTTGTTATGAAGCCCAGCCATCCCCATGTTCCGCCCCGCAAATGGTGGATCAAATCCATATATCTTCGCTTTGCATACGATATCGTATTTGCGTTTTCTACTGCAATTCAAGCGAAACTCATTCCTTTTTTGTCTGTGGCTCGCTGCATATTTGCGGTTATTGATGAATAAAGCAAAAGTTAAAGAATTACACAAGCAAATAAAAGAAAAGAAACTGAAAAGAAAATAATAAAACAAGTGACCCAAGTGAGAGAACAATAAACTGTGTGTGAATAGTGAACGAAAGACGTTCCCGGGGGTACTTCAAGTCGTTGTATTCGTTTGGTACTCGTCGTCGTCGTAGTCGTCGCACTAACGACGTGCAGTGGGTAACAAAGTTTATGCTGCAAGTGTGTGCAAGTCTCAAAAGATTATAAGACATGAATAAAAACCCATTAAATGGCCACTTAACAAGGGGAAACGTTTAAGTTTTAACGCACCCAAGATCGAATGATATAAATTTAATTCACATCTTTTCATCATAGTGGTCAATCTGTCAAAAGTGATCATTAGGCAATGGGCCTGCCAATGGAGACTAACAACATCTGTGGGTTTTGTAACGCTTTCGATTTGATTTGAATTTTAGTGCGGAGGGATGCGTTAACGTTGTGGGAACTTGGTTGACCTTGTCTTTGCGTGGAAATCACAAGAAAGACGCGTGGCATAAGAAAACGTCTGTGTATACCTCTCGGTCCCGATTATTTAAGATGGTCTTGTCATTAAGATAAGTTCCACTTGGTGGACTAAGTAAAAATGAGTCCGAACTGTTGTCTGCTTTTCAGTTAAACTCATCAAATATTGGCCATTTGCTGATCAATGGAGCAAATACGATTGGCCGCTTCCCTCAATTTCATTGTATAGCGTTGCATGTCGAATCGGATGTCAACCTGAAGAAGTTACATTCTTAGCGCAAACGTACAAAGGACAGAATTAACGAAACATTCATTTCTGTGTAGTCTTTGAGGGTCTATTTTTCTACAAAGTCGTGACTCATTTTGTGAGTGCTTCATTCATTTATATAGAAAAAAGAGATCACTCAACTATCTGTTGCCAGTTCTGTGCGACGACCTTTTGACATCTCTAAATTAGTTCCAATTAATTAGCCTTTATTCTGTCTGTTCACAATCTCATTTGTGTTGATTTTGTTCTCGTAAGTGGTTTTGATGACCAAAAGTTGGATGAGAAGCCAACTTTTGGTTGACTACACAACAACAAATTAGGAAACTCGGAACTTGTCATGGCTTCTGTAAAATTATGATACATTGAGAAGTGACAAAACGTTGATCCGATAAGTTCAGTAAACAGATATCAAAATGGCTCTGTTGAGGACTAAAAGAACCTGAAAAAGAAATGAAAAGTGGTGAAAAATACACCACTAACAACAGGTTGGTCACCACTTACTCGTACTATGAACTAAAAAGTTACTGAACATTATTGTCTTTGACTTTTTCGTCTTGTCAATTTGATATTCATTATTAACTTGACGTTGCACCTATAGCATCTATTCACACTGTCAACAATCAACAAGGTGGTCTCCTGGAGTTCTACCACAATCCAGTATGAAGCTGTCATTTGTCTTCTCCAACCAATATTTGACAATTTCCGCCATCACAAGACCAATGTCAAATTTGTGAAATGAGTGTGAAGAGAAATGAAGTATAGAGGTGCCCAACTTCACAGCTGATTGACCCCTAGTTCATCGACGAATTGCAGAGGCTTTTTGACAGTTATTCACGAAAAAACGTAAATGGCGTTCTCTGATTGGTCAATTTGAATTCATTTGACGGACTGATTGCGTCATGATTGGTGGTAGTCAGGGATGTTATTCAGTACACTGCAATCACAATGAATGTAAGTTTCGTGAAAACATCGAAACATACCCGAAATCTTAAAAAACAGGAATATGTTGACATACGTTTTTTTTTACCTAGTTACATAATTCATAAAATAAATTAATAAATAAAATAAATTAAAATATTCAATAAATAAAGGGGTTAATACTCACTACCTTAACTCAAATTTCCTGCTCATCATTTCAGTGTAAAAAAGATTTTCTAATGTAAACAATTTGTATTCACCATCGGTGCCCAAACCATATAACCTTTTGAATGCGAAATGATCAGGCAAACTGTTGGCAAATGTTTATTTGTGAATTCCGATGTTTATCAATGAGGCTATAAATTCTCAGTTTCAACAACAAATACAACCCAATCTTTAATTGGAAATTTCATTTCAAATGATCCTCTAACATGAATGAAATTTATAGACGGACAAAAGAAACACCCGTTGTAGGTTATACCTATATCACAAAGGAACATGAGAAATTCGAAGACAAATCATTATTTATGTATCTTAATTGAATTTGTACTGATTCGAGATTCCATACAATGTGTTATTTATTCATTCGTTGCTGAGTGGAGATTGTCAAAAGATCTTTGTTTCGAAAAATTGCCTTGAGCTTCTCTGAGGTTTGCCGGGAGATGATTTCATAAGTCAGTCGATGCAGAGTTTTGACACAACTGACAAAAAAGTCTTTTCGTCAACGACAAAAGTTCCTGGTACCTAAAACTCGAAAGGTCATGGGTCAGCATTCAATCTGACCAGAAAGTTTCATATTCTATGTCTTACTTCCACACATACTTTAGACAGAGGGCTGTTGGACGACATCCGAGTCTCAGCGACTGTCATCTTTTACTCATGTCATCCTTTACTCATTCGCATTCTTCGCAGTTCCTCCTGTTTACAGTTGCTTCATCTCTAGGTGGGTAGAATTTGCGATTTTTTGTCGTGAATTTATGGATCGTGTCTATGGCTTTGTGAGTCGCGTTCTCAGTTTGACAAGGGACAAGTTCGCTATTAGTAGGATATTTGCGGCATCTTTTGTGTTGTTTTTAACAATGATTAAATATGTAAATTGTGTGATACGAAGATACTTATCTCTTTGTGTCTAATATATGCACGGAATTGGTTGTTTCTAAATATTGGCGGTCTGTGAACAGCGATAGCGACAGCTCACGCGTAAAGCCCTTTAAATGAAATATTTTTTCAAATCCTAATACAACTCTTTGCGTTTCTACGCAAGAGGAGTGAAAAGCTCCAAATAAGAGTAAATAACTCTCGTACATACATTTTTAAATAAAAATTGCAGCCACCGTTCCGAGAAATTCAAACCAAATTACTGTCATTATACATTTTTTTTTGTCACTGTACTTGATTTGGAATTCATTCTCTCACAATCGTCGGACGTTTTATTTTTCTCCACTTCTGTTTATTCCCACGATCGTCACACCCCAATGTTTTCGGGGGAACATCATACCTCTATGTCATAGTCGTCTTTGCGTCGATCTATGTATAGATTTATACTCATTCTCTTAACCAACGCCATACATTAACAACCGGTCTCCTCAAGACACCGATCATGTGATACTGGTTCATGGTCTTAAGAATTACGTGCTTTTTTTTGGTCTGTTTCCAAACGACTTCCTTCCTCTTTTCTACGAATTTACTACTCTGCCGAATTTTTACAACGTACGCTTCTGTTGTTTTTGTATCTAAGCTTGGGTTGACCTTAATTGCTTTCTTTTCCGTTTATTTTTTGTTTGCCTTTCCGTTTTTCCTCCTCATCCAAAAGCATCACCGCGATCATATAACTTCTCATTTTGATAAGACCGCTATCGTCTTGCTCTTCATTAGTCTCTCGTCCCCCATTAATTCGGATTGATTGACGAATTATGTAAAAAAAAAAATGTACTATCCCGAAGGGGAGGAAGAAAGACATCATCTTCGCGTAGTTTAGTTGAATATTGAGCGTCGTTTTGATGGACGACTATTGCCTCTATTTAGAAATTCAAAATAATTCAATATAGAATCTAATTTGAATCTAATGGTGGCTGCTGACGTTTATCCATTCTTCTTATCCAGCTTAATATTATCTTAAGTTCGCTTCTTGTGATCCATTTGATTTAACGCTTCCGTTGAATCTGTTTACGGACACGAAATTACCGCCTTTTTGTTGTTATAAAAAGAAAACGTTAAAAAATAAAACCACAGGGTAGGGTGTAGCGAATATGTTAACAAAACACCAGTTGGACGACATGAGACTTTCAAGGTTAATTTTTCAACACACAATAGATTTATGTGCGACATTTTGTTAAAACTTGAAACTGATTTGCATTCGAATGGCTCTCTGGCTGGGCTTTTGTTTGTCTTTTGTTTTCTGCTGAATAAGTATGCATTCTGTGGCTTAACTGTTCGCATGTGAACACAATTTGAACTTTTGGCACTAGCTAGTGAGTGCGTGCAGTTACGTGGTACTTTCACAGCACGTTTTTCTAGGCTTCAAAGAAGCATGCTTCGCGTTAGGTTATGTTTGAGACAATCACAGGAAGTTGTCAATGACTAGAGAGTGACCACCCAAGTAGGTAACTGCTCGAAAACAGAGATGACAGGTCAAATGATCTTTCACTTCAGAGGCAATTTAAATTTGTTGCAGTTTTCTCCTTCAACATGAAAGATTCTGCCGAGCCGAGGACAGCCGTCATGCTTACTTGGTGATTATCTCTGGTATTCAACAGAAGTCCCAATAACAAATATCCTATAACTCACCCAGACCCGAAACAAGTTGATTGATCTCAAAATTCAACTGTTGACTCGGTTCTTACTCATTTAATTTGAGAAATGTTTAGAGAGAGAAACACGATCGGTGCGGCGTCGGTGCTACCATGTTCGCGTTACTCAGGCAGTTCGTCAACACATGCGATGAAATGACAGCTCAATTTTTCAGCTTAATGCAGCTCTCGTTTTTTGTTGAAACGTTTGGAGACTGCATTTTTTTTTATTTTTATAATAAGATTTACGCGTCTTATTACGTCCCTGTCATTATTTTTTGCTAACGTAGCACAAAGCAAACTATTGGACCTATGTTGGAAGGCAACAGTGGCATGAACGTAGTTTTGTGTTTAAGCCTTGAGTTCTGCACCCGAAGCAAGAAGCCATTCTGAAAAATCCATTGTTTTAATACTTGAGTGCTTAATTTTTTTCAGCGACAGCTAAATTTTTTTCGTCGATCATTACTAAAATGCTCGAGGATTCTCTAAAATTCTCCCGTAAGCAGCAGATGGCCGTGGCGTTGTGGGTTGGCGCGTCGACCCCTACTCTCTTCCGCCTATGTAGCCCAGGTTCGATTCCCGGCACAAGCAAAAAACGTTTGGTGGCCCCACCTCTTTCGAGTGGTTGCTGAGAAGCTAAGCCCTGTCCCTTAACAGACTGTAGCGCCACACATATAATTATTATTAAGCAGCACCTTCTTGGAGCTATGATTCAAACTCTTATCGGTTTTCCTCTTTCAAACATTGCAAACATACGATAAGCATAAATTTCGAAAGCAAAGTAATGACAATTCGCAAATACTTGGCGCTTCGTTAGGATGTGTCATGAAAAACGTCACATGCCTCATGTCATTTAACAATAAGAAACGTTTCTCATTACGAAGAATTTTCTTCACTCCCAGCTTGAGTCTTGTACACATTCTCGAAAATTTCTTATCACTTATTTACAACGTTGTCAACTGAAGAATGATATTATTTTTCTGAGTATCAAACAAGTGACGACAGTGCAAAAGCAAGATAAACATTCTCGCAAGTACATGTTATACATTTTCAAGAGAAAACCACGTCTAACTCTCTTCTCCTACAACTGACATCATCTTCACTTACTTTCACTTTAAGGAAAAACAAAAAAAAAATGACAAGTAAATATGCAGAAATGCAAAATGACACAGAAAGCTACGGTATTTCTTCTGCTAGTTAACATTCCCGAAGCGTACTGACGTGATGATTAATATTTACTTTGTTCGCCAATACCCGCTGTTGTTTGAATCTTGCGACCATTAAGTCATTTTAATCTTTTCAATTTGCTGTTTGCTTTTCAATCATTAAAGCGAATTGAAATTCAAATTTAAATTTTGAATGCCATCGATGGTAACGCTGATTTTGCATAACCGTCTGAATGACTAAAGCGGTATTTTCGAATGGAGACTTTTATCTGGTAATTTAACTAAAATGCATATGTTGAGTAAAGAAGTGCGGCAATAATGATGTGACAACTGCATTTAATGCAGCAGCAGAAAATGCATAACTGACTCATGGGTGATGATAAATCAAGTTTTTTTTTTGGAAAGCGTTTAATTACTTACAAATCAGTCACAATTATTGAGAAACAATCAATTGACATCACATCTTGATATTCAAATCTTAATGAAAACTGTGAAGAACACTAAACATTGCAAGAAATCAGACTTCGAAGAGAATTAGCAATAGTATCTTTCTCCAACTAATTGGTCACCAGCAGCAATGAGTTATGTATTTTATTTACAACTCAGAGTCACTTCATATTATCATCTCACTAGTCATCTACAGTGAACTCTTAAATGACATTCACATGGGAAACGAACTGCGAACGCGAACGATCATAAAAAACCAATTTCCTGCAAATTACAAAATGTTATATTTCTTGGAATGCAAAAAGATGCGGATTGAATTATATAGTTTTCCCATCCACAAAGCGAAGAAGTGTGCTCATATCAACAGCACTGTACTTGGTAGAGACTTAGTCGATGGGTGTATCATTATAATAAAAACAAAATTATCATCGACTTAAACCAACTTAATCTGGCGGCGCTCGGAGTCAGTTGTCTGACTCTTGTCAAACGTAGATTTACGACCATGTAGGGTACCTTCTTCTTTACTGAGAATTTGAAATCATTTAAGTTATTCACGAGAAAAATGTACGATACGATCAAAATCAAATGATTTAATGCATAAATCGTTTGAGTAAATCCGAAAATTCGAATGATGGTCTGTATTGTTTACGAAATACTTTGATGTACCAAAACCGATGATAAACTGCAATGCAATAGCATCGCTCATTATCGTCATCACACCGATGCAAGGCAAAATTGTAAAACCCTAAGGTTATCACAATTTTCCACCCCTATGACCGTGATAATGAGAAACCCACTTAAGCACTCCAGTAGCATATTCTTAGAACAGAGAAAAAAATTAACAAAATTAATTCCTCTACAAGTTGCCGCCTAATCTACAAAAACCCATAAAAATGAAATCTAAACAAAAAAAAAATGACTCGTACCCGTCTTCTCGTTTTGTAATACGATCAATTCAATTGAAGTTGTTCTCTCTTTGGAATACTTCATGCTATCAAGAACGCCCTGAAGCAGAGGGGATATTTGAGGGGCGTAAAACCCCCTTATTCATATTGTTGTCTCCAGACTTCCGATCTTGTGCACACATTCACTCTTAAGAATAGCACTCAGACGTTTTTTGTGTTGCCTCACTCAGGCAATTGGTGGTTCATTCTGACTGTGTATGCATACCCCCTGAGGGCGTTGGGAAACTTTATTTCAAGAAAGATCTTTTTTTTTCTGTTTGGACTGTGTAGTAAAATGATATTCTATGTTTTAGTGCATTACACAATAAAACCTAAACACAAACAGCAATAAACGAACAAGTTGAGAAAGAACAGCAATACTTGTGCTAACGAAGAAAAGTGAAATGGTGGTGATGGTGTCTGGAATTGAGAAGCTGAAGTAATGAAATCAACAAAAGGAGTAATTATTATTGGAGCGTGTTGGTTCACGTTATCAGCAGAGAATACCCACATGGAGAAACAATGCCGTATCATTTTTCTTTAGGATTATAAGTAACTCAGGGTGGAGCTCTTTTTCATAAGCAGAGTTATCTGCTGACCCCAAAAGCACAACAAGTGAGATATGTCATTGTGGGATGATTGATTTATTGATTTTTCATTGGGAGATACATCCGATCTGATGAACCTTTGTAGACCTTCTGGAATTATTACTCATTCAACAATAGGGCACAAAAGTTCCCACATATGTTCTGATTGAATATGAATAGCAAGGACAAAGGAACAATAGTTCTATATTGTGCTCTTAATTGTATGAACAAACGGAACAATAGATGCAGATGTACTGTAATTTGACATCATCCTTCTCTCTAATGGGTATACAAATAAAACTGGGAAATGTTATGAAAGGAAGGCGAACTTAAACAAAATCTTATGCCTACCTTTCAACATGTCAGAATCTAGTTCACAAATCATCAAAACATAGAGCTAGGGCAACAAGTCCATTGTACCCACATGATCCCTTCGCCGCAATATAGTAAAGGGCTAATCATAATGGCCGTAAGGAAAGTTATTCAACTGAAGCAATCAAGCAATCAAATACAATGAAATGATAAATTTTTCCCGAAACCATTTCGTCTAGTTTCGTTAAATTGTTTAACTTAGGCAGTCTATCACTCCAAACGGATGTAGATTAGTTTTGGTGCTGAGACTTTGCATAAGTTCCTTGAAGAACATTTATGAACAATTTTAAGTACTTGACGGTGCTTCTTCTGACATAAGTACAGTTTTACTGACGTCAATCATTATAGTATGTCATTTAGAATTGGAGGCGTTATATGTGACTAACTGTAACACACTTCCCCTCATACACATAATGTACCTTCCGACAAATCCATGAAAGTAAATCAGATTCGGAAATTATCACAGTCACTGGCATAACAAAGTCAATATTTATCATACAATTATGCAAACTTCACGAAGTTGATTCACAAGAATTACAGACCTTTATCAATCTCGTGTACAGTCCCCAAGGGCATTGCTCCCAATAATGCGCAAAAAGTACAGACTTCTCTGCATTTAACGAAAAGTCATGTCAGGAAAGTGACCACCAATAATAATCTTTCGCACCACTTCTCAAGATGCAGATACTAAAGAAAATATCCCGCTGATTGGATTCACAAATTTGTTCGACTTTGTTTTGGTTCACTCGAACAGAACTGATCATTTCTGCATGTACATTGCCGATCGTGCCCTGTGCCTATTTACTAACTATATGTCTTATCTGAAGCTTAATTGCACCCGTTCGATATCTTCGTATTAGTTTGCTATTTGAATTATTACTAATAGCGAAATTTAGTCTCGACGAGGTTACACATTCACAAGTCTCCTTATCAGGTATTTCGGTCGCATACAACTGATAGACCGCAATAATCTTCCCGTGCAAATACATGTCTTATCGGTACATGTCGATAAATAATTTGATTACCTTTCGAACACCCAGTCATTGTTAATTATAACTCATTGCCAGTCAGTGATTTAAGTCTAATTGTTCTTTTTGTTTATTTGCAGTCCCGTGCTTTACCGTCAGATGCTTCACCGTTCCGCCGCTGGGCGCAATCATCATTTCGTGCACCAAAAGCGATCGATACTCAAGTATCGCTGCCAAGACGACCATCATCTTTGACCGCATCCGACAACGATGTTTACACAAAATCAATGGATAGCTACGTAGGAGAATTTAAAGCAGCCGCCGCAGCAGCAGTTCGTTGTCAATTGGCCGATATCAAGAATATCGTGAATGGAAATGGTGGTGGTGGTGGTGGTAGTGTTGGTGTTGGTGGCTATGGTGGAGTTCAACAGGAGCCAACAGCACCGGTCGGGGTTACTGCTTGGGGTAGCTCATTTGAGAAATTACTTGATGATCCAGCCGGATTGCATACATTTGCGGAATTCCTAAAGAAGGAATTCTCAGCAGAGAATATTTATTTCTGGACTGCATGTGAAAGGTATCGTCACATTGACTCGGGCAGTGAACGTGCCGCACAAGCAATGGAAATATTTTCAAAGCATTTGGCAAATGGTGCAACTGAACCGGTTAATGTTGATTCACAGGCTCGAACAACAGCCGAAGAGCATCTGAGAACTGCTGAAAAAGATTTATTCAGTCAGGCGCAGAAGCAAATCTTCAATTTAATGAAGTTCGACAGTTACCAGCGATTCATAAGATCTGATTTGTATAAGAAATGCATTGAAGCTGATGAGAATAATCAACCGTTGCCGTATACAGCGGAGGGACTAGATGAACTGCTGAAGACAAATTTTCACCAAACTGCCCAATCTAAGGTGAGTTAATTTAAATGATGATTATGCATGTCATCCATTCCCGCAGATTTCCTCAATGAGCTGATTGGTTGGCCTTATTGTTGGCCCTAATCAAGCTCATTTATTTAATTTTCTCTCTGATCTATTAACTGATGATACATTTTAAAGCATTCTCGTCGCGTCAAATATTAATTAAGTTTCAGGTGAAAGCCCACAAAATTTCACTCATATTTCCATATGTCTCATTAAATACTACGATGCGTATGTCAGCAATCCATCAAAGAAGATAAATGTGCACTAATTACAACGTATTGAACCAATAATCCCCTTATTTTGTTATCATTTACCAAAGCAGCTGGTTTCAGACTGCTAATGACGTGGCATTTCAAGTTTCGCACTATCATGATGTAATGTCTGGAACAGGTACATTATATTTAGTCTCTCTTGGCACAAGTCTGATAGGACACATGTTTGGGGTCAATTACATCGACCCCTAAATTGAATTCTGTGGTTTTTTTGAGACATGAAGTCTAGTTTATGAATGAGATTGGAGGCCGGAATACACACGTGGCATTATTTAGTGCACATGAATATTGAACGTATGAATTGGAAATTATTAATTATGGTTTTCGAATGGTAGTTAACTTTAAGGTCAGATCATCGTCTTTCTCCAAACTCATCCGAAAAATGAGGGTTTGTAATATTATTCACAATCAATTGAACATGTGTTGGACTAAGTTCCATCTGTGCAAGCTTTTACGGATTAATTGTACTCACAACATACGATATTGTGGAAGGTATAATACCTAGTCATTGCATTACCTGCAAACCACGTAATTTTAAACCAGCCGAAAGCCCAATAATTTTGTTTTATGGTTTCCTTCCGGTCCAGGCAAGCTGCCCATAACTGTCTCAGTCACGACAAAATTTGCAACTCAAGCGTGACCAACGAAGTCCTTTTCTTCGTAGGACTAGATATTTGATGACATATGTGTCGCCTCGCTTATCATCCAATGTGACAACCTACATGTGCCCAATTGAATTTCCCTAGTATTGATAAATTTCCATTTCTAAATATTTTCCATTATATTTTCTTTCAGTTGAAAAAATCGGCCAGCAATGCAGAGGATCGCCGCCGAAAGAGTCTTCTACCATGGCATCGCAAGACCCGATGCAAATCACGTGATCGCGATGAATCAGACAATCCAACAAATAAATCCTCCAATCGCACCGGAAAAAATCAACTCTCAGGAAACTCATTAAAAATTTCCAATACGACAAACTCAACAAGCGATATTCATAGTTCGCGCAGCTCGTTATCTAGTTTCGATACGCTACCACAGTGTACACTGAATAACACCTCGGATGATGTAAAAGCCTGCTGTCTTTGTCGTGTCATATTAAGTGATGGAGCAACAACAATTGTACAGACAAGAACTGGAGAAACTGTACGCCAATTGGTGGAAAGACTGCTGGAGAAACGTGGCATCTCGTATCAGTTCTTCGATGTCATCTTGAATACAACTAATAAATCAGTTGACCTCAATGCCTCGTCACAAATCTTATCTGGCAAAGAGCTGCTTATCGAACAAAGAGTGGCATTTAAATTAGATCTACCAGATCCGAAAGTAATCTCAGTTAAAAGCAAACCGAAGAAGGTTCTGTGTGAAGTCATCAAACCTATTCTACAAAAATACAACTATTCAATGGAGAATGTTCAGGTATTGATGCGTGACACTCATGAGCCGGTAGACTTATCGCAACCCGTCACGATTGCCGATGGTCAGCGATTGCAAGTGGTGATGTTGAAAGTGGATCACAATGAATACCCGCCAAATCCAGCCAAGCTTAAAGCCATGCCAAAAAGTGTATCTTTTCCAGCTATTAAACCGTACAGAAACGGTTCAATACCCAATGTAGTGGTCAATCCCCAACAGAGTACCCTAGACGAAATTACGAATAAGGTTTTCAATGAGCTGCTTCAAGGCAAAGTGGAATCTCATGAAGTGAATCACAAGGCAGCTGATATGTGCTCTTTAAAGGTGAAGCCCCACCAAAACCTAAGACATCCTTAAAAAACACGGTTTTAATTTAATTATTTTTTGTTGCAGTCAGAAGATTGTGCGTCGGAGACATCATCAATATTCGATCGCATACGCAGAAGAGACTCGAACATTCCAGGTTTGAAAGGACTGCGACCCAAGAAAATCAATAAAACATCAATAAGTCAATCGGATGATACATTAAGTAACTCAACACAAGTGACCGGTACAAGCGATCAATCATCAACGGCAGCAGCACCTGTTAAGAAGCCAATTATTGCTAAGTGGAAGGCTGGAGTTAAAGTCCAAGTAACCGAACGCGCAGAGTATCAAGGTTCGTGCTCAAAGACCTACCCTCTTAACTTGTAGCACATATGCTCATGAATTAGTAACCAATTTCAGATGAATTTTTAGAAGGACTTAAACGTGCCCAGTGCGCTCGATTGGAGGATCAACGCGGAACCGAAATCAATTTCGAACTGCCAGACTTTCTAAAAAATAAAGAGAACCTGAGTGCTGCAAACAAATTAAGAAAAATCCGTGCAAATCTTAGCCCCGTTAATAAATCAGCTCCAATACCATTAGACGGACAACAAAACGATCGCCAACACCCGCAACCGGCACCAAGATTATCAATATCCAAAAAGCAATCCATATCACCTATGAAAATTGACGAAGAAGAAACGACTCCGGTTTCGTCTGCCGATCCATCTACCGATGGAGATTCGTCATCTTCAAAAGGACCACCACCATTACCGCCTAAGCCAAAAGTACTTCCAATCAAGCCTTCCAACTGGGGTCAGTGTAACAGTGGCAATGCAAAGTCACCAGTAGTGGCCACCGCCTCTCCCACTTCCACAGTTCCACTACCGAGTAAGATTCCTATTGATATCTCAAGAAAACATCTTGGATCCGAACAAACTGGCAGAAGTGCATATCTGGACGAGCCGAGTAGTAGTTTTGTTTAAGTTAAATGTGTGACAGTTGAATATTAATAGCCAGCTATAGGTAGAACGTAGACAAATAGTTAAAAATACGTAAGAATGGATCGATACATTGTGACGCATCGATTTGATAGCATTATCCATGTAAATAAAGTAATATAGACACGCATGTAATTAAGGTATCATATATTCGTAAATTATTAATAAAAGAAAATGCTAATTTTATTGGAAAGAAATAAAGAAACACATTTTTCTAATGACGATTTTTTAAATTTAAAAACAGCCATGAATTCAGACTGAGTTAATTATATTGGGGCTCGTATGTACCCAATGTGACATGTTATGAGGAATCAATGGTATTTTAATATGTCGGTAACATTTTTTGGAAGATCATTGCCTAAAGTGTAACAAGTTCAGTTTAAATTTCAGGCATTGTAATCCGAAATACGTCCGATTGGCCTATGAATAATAAAAATTACACGAAATGTGGAAATACGAGTAATTTCTGCATAATTTTAAAGTAAAGAGAAAATGGATTAGTAGCTTTTATTTCGAAATGTTGAAATGGGACCGTAAATAAAACCGGAGCTGAAAATCAGTCAACGCTAATGCACAGAGAGAGTCTTACCTAAGTAGCAATTGGGTATCCTTGTTCAACACAAAATTTTGGAGTAAGAAGGAACTGGTGGTGCGTTCGATACTCGACAGAGAACGTTCTTCTTCTAGTGGACCTATGCATCAACAAACAAGCCTCTTCAGCTGGCACGATCTTTAGCCAGCTGCCTCCCATTTCGCACGCCATGTTGATCGAGGTCCTTCTTCACTTGTGTACCGTGGAAGTCCGCTGTGGCGTTGTCACATTGGTTCGGAGTCGAAAACTCTTCAAACTAGAGCATTGTGGTCCATGCACTGTACATGGCCTAACAATGTTGGGCGTTGAATCCGTAAAGACCCAGGTTCATGTTGCTGGACAAACCGTACAGTTCATTGTTAAATCTTCTTCTCCAGAAACCATCAACACAAAAAGAGAACTGTTACTTAATGTTAGCTTGGATCTCCGAGAGAGGACTCTAATACTCAATTGCGAAAAGAATGTCAAAACACGTCTGTGTCAGTAGTGTTGCACAGTGTCATATGTGGTCTTGAAATCGACGAATATGCGGTGTAAGTCGATCTGCATATCTTGGGTTTTTCCAGTATCTACCGTTTGCCGATCAATAGTGGACTTTCCCTGCCGAAACCGCACTAATAACGACTTATCAGGATATTCACGAATGGTTTCAGGCGCTCACACAAACTGGAAGAGAAGATCTTATATGCGATGATTAGGAGACATACCCCTCAGTATTTGGACCAGTTGAAGGGTATTTTTTCCTGTGGTTCGGGACAACGAGACAGAGATTTTACTAGTGGGGCCTGTCATATCTTACGGATGATGTGATGCATGCACCCTGCCACGTCATGCCTGGCTACCTTAAAGAATTCATCAAACAGTCCATCTGCACCAGCAGGTTTATTCGATTTTAGTATAGATATCGCTATCTTGATTTCGCCTAAGTCGGGAGGACCAAATTATTTTCTGTCATCGCCCATTGAGGAATATTCTGCCTGACAGCGATATTGGTGTCTATCTCGCCGTTTAACATTAGACAGAAGGGATATTTCCAGATTCTTATGCTGGAAGCAGATGTGCAGAATTTCTGCTGGCAGCACTGCACATATCTGCACACGAAACACATCTATTAATGTTTCTTCCATTGTAATATCCTGCATTCGTTGCTTAAGAGAATTAATAAACAAATGCCGAATGACGGATGGCAAAATTCAAATATATTTCTTTTTGTGTTGTGGTAGTATGTTCTCTGCGAGACTAACTGCAGCGCTGCTCTATATGCATTGTGTTTTCAGCATGCATCTTGTGTATTCTTTCTGCATGAGAAATTCTGCACATCTGTTTCCAGCAATCGTATCGACTGTAATTCTACTACGAGTTGTCCCTCTTCGTCGTGAGTAGGAGGATCTCATTGGATAAGTTATTTACCCGATGGTAGAACTTTCGGATATCATTTCTGCCGTAACACCTCTCAATTTCGCCGATCGCTCTTCTTTTTCTATTTTCTATCATTTATTATTTAAGAAATATGAGAAATCAATAGGCAATAGGCAATCCTGTCACTGAAACAAACCGTTTAGTTAAAACTGACGTCTACTTCGAAAATGTTGGATTTACTTCGCTTTTTCTTTCCATCTACTTCGAAATGCGATTTCTGGAGTCCGAACACTGGTTCCTAGCGGTCTGTCGCGATTGTAACTTTCCGAAGCTTGCCTACAGCAAGGTAATAATCGGCATGTTACCTCCTCGGAATGATCAGACATAGAGAATACGGGAGGAGTGTCTGACGTCAATCGCACTATGATCAATCTTGTTAACGTGGGCCGCCAGGTCCCTTTGTGAATGTGTGGTGAGGCAACTGCGTACTGACTACAGAGAGGTTTCGCCAATTCACGAAGTTCAATACCACCGCCATTTATCGGAAGTAATCGCACCCTGCTTTCACACAGTCAAATTCAGATTAAATGTCGATGGGTTATGATGTTTTGCATATCCTCTCTAGCCCACACACGTTCATGCCTATTAAGAAAAAACTGGACTTATTGGGAAACACTCTATTGTGAACATTGTTCGAAAGGAAAAGGAAAAGTCCTCCTTATTGTGAAGGACTTTTCAATGATAAACTTCTCTGAATTAACCTCAAACTTTTCCCCTATAATTTTGTTCGGAAAATTCAAGTAAACATACCCACTATTATTTAATATAAGATTGCCTCCGAACATTTTAATGTAAAGCATATATTCAAGCAAAAACACAGAATTTTTATCAATTTAGTTACGTTTTTCATCGACTACCAAACAATTAAAAAAAATGAAACAAAAAAGGAGATTCTTGATGAGACATGCTCCTAAAACATGCGAGTTAATAAAAAAAAACTCCTACACAAGTTGGAATACCCATCTTCAAATGTTAGTAAATTCAACCATACAACCACAAATTCTACGAATTAACCCCTGTTTTTTTCCGCTAAGGGACTACAAAATTCCACTCGGATAACATAGTTAGCATGCAGGCATGGTTATCTCTTACTCACATGCTAACACCAAACGTTGAGAACAAGAATTCTCAAAACAGAGAAGAGTGAAAACTAACTTGAAGCTTGTACGATTTCCGCGCTAACGCAACGCGGGAGCCTATACTTTTTTCTTCGCTTGCCTGCAAGCCTCGCCTTTGATGCGACGAATTTAAAAAAGCTACCTATCCACCTATCCAGTCTTATGCAGAAGTCCTGTACTGCTAAAATCGTTAATCCGTGCATCAACAGATATGCATTTAGTACAGAAAAATGTGTCATCTGGCGAATGATTTGTAACTTATGGAAATCGCAAATTTTAACATTTCATACAAATGGAATTTTCGTTGGTCGCAAACATCCGCCATTTCTCTACCAAAGAGACAAGACATATCAAGTCGCTCAAATCGCAAATCGCGTCTTATATGGATTATACAGTACTCAAGATGTATAGCGTTTCCAAGTTGTAAGGTCAACATGTTTCTTAAAACTATTCTGTAAATGTTGCTTTAACCTTCGATTTTTCAGACATAATCAATTTTCAGCAAAATTGAACAAAAATGAATGCATTCTTCGTGGTATCCAAGAGAAAATAAAACAATTTAAATATCCGAATAAATGATTTTATATTTTTGGATATTGCGTTAATGTCAGAATGTACAAATTTCCTAGATGGCCCAGTCTTGGGATCTGCTCATGTGCTCAGCACCTTAGTCAACTAGAAAGAAAGAAATTCAAAACAAACACATCTTGAGATTGAGAGCCACTGCGAAATGTCTAACGTCAAAGCTGTCAAAGTTACGGCACCGAATGGCTACGAGGTTCGGTGTACATTTATAAAAATATTTCCTTTTCAAAAATTGAAATTTGTCACTAACAATGGAAGCAATAGGGCCAGCCAGAAGTTGTGTTAAATTCCTCCAAGTATTATTCAACAAATTTTGGATTAAATCAGTTTATAATTTACATTTTTATTCAATTTTTAGGTGCTTCAACCTGGTTTTCTTTCGCCAGGAATCCAAGGGCTTCTGAACGCTCAGCAAGTTCGGCACCGTCAAACCAAGCATTGGAATCCCAAGTTCAAGAAATTGCGTAAACAGAAATATGTTAAAATTGATTTGCCTAACTTTGAAGAGAAATTCGAAGAACTCCCAAAAGAGGAGGTACGAAGTCGAATGAAAGAACGTGGTGTGCTGCCACCACGGCCATGGTTAGAAAGACCTTTTCATATAAGTTGCACTGGTGGAATCTTCGAACCGTACGTTCCACCAGAAGGCGATGGTAAGAAATCGATGATTTCCAGCACTGGCGCGAAACAAAAGTTTGAATGGGTGAGTATGAAGGGAAAGAGTATGATGGCTATACGAAAAATCAAGAGCTACGAAGAAGAATTTGACAAAGATGACTTTGCAATTGTAGCCCAAGATATCTACATAAAAGCTCATCAGCTGATGGCAGAACGAAATAAACACGAGCTGCGAGAGCATGTAACTGAGCGCTGCTATCCGGAGATTATCCACAACACCAAGGACAAAACGATTCACTGGAAGTTCTTGAAATCGCTCGAACCACCAAAAGTCGTCCATGCCCGGTGCACAGATATCATCACGAAGGAAAACCAATTTGCTCAGATCACTGTACGATTCCATACACAACAAATGTTGGCCATTTACGATAGATTCGGAAGGCTTATGCATGGAAGTGAAATTCTAGCTAAGGACGTACTCGAGTACGTTGTTCTGGAAAAGCATATTTCAAATGAGTATGGTAAATGGAGAATGCACGATAAAATAATCCCCGATTGGCTTCCACCAAAGCAACCGGCTCCAATAACATTCAGAGTGATCGAAGAGGAAGTCGAGGAAACAAAACAAATCCCAGAAAGTACCCAAAAAGATGATCAAGTAGAACAAATTCAGGCGGGAGCGGCAGAACCTTCAAAAGAGAAGTTACTACCTGCATAAGGATTCAATGAATAAATTGTTGTTTTATTAGAAAAATACGATATTTTATTGTGTATTTTGGGATATTGTTGATTGTGGTATTTTTTGGCTAGTGTTTTATGTATTGCTTTGTTCGTTTATTTTTTTGCTATTTCTGACAGAAATTTCCCCCCTCCTTGGAATTAATGGGATCGTTCTACAAACCTGTTTGCACGGCTTTGGGGTTCGTTCATTTGCTAAGACCATTGTGGCCCCATAGTACTTGTGAACATTGAAACATGCCATAACACAGCTTCAATTTGCCGCTTTCACAAACGCTAAATTTGTCGTAAACTTTGCAATCTTTTGGTGAGGATGTAAGACGTGAAAAGAGGATATGAAAAATCCCAGCACCCCACGATTACACGAGACACGGTCTATCCCCAGCATGTCCCACTTCTCTTTACAACAACGACAGTTGGCGACGAATTTAACCTGTGAGAAAGCGGACGACAAAGAAAATAATAGACTCGTTGACAAAAGTGAACACAAAAAATGCTTTGAGTCGCTCGACAAATATTAAAACAACTAATTGTCTGTCCACGGGAACTACCGTACGAACAATTAGGAAGTTTTAAACAGTCAGGTATTTTTAGACGTTATTTTCGATACCATGGAGATCCATCTATCAATTCATATATGATCCTGGGGATACAATTGACAAACGACGTAAACATTCAAAATGAAAATAATTGTAAAAATGTTGCACGCTATTTAAAAATTCTGTTTCACTTTAAAAAGTGTAGGCCGACTATTAAGTCCACATATGTTTTTCCTTTTTCCTCTCAATTCTCAATTCTTAATTTTTCTTATTCTTCCAATAATCCAATCATTCCAGTCGTTCTCTTCGACAAGTACACGGCCATTTCAAAATCATATAAAGTCGCATTTCCCGTTCTACTCCTACTTGGTGTAACAATCGTGGTCAGTGTTTCACTAAATTCCAGGTTAAGCTACTATTTTTTTGTTTTAATTGTAAGTATGCATTTTATTAATTATTTAAATAGTGTTACTCATATTCTAGACTTTAAGGAATTTCTAAGAAAAAATCTAAAATTTATTCCGAGTCTTTGACTCGAAAAAAATGGCTGCCTTTGGGGTAATGCGTCAGGTGACGCATTGGGTACACCGCGTTACTTTTTTTTTTTTTTTTTATCAGATATACGAAAATATTCTTTCTTTCCTTCGGCCACACCTCGGGCGAAAATCTTTCGTCGATATTTTTTCGCGGAAAAATTCGGTTTTCAATTTATAATGTTGCGTGAAAAATATGTAAAATTCTGGAACGGCAGACATTTTGTTCCAGAGATTTAACGGATGTAAGAAGAAATATGTACTTGCGAAAGAAAGAATGCGAGAAAGGTCACTCTCATTCTATTTTCCTTCCTGCTTCAACCATAGAGCTGATATATTTGTTTCTCTTTCGTGCCGCCTTTGTTCAACGGCACCCGCCACATTTAATGAAGTAGAGTCACGTCACTTGGTCATTTCAATTCCGTGCGAAGCCATTCGGTTTGTTAGCAGCACGCGTTTTCTACTTTTTTTTTAGTTTAATTTTGTTTTTTTTTTCTTTAATTATTTACTAAGACGATTGTGTGTATTTTTTTCATAAGAAAGTTTAAACAGTCATTGTGATATCGTTAACAGCGATTCTGCCGATGGTCTTAGGAACCAAATATCTCTTATCTATCAGCTTACCTATTAATAGTGCACACACCGTGTAGAAGCAGAAGAAATTCGAGGTTAATTCTAATTTAATAAAGAATATTTGTTTCGAATATATAAGACTCAGGGATACAAGTGATCTCTTGAGAGAATATTTTCATTGTTCTCTGAATCGAGGACAAAGTACAGTCGAAGTTTTTTCATTAATAAAAGTAAAAGTAAGTACCATTTCAAAATGATCGCGTGGATCCATTTCTTTTATCTTCGTAACATGTGGTTGAGCATAGTTAATTTAATTATTCTCTTGCAAAATAATATGATTCATCATAATTTCTCCAAAGTTAGTATTGTATATATATATATACATTTTATAAGCTTTCCAAAAATTTCTCTTACGGTACTCTGGCGACATTGGACGGTGGACAATGATTCGTTTTGACATAGGTAGTTCTGTGATTTTTTTTGTTAAAAATACAAATGAGGAGAGGGGTTTTTCCCTTTTCTTTCTTTCACTAAAAATGTGAGATCGAAATGCCACATGGCCACATTGAGGTTAGTATGTATAAGTATAGGCATATAGTGTTAGTGTATACGGGCTCGAACCGATAGGCGACTATTGAATAATTTATAATTTTCGCACGTCTCCAGGCAATGCGTTGTATTTGTTACAATGGTTAGGAAATATGTATTCTATGTACATCTAATCGAGAAGTTCTCCTCGATTAATCATTCGACAATGACGACTAACAAGGTTAAAATATATATACATATTTTTTGTATACTTTATATATGTAGGTACCTACGCGCGCACAAGCGAATGAGAAGTTATTATGTTGAAGTACAGAATTCAATAATAGACGTTTGATTAAAAACTACTTTAAGTCACGTAAATAAAAGATGAAGATTCTTATCACACAGAATACGTAGTCCTCTTGTTGAATACGTAGTCTTCTTGCTGAAAAAAAAAAAAAAAATTATTTAGTTTTATGCGCCGTCAAAACTAATTTCAAAGCAATTTTTGCGACCTTTAATGCAAACAATAAATAGCTTTGACTTATAGTTAAGTGATCAGCTCCTTTTTTGCTGTGGATAAATTTCTGCATACTATTAGAACTAGCTATCGGTAGTGTTTTAATAATACAATCATACGTTAGCTGGTGTCGAAGTAATGCTATAACAAACGGTAAATTACTTGTCTCCATATTCTATCAAGATGAATTTAGAGATTTCAATTTACTCACAATAAAACATTGAAACCAATAACCTTGTCTGCGTTTTTTTTTTTTTTTATTTTTTTCCACGAACCTTTGTATTTGTTGTACTCGGGTACAATCACAGTCGCAGCTCCATCTTGTCGGTTAAGGATTTGTCTTCATATTCAAATCTTAAGATTTATTTTTTCTAAAGTCAAATGCTCTCCCCTATGTACACCTATTTAAAAATAAACCTAAAAAAAATTATTTTTTATTTCAGCAATTTGTTGTATGAGTCAAAAAACTGAAAGACCAGTACTATCAGGTCAGCGCATCAAGACCAGAAAAAGAGGTAATAAA